>KV751329.1:3419422-3439977 GCA_001698575.1 Mola mola | reverse complement strand
TGGGGGGGGGGTTACTGGGGGGGCTCCGTGGTGGTCCCGCCATCAAGGGCCTGAGCGGGTTCCTGATCGGTGGGAGGTGGCAAAGGCTAAAACAGAAAGCATATGATGAGCTGTATGGAGAAAAAGATCTTTATCATCTGGCAAGGCAGAGGGATCGAGCTGAGAAGGATGTGCAGCAGGTTAGGGTGATTAAGGACAGGGATGGAAATGTACTAACAAATGAAGAGAGTGTGCTGAGAAGATGGAAGGAGTACTTTGAGGAGCTGATGAATGAAGAAAATGAAATGGAAAAAGGGCGGAAGAGTTGGAAAGTTCGAAGAAGGAAGTTAGAAAGATTAGTAAAGATGAAGTGAGAAAAGCTTTTGAAGAGGATGAAGAATGGAAAGGCAGTTGGTCCTGTTGACATACTGGTAGAGGTATGGAAGTGTTTAGGAAAGAGGGCAGTGGAGTTTTTGATGAGTTCAACATGATCTTGGACAGTGAGAAGATGCCTGAGGAATGGAGGAAAAGTGTACTGTTGACGATCTTTAAAAACAAGAGTGATTTGCAGATTTGTAGCAAATCCAGAGCGATAAAGCTGATGAGCCACGAGGTAAAGAGAAGAAGTGATGAGTTTTAAGCAGCTGTATGGTTTTATGGCAAGAAAGAGCACTACAGACGCCATGTTTGCTTTGAGAATGCTGATTGAGAAGTATATAGAAGGTCAGAAAGAATTGCATTGTGTATTTGTGGATCTAAAGAAAGCCTATGACAGGGTGCTGAGGGAGGAACTGTGGTACTGTATTAGTGAGTCTGGAATGGCAGAGAAGTATGTTAGACTAGTGCAGGATATGTATGAGAGCAGTATGACAGGGGTGAAGTGTGCTCTAGGAGTGACAGATGGCTTCAAGTTAAAGGTGGGACTGCATCAAGGATCGGCCTTGAGCCCCTTCTTGTTTGCTATGGTGATGGACGGACTGACTGAGGTCAGGCAGGAATCTTAGTGGACGATGAAGTTTGCAGATTACATTGTGATCTGAAGTGAGAGCAGGGAGCAGGCAGAAGAAAACATGGAGAGGTGGAGGTATGTGTTTGAAAGAAGAGGAATGAAAGTCAGTCGTAGCAAAACAGACTACATGTGTGTGAATGAAAAAGAGGCAAGTGGAACGTTGAGGTTACAGGGAGTAGAGGTGGAAAAGGTCCATGAGTTTAAGTACTTAGGTTCAACTGTTCAAAGCAACGGGGATTGTGGTAAAGCGATGAAGAAGCGAGTGCAGGCAGGGTAGATTGGGTGGAGAAAAATGGCAGGAGTGATCTGTGACAAAAGAATAGCAGCAAAAGTGAAAAGAAAGGTTAACAAGAGGGTAGTGAGACCAGCTATGTTGTTTGGTTTGGAGACGGTGGCACTGACCAAAACACAGGAGGCAGAACTGGTGGTGGCAGAGTTAAATATGTTGAGATTCTCTTTGGGAATGATGAGAATGGACAGGATTAGGAACGAGCACATCAGAGGGACAGCACAGGTCGGACATTTTGTAGACAAAGTTAAAGAGGCCAGATTGAGATGGTTTTGTGCAGAGGAGGGAAAGTGAATATATCGGTAGAAGGATGCTCAAGATGGAGCTACAAGGCAGGAGGCAAAGAGAAAGACCAAAGAGGAAATTCATGGATGTGGTGAGAGAGGATATGCAGATAGTTGGTGTGAGAGAAAATGAATAGGACAGGGTAAAATGGTGGAGGATGATACGCTGTGGCGACTCTTAGAAAAGGTAGGTAAAGCCGCAGATGGTCTCGTCAGTTCCCAAACATGTATAGAGTGTTCTTAAAATTAGAGGTGATGCAACAGAGCGATAAACATGATCCACCTTTTTTTGTAGGGCTGCAGGTATTAAATTCTTAATGGCTATAACATTTGAAATAGAAATTATTAATTATATTAGTTTCAACATCTGATGTGATGTATTTGTGTTATTTTTAATAAATTATTTGTGGTTTTACATATACATTTTACTCAGTAATGTCAAAGAACAGTGGAAACAGGATTGTACATAAAGGTACATGTTATATGAATGGTGCTGTCATGAGATCAGTGTGGTGTTTGTTTTATACTTTGACAAGGCGCACGTGTTGTGTCCTTACCCTGCATGAACTCCGAAGAAAATATGGACCAACATAGTCTGCTAAACATGATTGATGCAGTAATATTCACAGATCTTAGCTATGTTTAAAGTGGATCAAAATCTTTGAGTTTAAATGGCTGCTGAAATGAGCTATGAGACTGGAACATAGCATTCTTAAAAGCTGAATAAGTGTCTTGGCAGTTCAGATAATTTTCATTTTCTCCCTCTCTCTGCGTTTCTCTTTTTTTTCTTTTTTTTTCCTAACAAAGGAAAGCACACTTGTTTACAACATCTTGCATTAGCTGTGTTTTGCTGTGCACCACTGAGAACACTCCTGAGTTCAGCTTTGGTTACATATCTCAAAGGATATTTCATTATTGATCAACAAGAGCTCATTTGGAATCTCAAGGCCACTCCTGTCCAACAGTATATGTGATTACTGTTTGCCCATTACTGAATATCATGAAGGAAACACATTAAGAAACACATTAAAAGGAGAACTCTGGCACAAGTTACCTGTTCTTTTAGGCTCCAAAACTTCACAAAATACATATTTTGATGCATTGGTATGTAGGGTATGGAGTGATTATCTATACAAATATCTGAATTATACAGTATCTTTATACTTTTAAATGTTTCAGTGTAGGTATTTAGTCTGTTACCAAACACCTGCAATATTATTTTGAGCCTAGTTATTATTAAAGTAATGCAAATTATATCTGATGTTTTAACCTACCAAACACGGTGGCATTGTATTGCCTTTGCACGATAAACAGTCCTAGTGAGCAAACTACTCGAGTAATTTTAAAAAAAAAGATGTATTTTGTGAAATTTTAGAGCTAAAGAAATGGAAAATAGCCGAAAAATACTAGAGTTCTCCTTTTAAGGATAGAAATTGGGGGACAGAAATATATTTTTACGATCAAAATTACAATATACCAACTGCACAGTATGGCCAATAAGACGGGTTATTTCAAATACAACTGGTCATGCTATAAATTTATACCGTTCACAAGGACAAATGAAAATTTTAAAAGATGATAAATTACATGCATATAACATAACTGTGCCGCTTAAGTCCATTTGTAAAGTTTATTACAAATTATCCACTACAGTCCATTGCTGGTGTCAGAGCCACATATCATGTGAAAGTGAAAGTGAAAACTGTAAGTTCTGGGGTCACAAAGGGCAAAACCAGCTGTGGTGGAGGTAGGAGGGATTTATGCTGCTGGAAGATAAACTACTCAAGTACTCAATAATATAAATTGTGATTTGATCTGTGTATTGATCTGCATCCTAAATTAATCTGAAACATACTGCATGTATCTGGGGAACTTTCCTGTATTGTTTTTGTATGGAAATAAATAAATTATGGCCAAAAATATATTGCTTAGTTAGTGTTTTCCTACTTTTTTTTTCCTAGTCTCTTCATCGTATCTACTGTTTGAAATACATACTCCTTATAATTGCACTCATCATCTCCTACATTGCACTGGACACAGACTTCTATCTTAATCTATTTATTTTTACTTTATTTTATTTTGTGTATTTTGTACATTGAAATCAAAGTTAAACTGGAGTCAAATTCCCATATATGCACAAACTTCAGTAAATCTGATTCTGATTCTGATTTAAGTTTTATATAAACTAGATCCATTGTGACTCACACTTTCAACATGAAATGCTTCAGTCCTGATAGACACCGTGATATTACTAATAATGACAATGATAAAACGGCACTTAACAGCACACATATTTGCAGTATGATTGTATTGTTCTTATTCTACATTTATGTCCCAGGGCGCCAAGGGCTGTGAAGTGATTTCTCTTCATGCAGCTACTGAGGGTAATATTTGTTTTAAGCTATGTTTTTTTTAATTTATTTTGTGATTTTTTTGATTTTTCTTAAATTAAATGATTCTAAATTATGCTATAAAGATTTGAAATGAAAGAAGTTTACTTTCTCCTGATGACCGTCGTCAAACCCAAGTGTCACTGGGGACGTTTGGTGTGTAACCTTACTCATTAGTCTTCCATCTAGGGCTGATGTAGACAGAGGTTGAGAAAGTTTTACCTGGGACAACTGAAGTCTCTTAGCAACTCGGAAATCCATCAAATTAGTGTCTGCTCTGGAATCTACTAATGCTTGGAGAACTAGGGAATCAGAACTCGATTGGAGCTTTTCTTTAGTTAGAGGTCTCTGATACCTGCTAGGTAGTTTGGTTTGACTCACCAAAGATGACGAGGCAGCGTTAGGTGTTGGAGACCTAACTGGGCAGGAGGCAATGAAGTGTCTCAAATGTGCGCAGTGAATGCACCTTCCTTCCTTCACTCTCCGCTGCCGTTCCCGTGGAGAGAGGTGGGGCCGGCCGATTTACATCGATTCTCGTAATTCACCGGACGGCTCAGGTCTATAAAAATAATTCATTAGAAGGAGCAGGGGAAAAAAACTTGCCAGTGGGGAACTGGAAGAAAAACTCGTTGCTGGGAAACAGGAGCAAACCGGAAGTGATCCTAAGCAGAGGCTTCTGACGTTCACTGAGTCTCTTATCTATTTTAGAGGCCAAATTAATCAATGCCTCAAGATCTGCTGGTAGATCGATTGGAGCCATATGGTCCTTGAGAGTCTCTGACAAGCCGTTCAGGAATGTGTCTATTAGCGCAGATTGATTCCAACCGCTATCAGCAGCTATGGTGCAGAATTCAACAGCGTAATCGATTACTGATCGTTTGCCTTGTCTCAAAGATACCAATGCTTTGGCTGCTTCTCTGAGCTGATCAGGACCTTCTTGCTGGGAGGCGACAGCGCTAACCACTGCACCACTGTGCCGCCCCTGACAGTCATGATACGATTAAAATAAATTTTTTTATAATCATAGATTTCATTATTACATCCTGGTCATGTGACATGTATAACAGAACAGTCAATTTAAAGAAGAAGCAACAACTTGGCATGGTACACTTTGAGCACTTGTACAATGGCCTCACGGTCCACAGAACCTGACACTGTGGAGACTTCAATATTAGACAGGTCACACAGCGTCGCTTATTGTGCCGAATGCGCTTTCCTACCATCACAGCCTCATAATGCAACCCTACCAACCATTATCAACTGTTAGAAAAATCACCACAAAGTTATGTACGATAGTTGCATGGGTAAAATTCCAACCACCATCAAGTAAGCCGAATACCACCTAATACGGATCACTCAGCAAAATATTTAAAAGCATAATATAAACATAATTCAGAAAGGCACCTGGGAACTACGCACAAAATAAAAATCTTCATAGAAGGGTCAAGATGACACACTGCAGCCAGTCTAAGAGGCTTGCCAGTTGGCATCTCCATGAAGAGAAACCATGTCTGGATAATTTCCCCCATGATCTCTAGCAAACTGGCATTTAAAAAGCCCCACTAAGCTCCATCCACTCTCTCTTACACTGCACTCAGGACCAGCACCAGAGCCCCAGGCACTGTTTGCTTTCTTTTTATTTAAAATAAAGTATCTTTTATTAATCATACTTTTTGCTTGATTCCTTTATGTTACTCCCCCCTGAGCTGGGGTTATAACATGGACACAAATTACATCTTGCTAATTGTAGGTTTTTTTTGTGTATGTGTGTGCGTGTGTGTATGTGTGTGTGTTTGTGTGTGAGTGAGAGAGAGAGAGAGAGAGAGAGAGAGAGAGAGTGAGTTTGAATGTGTGAGAGAATTTATGTGTTTAATTGTGATAGCCTTGTAAAATAAATCCATTTTTTTGAATTACAGATTTCTTATTATTACTGTCAGAACTAAAAAAAAGGAATCACATGTTAAATCACCGTTGCCCAAATCAGAGCTGGCCGATCTTCTTCGGAGCAGGTCTGCAAGGGTAAAATCATTCCTAAAACACCAGACTCCACAGAATAATATGGCAAAATAATTTTCACAACCATCAGATATTTGGAATCAGGCCCAAAATCAGCCCAACTATTATGTGGTATGTACTCTCTTTTAGAGACACCAAGATACCTATAATTTTGCAAAAGGTGCGCTCAGTGGTTTGAAACAGCAGCTGCCCACGTTTGGCCTAATTCTTTTTTTTTTTAGAATTTTATGAGCCATGGCATAAATCTGTGGTGATTTCAAATAAGATTCAAATAAGATTTGAAAAAGAAAGAAAAGGAAACTGTTGCTATGTAGTGTATATGTGAATACATCTATCCACTTAAAATTCCACTAGTTAGTGTATATTGATTTACGTAACGTGCATGTGTCCCAATGAAATACAGCTGAGCTCAGTCACAGCATGGAGCCCAGAAGTCCAGGTGCTGGAGGATGAAATTGAGAGCCATGCTTATAGCATCAGACCTGCTACCATACTGATACTCTATAAACATCTGTTTTGTATAGTGACTCTTAAGGTCAAAACACCACAGCATTTCACAAAAACCATAATTTCAATAACCATGACAACATTTCAACAAACAATACAATATTTTTTTTTACAACACACACATTATAGGACAGTGAAACATTTTACAAAACATTTTAACATTAAACAAAATATGACAACATTTTACAATGCAGAAGGGTAGGATGCATACGATCATTCAATGATGCTCCGGTCATGTGTTTTCTGTAAAGGTCAGCTACATCTCAGATGGATGGTTAACTGGCTCATAGTCTAGGCATGTAAATCTTGTATGAGACTGCTCCAAACGGATGCAATCCATCACAATAGGGCTAACTGACACACTGCTTGCTGCTGTAATTTTTAAAGCATTTTCCTATAAATTGTAACCACATGCTCTGAGGACAGCTGTAATCCTTCTCAACCACCAGCTACTATCCAATAATTAAAGGATTCAAAGTATTAGTACATGCATCTGTTGTTAAAAATTGTATAAAATTACTTCTAAACTCCAACACTCCAGTGTGATTTTCACATCACTGCATTAATCATAGTGATTCTTCCACATCTTAACTCAGATCTTGGTGAAATTCAAAAGAGGAGCTTGAAGCTGGTAGGGTTCCAGGGTCTTGATCTGAAGATAACTTCCATTGTGTAAATTTTGTGGTGTCCTTTTAATCCTGCTAAAACGTGGATGACACGATACGATAAGTAGCAAGAATATCAGTATCAATAAGGCTTTCAGTGTTTCATACACTGAGAGTATCTCTTCTGTAGCACCAGTAAATGTGAGAGCAGTGAACAAATTTGCAGCATCTCGAACACACACTTTCTGAAAAGCATGTTTTTGTGCCCAGTCACACTTCCATTCGGTAGCTGCTTGCTACCTGTTGATTAGTTAGTCCGTATAGTCTCTTTGAATCAAATCCATTAATGGTCACTGCTGGCAGGCTACTAACACTCTCACACACACACACACACACACACACACACACACGCACACACACACTGATAGAACCATCATTGATTTCAGTGCAGGGACCACAAAAGAGGTGCATTAAGACAGGCATCCTCACCTGTGAAAGTCACAGAAAGGTCTATTTTTATCACTCTGTACTGCACACTGACTAGCAGTCTCCTCTGTTAGACTGAATCTCTTGTCAAATGAAAGCCTTAGAAATCTGCATTCAGTGTTTGACAGTGTTCAGTCTTTCACTTCGATGAAATTCAGCATTATTTCCTCAACTATCAATATCCTCAAGACAAGCATGGCTCAACCACCGGTCCGTTGTCTGGGGGCCCCCCCAAAACCACAACTTTACATCCTTCCTTTCCGTTTTTTAAAACATTTTGCAAAGAATAAACCGTCCGCTTATAGATGTGTTGAAATGAAAATAAATGCATTTAGCATTACTTTATATGCCAATTAGAAAAATATCATGATTGCTTTGATGGCTGTGTCTTTATCGTGATTATGAGTCAGGTGACATTGAGAAGTGAATAGTGCCAAGATATAGCAGAAACATGGATTACATTACTGTTTAAGTTAGCTATTAAGGGCTAGTTATCTTTTTTTTCAACCATGCAATATTTGGTTGGTGCAATGATGACAAGCAATGAATTTCTAATAACGTAAAGCTAATGCTTCTAAATATTTTCTAACTACCTTAGTTAGAATGCTTAGGTTGCACACATGCCCTCTCTCTGTATGATGTCCTGTATTATAGATTATATCTTAAGGTGTTTCCTTTAAATTTATGTTATTTTATTATATTCTTTTCACAGACAAGGTAAATTAAACAGGCGAAAACCAAAAAAGGGTCATACTACACCAAGAATTCACAATGTCATTGTGCAGTAGTGTATTGTTATTTTAACACACACCCTCATATCCACATGGTAATAAACTTGGTAAATAAAGTGTTCGATCAGTACTCGTGTCATTTGTTGACATTTGATTGACCTGAAAATTATAATACCCTATCCGTTATGTGGTAATGAGCCTCACCAACTTTAAAAAGGTAAGAAAAAAAACTAAAAATTACATCTCTATTGATAAATAGCCTAAATGTACTGTGACTGTACTGTGATAAGCTAATGAATGAAAAATATTTCCAGGGCTTTTCAATTGCTTTAACCTTTCAGGTTTCATTTCATGCCATTAGTATCCTGGTCAGGACAGAATAGAGCCTTTTTTTATTTCAATATTCATCCAAATTGTAAAATTTGTGAATTTTAAGATGAAGCTACTGGAAATAGTTATGAACAAATGTGAAATAAAGGAAATTAGACCTCTTGCAGTCATATAGGTTTTTCTTACTATTGTGTTATATAATAAATTCCTAATGCCCCCCCTATTTCACTCCATAACCCTGCACTTTACACATTAAACCTTTAGTGGTATTTGTATTGTGCTTTTATATTTAAAGTCCAGCTTTATTCTTTGACTTGTTTTTTGGTCATAGAGCAAATACATTTTGGAGGTAAGACTTCAACTAGGCTTGGACATTTGCTCATGCATAAAAATATTTTTGACTGTTGTGTAATCATAACTAACAACAATCTACCAAGTCTGGATTTTATACTGCAGTGATACATTATACTACATATGAATGTACATGTACATGACTTTTTGACTTAAGGTGCATTAAATGATTATACGAGAATCCTCGTCTCTGCTTTCCATGCAGCGGCCCTTACATGGATCGACTTTCAATTCATTCAAAGAAGAAACATTAATAACATGTTGGAGATATGAATTATTCATGATGGTCCACCCCTCTACACCATTAAGGATGTTCTTACTACTGGACACATGAATTTAAAAGGAAAGAAACCCATTTTGGTTGATGTTGTATTTGCACATTATATGACTTTATCACCACCTATTAATCATCTCTCTCCAACAAACACTGACATTTTCATGACTTCATTTCTCCTCTCCTTTTTGCCTCTGTTGCGCACTGAAACACCTGTCTGGGCATTTGCCTGACAAAATCAAATTGGGAAATAATTGAGAAATGGAAATTAGAAAGAAAGGATGAACACCTGTGGTTTTGGAGCGTAGGGATGCTCTGCGGGGCTGGAAGCTGTTGGGCTCTTTATTGTTTGTTTTGTTTGACTGTCAAATACTCTAATTAACCATATGCTAATTGTGGATCATAATTGGAATCATTAGTTGTTGGGATAACAGGCAAATATTCAGGGGTGTCCATGTGGAGCTGAGTCTGTTTTCTCTGTGTCATTGAAACTATAGTTTTATTCAGGCCACAATTGGAAATGTTTATTGATTTATTATGGTCTATTCAGGTGTTGTTTTTGTAATATATCATTATTTAATGAAACAAATTACATAAAGAAGATAGGCAAGAGTGAAGAAAGCGTCACTTATTACTGTGTGGTGAAATATTTCTTACAGATATTAACTTCTGAGACCAAAAATGAAAAGGTGTTAATCATTTTGTCTGGAGATAATAGCCACTTATTGCTCAACGGAAATGAAACGTGCTGCTTACCTGGATGACTGAGAATCTCCACTGACAACGTACTGCTTAGTTGAAATTGGTTATTGGTTCCTAAGAAAAGGCTGTCAGTTGTGACAGTTGGGCTGGACAATATTCAATCTTCAAAATACTAAGAAAGTTGCTCATGGACCCTTTTCACTGTGGCCATATTGATCTTCATTGCACGTAAACAGAGGTGAAATAATTCAAAACTAAAATTCTGTCCATTTGGCATAGCAGAATCTATCCAATGAGCCATTGTGTTGAGCCGACTCTATCTGACCTGAATGAGACTCAACCCTCACTGGGGTCACCTGTGTTTCCTCTGCTATATCTCCTGGGCTGCTGCGATAAGGGCTGATTACCTACATGGCAGCTAATGCTTATTGGTTAAAAGCTAAGTATAATTCCAACATGATGCCAAACTTAAGTATTGCAGTGGAAGCTTTAAGACTCTGATTAATGTTTTCAAGTGCAGGATCCTGGTGCACCTGTATTTGTACCGAAGTACTCAAAGGTCTCAAAACAAGATTTTGCAAAAATACTCATACTGGTATTCATGATCATGATCAGGATGACAAAAAATTGTTTTGAACTGGGCAAAAGCTGCATATTAAGTATTTTATAAGCTCAAATTTCGACTAAAATGTCTTAAATTCACAAACTATAACATTTACTCATTCCTCATTAAAATAATTCCAGAATAGATAAATATATTTTTTTCAGTTTTCCTTCTGAAAACAAATGTCTGCTTCTCCTTTATCTGTTTACGTGCACCAGAGGCTTCAGGTTTCCACATCGAACCGTGTATGTGGGCCACTTCAAAACTATTTGTGATGTCACAAATCATACTCATAGGATCCGCCTCTTCAAATCTGATTTTCATTGAGCACAGATAAAATACTGCTTTTCGCAATAAATGTGAAAACAGCCTTCCAGTGTCAGACTGCACATATATCACACATAGCTCAAACACTCAACTGAAGGAACACAGTTTGGACTGCAGAATGAGTACGTATAGCAATAATACATACTGTATACAATATAATAGCTATTTGCAGGGAGTCTTTCCCAGGAGAGTTACACTCATATCTGTTGTCCACCGCAGACAGAATATTGAAATGTGGACAGAGTTAGAAGTTAAAAGTTTTATCGTCACCTGCATATTGATAAGCATATGGGTTTGCTTTAGAACTAAATGCAGTGGCCCCCTGAGAGATTTCCTGTGGGGAAAACCATCAGCTTCTGCATGTACATCCACTGGACATGCATTACATAAAAAAGCTGAATAAGCTGGAGTGAAGGTGTGAAGCTTTTGTCAATGTTGGACTCCCAAAATGACCACTGAATTCCTCATGTAGCCTGAAAACAACTCGTGCGAATAGGCCAGTCACTGTCACAACACAGGACACCTTTGGAAAGGTCTATGGTAAGGCACAAGCTTGACAGATCAAAAAATAACACAGTAGTAAATACGAAACAAACTCCAAATAATCAAGCACCAGCTCCATTTTTTACTTTTTATTTCCCAGCACCGCCCTAAACTGGGAAAAAGCATTTGAAGCTGATAGGTCATTTTAATGGCATCATTGGGTTTCCACACACTGCATAGCACTATTCTTCAAAGGTTATTTTTTAAACAATATCTGCACCTGGTGTTCATGTCAAGTGTATAAATGAAACAACATATTTGTTTTTTGAAAAATACAGTTGGATTTTTTCCCTTAGGGTTTCTGGGGACAGTCAGGCCTGGTTGGCCAGAGGTGCTCGATGAGGGGCTGGCATGTTGACATATAAATAGTTCCTGCGCTTCACTCTAGAGGAGCAAGGTTGGCTCACACATAGTCATTTTCTTCATTAGCTGCCTCTGCCACTGTAAACTGTAAATCATTAGTCATGGCAGTGTATCACAGCACTGATGAATCTGGCAGTGATGGAAGACAACACTCAAGCAATGTTCCACTCTGCCACTAGAGTTTGGACAAATAGTTTGATAATCTGACTGAAGTTTGCCAAGACTTCATGTCAAAGATACAAAACATCGCTCTTCATTTCTTACACATCCAGACAACGAGTTTTCACAGAGTATCAAAGTTTCGACTACAGAAGAAAAACATCTTTTATGCAGTCAAGGTTCATCACAGAGGCCTGTGGAGTCTGTCTTCATACACAAGGTCACGCCTGGAGACAAGCAAATTCATTCATTCAATCATTTAGAATCTCGATTATATGTATCTGTTTTTACCCAAATATCTCTATGGACATCTAATTGTAGGTATGGATTTGCTCATGTGGAAAGTGTCGGTATAGTAAATATTTATACTGTTTTTTTTTTTTAATAAACTCTGGTTATTTTCAATGATCTGTCCTATTTTTATCATCTTTTAAAGACCGGGCAGAAAACATTTGTCATTTTTATATTAAAACAGTAAAAAAACACAAATAAAAATAACCAAATAAATGCTATCACCTTGCTACATATGGAGCTTTATTCCCATCGTTATTCAAAACTGAGTTTTTTTTTTCAATCTGAAAGAATTAAAACCTCCACAGATAGGCCTACACAATAGATAAATGATGGCAAGTAAAATCAACTTGAATAACCTGACCCTTAATAAATAAAATTTTACAAATTGTGTGAAATTTAAAAGAGTTTTTTTTTTTAACTATTGAAATCACATTGAAAAATCAACAATCATCATAAAAACCTCAAAAAAGAGAGGACACCTTAAATAAAGAAGGGTCTCCCCTTGATACAAATTAAATGTGTGTGTTATGTATAGGTTATATGCTTTTACAGTAGAGGATTTGTCATATGGTGTACCTCTTCTTTGTTGCCTTTCGATGCAGTGTTTGTTGAGATTTGCTGGTGGATGATGACATGTTTTGCATATTCCAGTGGACGGAAACTACCACTACTGGTCAAGATAACGGAGTAACAATGTCCTGATTTTTGTCCAACACCAAGAAACTGAAAACCTGTTCTTTTTTTAATCATTATTCCTTTCCATCTGCCCTCACTTTGTCAATTTACACTCCTCTGTCAGTCACATGGCAATGGTGCGACTAAACTATACATATGTTTGGTAATTGTCTGTTTCTCATAGCATCTAAAGATATGTTAGGCTGTCTAACTGAAGTGAGGAGAGAAAAGGTGTTGGATATTTCAAACGTTGTTGTACATGTGTCGCTCTGTTAACAGTCTGTTATTAAATTGGGGAATATTCTTTATGTGCTTTCATGTTAGTTTGCAAATATAGGTAGTGGATGTAGTATCTAGTTATTTTTTAATTAATACTGATGATTAGCAGTATTATCTATATTAACTTTAACAGTTGACCGATTGAAATTTGTTGGAAGCAAACTTTGATACAAAACACCCTTTGTTATTATTAGGACTATATTTTATATAATGTCCCTGAAATAAATACATAAATGAATATTTAATAGATTAACTAAACTAATTATTTTCTAAAAATATACATTTGGTTCCTTAAATCTCACTCAGTGAGTTTCAATCTCAGTGAATCTGGTGTGACTGTGACTTCCTTATTTTGTACAGACCTTTTAGTGTGATAATGGAACACACCTTCCTCACACTTCAATTAAAAAGCTCTTGCACACCACATATAACTGTCCCCAAAAGAAGGTTCAATTACTTCTTTAAATTACTTGCTTTAATTGTATATTTGACATTCAATCTCTTTTGAGATTAAACTCATTAATATTATTAAACACTGCTCGCTAGCCTGCAGGAACTCCACATAATCATCAGGTACGTTGAAATTGAACCATCAGAATATGAGTATGTAGATATTCTTAATGGACACAAAATATGATTGCAATTCTTTAGGAAAATTTTACCAGCTAAAGACATATTTCAGCATTTTTGGAAACAATGATGCCTCCTTGATCCAATTACTGTGGAAATAGCAATACACCTCAGTGATTATGATTTGTGATTATCCATTGCATCACAATATGTAGCCAATGAGTCAAAAATTAACTAAATATCCTATTAATCTGAGATTGCTTCTTCAGATTGTCCTCCCATACCAGAGAGCAGAAAGCAGAGGTATGATTTCAATACTTCATTTTAGAAATGTTCAGTTCTATTCCCACAAGCTTTTGGATCACTCGAACAAAAAACATCTGTGTACCGTCACCACAGAAAATGCTGGTTATCGCATAGTGACAGAAACATGTTGCATTTATTTATTTATGATTAAAGATTTGTGAGTGAAAGAAATTGTTTATAAATTCAAAGTTTTCTCACTTTACAACAAAAATGTTGTCTTTGTAGGATTTCTGCCATTTGAAACATTCTGTTCACAAACATCTGCTGCTTGTCTGAGAAGCTTATTTGGTTACCTTTCTTGCACACCGTCCAAGGTGTTGTGGTGAAGCAAATGTAAAGGATGATTATCTTAATAGGACAGACAATGTTAAAACAATGGAAAGCATCACTGTTGTTGAATCTAGAGGATGCTCTTTATTTTTATATATCCCCTTGTAAGGCATTTTCTTTTTTGAGTGACCTAAAATGCCCTTTTTGTGTGAATGAGAGGCCCAAAGGTACAGGAAAATGTTGGTTTCAGTGTGCACAGGGCCCGGCAGCGAGTTGGTTTAAAAGTGTGAGTATGTGCATATGGAATAAGAAGCAGGTGTGTTGGTTGTATGGGGTTCAAATCAGTGGTAGGAACACAATAGGGGGAACTGCTTTTATCACAGGACATGACATGTGAGACTGTGAACAGGCCCCAGGAACTTTAATGGTTTCTTATAGATCAATGACCACAAATACTCATGTTTGTATGGACCTTTGTCTATTTAGGATTTGCCTTGCTATATTTGATTCATTTGTTTACTAGGCAAATTTTTGGACAGGTTTTTATCCTTGTCTACATTATTACTTGCGAGTTTGCCATTATAAAAGAAAGTGCTTAATTGAACGTGCTTCATCTGCATTTGGGTCCAACCCTGTACCTTGTGTTTCTGACACGGAACATAATAAGACTTATTACCTTCAGTGTAATGTACAGTAGTTGCCAAAAAAATCAACTGAACTTCATAAAACAACCAAATATCTAAAAGAAAAAAAAAAAAACATGCACTGCACTTTTGAGAATATTAGACAGGCACAAGAATCTGATTGGGCCACTTCATGTGAGTCTAATTATTTATTGCTGATATCTTGTTTGTGCAGCAGCTATAATTAAGTTAGCTTCTTAGCTTAGCAAAAATACCAGTCACAACCAGTCATGGCTGTCAAAAGTTGTCAAGCATTATCTTAGATTTTCTGTTTTTATTCAGAGATCTACAATAGCATATGTGTGCTGTGTATCTGTCAACCTATGCCAGACCTGCATGAAGATGGAAAATCTGTTGTTTGTCAAGAAATAGTCCCTGTGTCCTTCTGACACCATAGTCCTGGCTTTTGTCCTGACTGCTGCTCTATGCCGGAGGTCCCCCCCACCAAGAACTTGTGTGACCAATTTTCATTCTATGTCCCGCTGTGACACAAACGGGAATTACTGTTACCTCCAAAGCTGATTGGCTGGGCCTTCATTTCCAGTCGTCTTATAATTAGATTTGGAGTTAATCCCACTCCATGTTGTCCCAGCTGAAGTTCATCCTTGCAGAGTTGACCTCTGTCAAAGATAAGAAGTGTACCTTCCTTGTCTTGCTCTAGTCTCTCTATTCACATGAACACTTCACAGCTAAGCTGATAAATCTCGCTTTTGTGGAGACTTTTTGTTCGAACCTCGCCTTCCATTTCTTACTGAACGCTTGTCTTTCAGTCAGATGCACATCTAATTAAGAATACCTCATGCTGGTTCTTCCTGCTACTCAGCCAGACATATCTCCCTTTGTGACTTGTCTGAACATTCTTATTCACTTGTGGGTTTGACACATACTTAAAGAAAAATCCTAGTATACTAAATTTAGAAGGTTTTCAAATCCTTGATAGATAGAGTGTTTTAAACATTCAAAAACATCTACAGACACAACAGTGTTGATGATAAGTCAAAGCTGTCAAGGCAGTGTATTGTGTTGCAGAGATTTTCACTTAAGTTAGCATGTTATCCAGCTAGCCTAAGCTGTCCTTTCTAAGAAAATGAAACAAACTCATAAAATGTCAAGAAAGGAATATACAACTATCCACATTTTGAATTCATTTTATTTAACCTCTATATTGGTCAAACAATCTTAATTAAATTAATTCAAGCAAAATGTCAGCAAGATAAATCTCACAAATTCCACTTTGGTTTATTTTTTTTCACAATCATGCTTTGGCCAAGTACATCCTGAGTTGACAGTGAAAGTAATCATAATCACTAAACGCACATACAAAAAAAATAAATAAATAAATAAACGATGGAGGATATTGAGCTGTTGCAAATAGGCCAGTGTTAGTACATACATACTGTTCAGATGATGAGAATTCAGCTTGAACGCAAAAGTATATATGCTAATATTAGCATATGGTCCATTTTTTTGATTATTCAAAGAATTTCTAGCAATATACACTATAGTATTTAAATGTGTAGGGTGTGTAGCATATTTCAGATCAAGTATTTACTAAACAATGATCATTCTTTAGTATTGCCTCTTTGACATCAAGATAGTACTAAAAATTGTACCAGAAACTTAATTTTCCCAATGATAAAAGTCAGATGCCATTAAGGTGAGTTGAGTCGGTACTATGCAGTGGAAAAGGGGCAGTAGAGGGCATTCTCTGTTCTGGTGTCCAGCCTCGCCCACTGTGAGGCAGTGGAGACCAGCCGTGCTGAGCCCAATTGCTCACCATGATCCTAGGAAGCAAACAACCAAACAACAAGAAGATACATTATATTTAGCTCCATATGTGCATGCTTTGGTTGATTTGCTTTTGTTTTTGGTCAAATAGTCTAACCAACATGATTGGACATGGTGTATTAACAGTACAACCCTGAAATCACAGCATTTGGTGATTCTTGCATTAGATATCAAGAAATCAATAAAGAATCGGTTGAATAACAAACCCTATGTACTCATTGTCCTACATATTCTTGAGTAAGTTGATACTTGACCTGACACCACTTCAGGGTATTGAGGATTTGAGTTTAAATTCCTATCTGGACAAACATAGCATTATTCTCCACACTTCATGCATGCCCTGTCAGCACCCCACTCCATTTCTTTTTACTGTCTGAATGAAACTGCAGCTACGAAGTCTTTTCTAAACTTTTAATCATAGTTTTTATGAGTGCAGACATCCCTCTCACTCCCAACTTAATATGCTAAAGCATTGATTTTCCTGTATTACTGACCTTGATAATGGAGAGCCCCACCTCTATAAAGGGACAGACTGTACCCAGACAATCTGGTAATCTCTGAACAAAAAGATGTTTAAAGTTATCTGTTTTATCATGTGATTAAAGAGAACTCAAAAAGTGCAAAACTGGCCATTCACATGTGGTGAACAAATCCGCATGTCTATGTCTTGATATAGTATGAAAAAAATGTTCACATTTCCAAAGCTACCTTAGTTTGAGAAAATGCACTCCTATGATTGTGGCCATGCTCATACATACAATGTTACTGTTCCGCCCTAGAAGTAACAGTCCTGCTTCTTTCTTTTCTTTAGATTACTTAGACCTGTTATGTCAAACATATGTCCTGCAGACCATAAAAAACAGCCTGCCAGGGGATCCAGTTAGGTCCTTTGGATGATTTATAAAAAAAAACCCCCAAAAACCTTATTTCACTATTATTTGCCACTGTCCACTGAGGTGCACTTTTGTAGTAAGAGTGTTAAAAACGGTTGTTCAGATGAAGATGTTCATTTATTCTGAACAGCTACGTGCCCATGGCATAACAGGGCCTCCACCATGTTTGACACATGATGTGGTGATTTTTGGATCACGAGTTGTTTCTCTCCTTCTCCAGCCTTTTCTCTTCCCATCATTCTGATACAAGCATTGTTGACATGTTAATGAGATAAAAGAAGCAAGGAAATTCTTCCCAGGTGCTTCAGGTGTATGTAGAGTTTCTGCTCGGTAGTGTGTTTCATGCCAAGTTGGCACATGAATGTATGGTTGGATCTGGTTCTTTCTGAAGTTGATCAAACGGTAATATGCGTTGCGTGCTCCTTCCTTTTCCCTTTTTTTTTTTTTACGAGTTTAACACAGAGGTATTCTGAATAAAATGGTTATTATTCCTAAATGGTAAATGTTATATTTTTGTGGAACCTCTTACATTAAAGCTGAAAATCTGCACTACGATCACATCTTCATTGTTTTATATCAAATCCATTGTGGTGGTGTATAGGGGCAAAATCATTAGAAAAAAACCCCACAGTGTCATTGTCCAAATAATTTAGGACCTAACTTGACATGATTGAGGCTGTAATTCTGTCTTGTTCCTGCATCCACATTATGGTTCCTGTGTGGGCACAGCCTTTACTATTAAATCACAGCATTACAATTTATATCTGTTTGAATTATTACACTCCTGTTGTCTGTTTGACCCGTACCCTCAGGGTGAGGCCAAGATCTACAGTTCAAAACCTGAAATTACCCATCAAAGTGATAACAAACGCCATGGTGATGATGATGATGATGATAATGATGATAATAATAATAATAATAATAATGATAATTAGAAGAAAAAAATTAGAAGAAGAAGAAGAGGAAGAAGAATAGTTTTTGAATTGCAGTTTTGCATTTAAGAAATGCCAAAATAATGTAGAATAAGATGGAAAATACACTTTAAGAATAATTTAAAAAAACTAAAATAAGGATAAAATTTGAGAATTGAAATTGAAAGCAGCTGAGTAATCTTAATATAAACCAAGGAATTTCTCTTTCTCTCTTTTTTTCACATATCTCGACAAATCAGAATGAGGTGCAGTGTTGAATTTGGTTATATGTGCTCAATCTTAATACATTTTGAAGAGCTCTGAGCAGCAGCTCTGCGAGTGGAGGGCAAGAATTTGTAACGAGTGAGTCTCTCTCGTTCTGTCACAAAGCTACGATCATGGGAAGGAAATGTTTTTACTACTGTAGTCAGACATAAGTCCTGTAATGTGAAGATTTTAAGTTTGCATGACCTTACAGTAACTAACTGCACACTGAGCCTAAATATACTGCTGGTGTGCCTCGGCTAGTACCAAGTCTGAAGCAACAACACTCAATCAGGGCTACTTTCGCTTCGTCCTTTACTTGGTGTCCCATGAGCCACACACATCAAACTTGACTTACCTGTGCTGTTGCTCTCATTTTGTGTGCCAACAGAATTGTCGAATTTTACTCTTCTGCGATTGTGTCCTGTGTCCACCGTCTTCATAACTTTGAGTAGACTCCTATCTTCTCTTATTAACAATAAGATGCTGGTACAGTGGTTCAACCTCAGTGTGGCACGGATATCAGCTACTACACAATCACAATTCTGAGGAATTAATGTTCATGTGTTTATGAAACCATAGCATGTGTAAAATTAATATAAACAAATTGGACAACAAAAAGCCCTGTAAAGTTTATGTTAATATTGAGAAAACAAACTAGAACTATTTACTGATAAGCATCACTCTGGTGGGGTCACCATTTTGGCACTGCCCCTACTACTCTGGTGCTGTAATTCCCCACTTCTACCTTGTAAAGCCTTATTTGCTTAAAGGTTGCCTCCAAACGGTTTGAAACCTCCACCATACATCTAAATATGGAGAGGTTTATATATTCAAAATCAAAATACTTTCGAGAAGAGTTTGAAGGTAACAGATGTTTGTTTATAGGAAAAAAAATTCTGCACTACATGTTTCAATGTGCTCCATAATATGTTAAGTTGCCATTTAGTGGCTCTTCATGTGACAATATGTTGGTTTGTCAAATCTGCTGTGATATCCTGTGACGATCACTGAGTGACAAATGAGTGATAATCTGTATCTCATATTTATTTTAAACGCTAAAGCCGAACAGCTTGCTGTCACAGTTTGGTGATAATTGATGAGATACCGCTGTGCTTTATTTAATTGTGTATATTTCTTTGAGGGTGTTGGGTTTATTCGAAAAATAGATGTGATGATGGCATGCTGTATGTTTTTACATAGGACAATGTACTAATGTACTATCTATCTGTCAATGTTTGTCATTGACTGAACTTTATGATTTAATTTGACTGCCACAACTCTGTCATCCTCTCTTATTATTAACCCAGAAGGTTTATACAATGTGGGTTCATGAAGACAAACACTTCCTTGTCCCGTCTGCTGAGGAAAACTGACTCCTTGATGCGTCTGCTTCCTCTCAGGGTGATCTTAGCAGTTACAGAAGTATAATACAATACACAAGAACAAAAGAATACAATTTGGTGACATAGCATCTGAGAATCGTGAAGTGTGATGATTCATCATCCAGCTATTAAACCACTGCAGCTTGGCAAGTGGGTGCTGCAATTAAAACCTAGCTGTTTGCTGACTTTTGGATTCTGTGTCCATAGACAACATTTTTGCTATTTTTTGGGGAAATAAACAGGTAAAGAGGTTAAATTATTCAACAGTGCTCATCAAAACCTGTGAAT
>KV751329.1:3357716-3419410 GCA_001698575.1 Mola mola | reverse complement strand
CTGGGTGCATACACTTTAAAGGTGCACAGCAGGTGCATTATAATCACGTAATCCAAATGAATTCATTAATCTATCTTAAACCAATGAAATCGCAGGTTAAATAAACAACCAAAAATTTAGAATCAGGACAATATTTATAAATGCCTGGAAACCTTTTTAAGTGTTATTTTTTCTTGTATTTTTATTTATCAATGTATTATTTCTAAATCATTTTTAAATGCCAAAAAAGATACATTTTTGACTTAAGCTCTCATTCTGGAAGAATGTTATGATGATGAGGCAAACAACAAAATCATGCTATGATGAAAAGATTCAGAAAATGACTGTTGGTTGCTGAACCTAGACATTGCCTTCTGATTTGGGGAATCTACATTGCTTACCAGATAGGCCTAAAACGGGTCCAGGTACAGCCATTTTCAAGCTACCGATTGTGAACAAATTGTCCTTCGTTTGAATATATTCGATAACATTAATTAGATTTGGATCATTTAACATATGTATCACTTTGGCTCTATTGAATTAGTTTTCATTTATAGTACTTAGTACTTGTTTTCCAAAGAAGCAGCTTATTTTGCTGCCTCTCCCATCTGTGGTACTCATGCTAGAGGCACTAACCTCAACAAATACCTCTCTGTCTGGAAACAGTTGCCTGAATGCCTTCTACATTGAAAGCCAGAGTTTGCAACACATATCAGTATACTGACTTTTAACTTATATATTAACATAGTAAGAAGACATTTGAATAACACAATTCAAAACACATACAGGACCTTGAATACTGCCTTAATCTATTCATCCATTTTCTGCTACTATTACTTATCACCGGGTAGATAGTCACCCTGGACAAGTCTACAGTTCATCACAGGGCATTACTGCCTTCTTCACTATTTGATTGTCCTCGCTGAATAAATACTTCTCCTTACAACACCTCCAGTCTATCTGCATAAGTTGACAACATTTCCTTCACTCTAACAGTTTGAAATCTCATTCATTCACAATTATCCTCACCTCTGCAAAGGACGTTATGTTTTTGGCTGCGCTTGTCTGTTTAAAGCAACTACCGACTGGGTTTTAACAAAACTTGGTTCGAGGAACGAGAATGCCTTATTTAATAGCAGAGGTTGGTTGAAATCAGCTCTTCCCACGGATTCTATATGCTGGTTTTTCTGTCCATGTTTCTGAAAGTCGACTAATAACGTGTTTGAGTCTTGCTGCGGCTTCTCCTTCTCCTGCTTCTCTTATTCCAGCTCTCTCTCCTGGTCAACATGTTTGATCAGCCCTATGACTAAGCTCCAGTGGATAACCCTCCTCCCGCTGCACATAATGGACAGGTGGTGACTAATCTTCTTTAAGCAGTACTTAGAAGTTACATAAAAGACAGTTGAGGCAGAAAACTTTTTCATGTTCTAATTCAAAAAACAAAAAGATGGTATCACAGTATAGACACTAAGGTTTTGCCACTTCTCTTCGAAGGACCCAGTGCCCATCTTTCAAAGAGAATAAGGACCTTAAAATAACTTTTTTTATATATTTTCTTTGCTTAAATAATATATTTTTATGGTGCTCAAATTCAACAGGCCAAATTCAAATGACAAAAATGAGGTACAAAATTCAGATTCAACATCTGGAACCCAAAGAAAAACAGTCGACTCTTAGTTTAGATCAAGTTAAACCAAATCTGGCGAATAAACTTATGTTCAGTTGGTCACATGACACAGATACCAGGATATCAGGTCAAGTTTGCTATTAAAGTTGAAACCGGAAGCTACGAAAAGATGAAGAGGCCTGAAGACATGGCAGCAAAAACAAACAGTGATGCTTCGCTGAGTATATTAACTGTTCTGTTTGCCTGCTCAGTAATAGATATGAACTGACACTTGCATAGTAAAAGAACTTTTAATGAGGTTGTGTTTGGTAAAATTGCATTAACATTGCTAACATGTCTGGTTGTCCCTAACAGGGAATTAGTTGTGAGGCAGAAATTGATATGACTGACAGTAATAACAGCAGGATAGTTTAAATACTAGCTGTTTCACTTTACCCAAAACAGTAAATTGGAAAAAAACAAAACAAAAGAATGGACATTGTTTCAGTGGCTCTCAGCATCCGTCAAGATTCTATATTAACTTTTGTCAGCTGTGAAAAAAATGAACAGCACGGCTCCACAGCATGAGCACGCACTTGCTGGACTCCCACCACTTCTACATGAGCCTGAAGACGCAGGCCAGCACCTACATAAAGGAGTTTGTGCACGGAGACTTTGGTCACACTAAACCCAAATTGTGTCTGCTGCTGAAGACAGATAAGCACATCCTAGAACTGAACGTGGAGTCGCTGGACGTCTCCTATATAGATATGTGTCCATACCACAGTAAACGCTGCCTCGGGTTCGACATCACTGAGACCAGATCGGCTCAGGAAGTCCTCCATATCAGGTTCGGGAAACCGAGGATCCAATTGTACAGAGTCACATGGGGGGGCTTTCTAAATCAGCTGTCGTTTTAAAAACAAGTTCAAGCCGGGAATTCAAACTAGGCAAATGTACAGACAAGGATTAGGCAAACTCAGTAAACGGAACACGGAACAATGATCAAACACAAGGAACTCTCACAGAATTTACACTGGACTGCTCACTAGAAAGACAAGACAATCTGGCACAGGAGGAAGGGAACAGGGGGGTTAAATACATGAGGGAGAGGTAGACAATTGGACACAGGTGAGACAAATTAGGGGGAGGGAGTAATCAAACACACCTGAGGGACAAGACTAGACAGGAAGTGGGGAATAGACACATAGGGATTTCAAAACAAGAGAGGAAATACTAACTGACCCTAAGAGACAAACACTTGACACTAGCGGACCCTGACACTCCACAACGAAACGGCAGCAGGGTCGGTCAAGCCCGTTTCGTTGGGTTTTCCCTTCTGACCGTCAGTTGTGTTGCCTGAAACCATGTTGCATTTGTCTTATGTCATTATGTCATTTTGAATACATATTCATCTGTATTAGCTAACATTACGCAAACTATTTAGGTATTTTAAACTGGGTTTAATGATATGCAGTCACTGAAACATTTTGTAATTTGGGAACAGTAATGGACAAAGTTTTCAAATCCTTTACTTTAGTAAAAGTACTAATACCATATTGTGAAAATACCCCAGTACAAGTAAAAGTCCTACATTCAAAATCTTATTTAGTTCAAAGTATTATCAGCAAACATGTACCAAAGGTATCTAAAAGTACTAATTGTGCACTAAAATGGTTCTTCTGTGTTTTGCTCTTTTTAGAGGAGGTTTTTGGATTAATATTACCGCTGCACTAAATATCTAGCAGATGGACCCAGTTTTGTTCACAGTGAAAGTTAAAATAATTTAAACCACTTGTCTACTACTATAACTACTTGCTGCTTCCTAGGAATACTTCGATGATCTTCTCAATCCCACCAACACATTCTTTGGAGGAAGCAGAGCCAGAGGACTCTGGGGTGGGCTCTTTCATCACTGGGGTCGAAGTTGCTGAGGTTGTCAAACAACTCCGCAGCAGCAGCGCCCAGGGGATGGATGAGATTCGCCCCGAGTTCTTCATGGCACTGGATGTTGTAGGGCTGTCCTGGTTGACACGACTCTGCAACATTGCATGGACATCGGGGACAGTGCCTTTAAAATGACAGACAGGTGTGGTTGTTCCCCTTTTCAAGAAGGGGGACCAGAGGGTGTGTTCCAACTGATCACACTCCTCAGCCTCCCTGGGAAGGTCTACTCCAGGGTGCTGAAGAGTAGAGTCCAGCTGTTAGTCGAACCTCGGATTCAAAAGGAGCAATGTGGTTTCTGTCCTGGCCATGGAACACTGGACCAGCTCTGTACCCGGGCGAGGGTACTGGAGGGGGCTTGGGAGTTTGCCCAACCAGTCCACATGTTTTTGTGGATCTGGAGAAGGCTTATGAATGTGTCCTTCAGGGTGTCCTGTTGGGGATGCTTTGGGAGTATGGGGTAGATGGCCTTTTGTTACAGGCCATTCGATCTCTGTATTCTAGAGGCATTGCCTCTGTAGACCCACTGTCTGAATGGAGAAACTGGGGCATGTTAAAAGTGCCGTAATTTCTCATAAGACAGGCTTTTCAGCTGTTTTGTAGGTTATTCATTAATTGTAAATATTTTCAGTATGTATTTTAACTTAGAATATACAAAAAGAAAATGAATAATTTGTTGATGCTTTTATGGCTACTTTCTGGTCCGCCCTTCCTGAGGTCAAAATGAGCTGCATGTGGCCCTTGGACTATAATGAGTTTGACACCCCTGATTTAGACCTTCAAAACATGGCAGATTTCTTTTTTTTTTCACATTCAAATTTCACATAAGCCTTAAGTGAAAATGGTCTGGACCACTCAGTATATATTTCACTAAATGGTAACAAAATATCAGAATTAAATTTGAATGTCTTATATTGGTAAGAAGCAGAGAATGCCACACAATACATCATCTATTATTACTTATTGTAAGAAACAGGTGGAATTTTGCCTGTACAAATCATTTGCATGACAAAATGTATATATATATTGATGGACTTAAAATAGCACAGTTTCATTTAAATCTTTACCTAATCATTTCCATTTGAAGTGATGGTTTCTGGCTGAAGGGTTGAACTGCCATTGGTATGCATCTCTGTCTGTCTCTGCAGGATTGTATCCAAAAATATTTATTAATCATCAACAAGTCTAGAATTTATAAGTAAAAATAAGCCATGTGTACAGGGATTAAAGTTTAATACTAAATTGCATATCTTGACTTGTGACGTCAGTGGCTGTTCCTCGTTGTCTCTCAGACTATGTTAGTAAATACAGTAAGTGCCTGGCTGATTGTAAAATATCGGTATGACTACCCTGTCATCACAAACATATCACAGAAAAAATAGGAAGGATATCACCGGTACCAGAAAGAATATTACTAGTATTAGTAGTACTCCAGAGTATGTTTCAAACACTTTAAAGTTACTAAGTTTTTATTGTCATAATAAAAAGAGTTTGATTACAGTTGTATATTGGCCGGTTATGTGTATGTTTAAACTGTGCAGCAGCTAGTAGTTAAACTATCCTGCTGTACTGTCAGTCACATTACAATTTCTTCCTCACAACTAATGATATACTGTTAGGGACAAACATCCAAGTTAGCAGTAGTAACTCATTTGTACTGAACGCCTCCTCGTTAAAATTTCCACGAAGATTTTGTCCAATAAATCATTTTACCATGCAAGTATCAGTTCATATCTATTACTGAGCAAGCAAGCAGAAGAGTTAATACACTCACCTAAGGCTTCTTCTTCTTTTTGCAGCTTCAGGGTTCAACTTGAATTGCAAACTTGACCTGACCGACTCCTGGCATCGATGTCCCCTGACCAACAGACCATAACTTGATGGATTTGGTTTAACTTGATCTATAATTGACGTTTTTTCCTCTGGTTCCGGTTGTAGAATATTAATTTCGTACCTGGTATTTTGAAATCTTAATTTCGCCTGTCGAATTTTGACAACTTGAAAATATATATGCGATTTGATTTGAATGAATGATTCTGAATTTGCAAACATTGAAAAATAAAGGTGAAATGGAGTCTTTCAAAATTTGAAGAGTAGAGTTAATAGGCAAAAAAATCAGATACATACTTTTAAAGGATAAATATTCAGTGCTAGAAGTTCAGTAGTTTTTTAAATAGATCTACTTCCATATCAAGTGTTTCACTTACAAAGCAGTTATAAAAATGCAATAGAATAAGCAATAGGACATTAAAACGACATGAAACAAATTCAAACAAAGGCAAAGATAATCCAGTTAAATTAGGGAAGGATCTCCACTCAATGTACAGTATTCCCATTCCCAACTAATCACGTATCAATATTCTTCACAGCCTCTTGTGGCACATCCAGATGCAGAAGATATACCACTTCAATGTTCTGGAGAGATGCACACACAAATTTCCATCCACATGAATTTCAGACAACTTGAACAGATTATGTAATGCAAAGTAATTTAAAAGTTCAGATAAATAAATGGCCATGAAGAGCCTTAAAATTCACCAAAAGGGGGCACATAAGTCAGACTGGGCATACAACTTAGCTCATTCAGCTGACCTAAAAGCCAATCCATATCATTTGGCTCAGTTGATTCTCTTCTATGCATTTGTTTGAATCCATATTCAATTTTGCTTTCAGTTAATATTTATTTGCATCCTTATTTATGTTTATTTTGGTTGCTGCACCTGAATTATTTGAAATGACCTGTTTGCTTTTGTGTTGTGTTTTGAATTTGCTTAGGGTACTGCATGTAGTTCTTTGTGTTGTAGTGTACTGTCTTTGCGCATTTAAACCTGATTTAGTAAACAAAGATTGACAACTAGAGCAAACATCAGTAAGGGGTTGGGCATCAACTGAAACCACCAAGGGAGCACACCAGAGGTGTGGCTTGACGTGGGACACTGTCTGCTCGTTGGCCTTGGACTCTGCTACCTGCCTGAAGCTCGCCTGTGAGACTGTGTGAACTGCAACAAGGCTTGTACCAGACAGGATTTAGGACATGAAATGCCATTTTAAATTGATGTTATATTGAGATATTATTATCTTTTTAGCAATCTGAAAGTCATATTTTGCATCGTTTTAGAAGTTGTGATAATTTTCTAACACTTATTTTTATATGGTCGTTGCTACCCCAATTTTTGAATTTATTAGTTTAATTCATTTTCAGCTAAAAATTCCTGACCACTTTAAGTGTATCAACCGGGGGGTAAAAAATAAAAGTGTTGTCAGTCTGTCCCAGTCTCTGTCCTTGGATCATGACACAATGCTATCTCTCGTAAAAACCAAAGATCAGAGCTTGCTATTGAATATAATTCTGAGTCCTAGAATCACTCAAATCTAGGTGGCAATGCCAACGAATCAAACAAACCACATACATATTCAAAGCTATTAAAGCTACTTTGACCAGCCTATGCTTTTTGCTTCCACATCAAGCTACATTGCACCCCACCTTCACCCCTGCTCCTCCTTTTTATGCTGTGTCCTATTTGTAATTGTAATTTCACTTGTCATTGACGCTCACTCTGTTACATTTCCAATATACTTGACACATGGAAAGCATGCTGTAGGTTTACTGTGTAGGAATGTGGAAAGGCTGGGACACCACTAAAATCTAATGTAATGCGAATGGAAAACCAAGTTTCTTTCACTCTAGTGGGCGTTATTGAGAGATTTTTGGTTGAGGCAGGTGAAGAGGTGGTTGCAGTGGTCAACATGTGAAGAAGTGAAAAAGATAAAATAGGTCATATTTCACAAAATGTATAGGTAGAACATTTTGTGACAGTCCAATTTTTTGCTTAATCTAGAGGATTTATCACTAAATATGATGCAGTCCCCAACTGTACTTTTAAACATAATTTTGTAACATCACCATCTGTTGCTTTAATTCCTCTCCCTTGCAATCTTTCATCTAATTTATTGCTGGAATAATGATAACATGTTCTTGACAAACAGACAAAATGTTTCCTTTTACTGCCTACTTTCAAATACCTGTAGTCTTACTGCAATTTGCAATGCAGCTAGTATTGTTAGAAGCATACTGAGTATATCATTTAGCATTGGTAATGAATTAATAATACATTACAGCACATTAATATATATATACTGTATATATGATATCAAGGCATTTATAGCACATCTGTTTTTAAAGGGGGTCCAATGCTGAATTACAACAACGCAACAATCACACAGAAATCTTGGGGCTAATATATATTAGCCTATGTGCATGTACTAAGCACAAAACTTTGATTATTTTAGAAGCAACCTGTTCGCATCCCATGTCTAAACATAACAAATTGTGTTACATGTGTCTCATCCAGACATGTGAGTTACCCCACCACATCCCCAGGTGATGCTAACTCTTCCCTGACACAGAAGAGGCTCTTTTTCCATCCTCGTTGACACATTAATCTGAGTAATGAGCAAATGATTGTTATACATACATTATTTTAGGTATGTTTAGGCACCAAACAGTGGTGACCTTTGATTAATTTTAGGCACAAAACTAAACTCCAGCCTCATGGCAGAAATACTTTTGTGTAACAAGTAAGGCTCTTGTCACACATGAATCAATATTTCCACATACAATCCACAAATTGAAACATTTCTTTTCGAACTTTCACACATGTTTACCAATGCTCACTGTGGCATTACAAATGTAGAAGCAGGCACTCTAGTCACATGTGCCAGGACATCAAACCAGTAAAAATATTGGCCTAAATGAAACAGTCCATCTGGAATGGTTCCTGTAATCCCTCACAATAACTAGCAAATACTGTCCACTTGTACCTATTGCTGTCTATTGACGTGGCCCTTTGTGGTCTCTGTGTTATCTGAAGCAGTCTAATACTCTTCTTGATAGCTGTGGATTGCTTGTGATCAGTGTGAAAACAGTGGGGGCTTTCAGGATACAGAACTGTGAAGAATGTAAGGGAGATATAATGTCAGTAATCTTCCTGCTTCAAGTGTGTAGAAAAAACTCAGATCTCCCTCAAGATATACTCAGTGTACACTGATCTGAAATCTGTATCTGACGTCTCCAGTTTCACACTTAATGTAACTGTGGGTCTTACCAAAATATTGGATTACCTGCTAATTTAAAAACTAATTTCTGTTTCGTAAACATACATTTACTTACATTTGGATTTACATATACACATAAATAAGTGGCCTTATAATGTCTTGGATGTAATAGAACAGTAAAATTAATGATAGAATTATTTTTTGGCCACAGTCACAAGGTCAGGCATTAAATTGGATGTTTATTTCGATCATGATGCGTGCCAAAGTACAAACAAAACACCATATGTTTGTTTCAGCATGGATAAAAAGACAGTCTTTGCTGTATTTGTATTTGCTGCCTCACAGTTGTTGATCTTTTAAAAAAATAGTAACACCATTGTGCATGTAATGAATGGTATTCATAGAGCACTTCCTCAACAGCAAGGAAAATATGAGCTCAGAGCACATCATGAGTCAGTTAGGATGTAAACATTTTGTGGTTTTAGAGAAAATATGCTATAAAGTGTACTAAAGCATTTTTTTTCTTATTCAATATCTTGAAATTAATTTTGGGTTACGCATTTATAGTGGAGAATGTAAACATATTAAAATTCGAAGAACAGAAATGTAGTTGGGGAAAAAAAGAAAAAATGAATAATTTAATAGTTTTGGGGATCAGAATGGGTAAAAAAAAAGATATTCCTGTGATTTTGGATAATCCAGGCTGTTTAGTATCATTATTATTTTGATTAGCCCACATACAAAAATGATGAATGGGTTCTTTGGAATATGGACTGGAATATCCAACAAGCAAAAATACCCACTAACAATCATAAATATTGTATCAAATAAAACAAACCAAAACAAAAAAAGACATGGATCTGCGCTTAAGGACCTAAGTGGAGCTATTCAACTTTTTTTTTTTCTCATTAATTCAATTTCTGATATACATACTCAGGTGTAATTAGGATTTACTCTGCTGAGATAAATCAAAACTGTTTTCTAATATTAGGTTAGAGCTCAAAGCTCCCACATTCTAATTGTGAAGGGAAATCATTATTAACCATGTAACCTCATTTTGTTTTTGTGCACATAACCAAAATGTAATGAACATTTCTTTAGCCGACACATAGTGTTCTTAAGAGAAACAGACCCTTCACTAAGAGTTATAGGTATCATGAATGTGGTTATCAGCCTTCTTTGTTAACTCTCAGGCTTTCTGCTACACAGTCTGTGCATGTTCACATAAAAAGGGGCATTTTGTGCATCATTTGACTCTTCGTCTGCACAAAATTATCCGATCACATCCCGACAGGTTCACTCTTAATGAACAAGTTGTGGTAATGGAGAAATGTAGGGACCATTAATACAATATATTTGGGCAAAAAGCAACATTGTTGCACCATTTAAAACACAGGGGAAAGTGTCAAGAAGTACCTTATTGTGAAAACTATTCATGTCTATATATGGTTCAGCACTAAATTCACTCTCATGTTCGTGATATTATTAACAATGTAACAACTGCCCGTTGTAGCACACTTTAAATATGACTCAGCAGATCGACAGTTGGCAGTAGAAGTTGCACCAACAGTAAGCGACTCCCTCCCCTGATGGGAGAGAATTTCTGCCCAGCAAAAAATGACCAGCGATAGTATTCATACCCAGGGTAAGAATGAAAACGCGTTTGACACAGTAAGAAATCAATTCAATTATGATGATTGATATGTGTAATGGACTCATATAGGCAGAGTCATTTGTGTGACTAAAAGCCCTTCGAAGACTAAAGAGAAGTAAAAGAATAAGAGAAAAGAAAGTTCCACCGAAAAATATCCTGCTAATTGTATGGCACCCATTTCAAGGTTAACATATACAGTAAGTGCAGTGTGAGCTGATGGATGTTTCTTAGTGGGATTACTCTCTGTCAGTCTGCTTGACTGCCAAGCTGCCCCACACTCAAGTGTGACATTATTTCCGCTCAAGTTTGACGTCATTCTGCATTAAATAATAGAAAGAAAACTTCCTTATTAAGAATTTCTTTATTTCTCACAGAGGATCCCAACAGTGATTGCATCTGTATTAGAATTTTGTCTATTATGTCTCAGCTGGTCAGTAGGTGGTAGGTGTCACTGATTGTTACGATGGAAACCTGACATTGGGTTAGCCTGGAGTGATTAATGCTTGAAAAGCTTTTTGGGTTGAAATGCAGCACTACAGAGCAGTCCAAAACTGTTGTGAAAATGACCACTTTGAACTGAAATGCATCTTTAATACTCTGTTATGTTGGAATAAGGACCTGGATTTCTGAGTAAAGCATGTTAATATTGACATTACAGAGGAACTGTTACAGCCTGGAAACTCACTTTCTTATGTGTTTTATGTCCCATCTGTTCAATGGTGCCCATGGACCCATTCTCATCCTGAAGATATACGTATCTCTGTTAAACGAGAGAATTCAGAAAACATTTTTCATTTCACAATATTAGATTTTATAGATTTTTAAGATTCTTTATGATGGTTTGTCTAAGTTTACCTGAGCTCCATCGTGGCACAAAACTTCCAGTCACACCAGCTAAGTTGTCCACAGATGACGCCTGACTTGTAGCCTGGGGGCACAGCAGGGGAGGTTGAGATATGTCTGATGTGCAATTAACACGAGGCCCAATGCAGGCTATTGTGACATCACAGCAATCACATGCAGTAGATTTTTATTTCAGTGTACTTACAAAGGTTATGGCATAGGTTATATCATCATAGACCACAACTACATTCACAACATTCCTGTTAATCTCATACTGGACCTACTGCAATGGAATGTAATAGTGATTTCAATAGTGACAGTGTACAGAGGCAATACAACAATTGTCAAGGTCCAAATACAATGACACACAGTGATGTCCAGTTGCAAACCGCCAGTTTCCATGCAAAACAATCACGCTGTCCTGACTGTAGCCAGACTGGACTAGCAAGTTTGTTGCTTCAACAGCTAACAATAAAGTAATAGATCCAGGAAAGATTCTGAGAACTGTTATCACTAACAAAATCTGCTCCTGAGACAAGGCTAGCTGGTTTGTTGGAAAAACAATGTGTTGAAATAAGAATCATTGTTGTCATCGTTGTTGTAAGTATAGGCTTAGACTAACATTGGCATTCTTAACCAGACGCAGCACTGGTAACCTCACTATTTCAGTGTTTTTAAACAGCTCTCTCATGGTTTTGTGATTTAGCTGTATCCTAAAATGCAAAAATACCAACAAACGTCACACCCCTTTATAGTACCATACACCACGTGACTAAGTATGACCAATTAAGACAGATTTGCCTGTTTGTTTTTTTTTAATAGTTTGCCCTAATAGTGATTTCTATACACAGGTTTAACATCAAACTTGGGTTCGTTGAAGAAGTCTTCTTTTAAAAATCACTCAACTGCATCAAATGTGTTGAGTAGATGCTATTGATACACTTGAAGTTTTAGCTTTGGTATAATTTTAAGTATGTCATGTAGACAGGTTTGACTTGGTACCATTGTGTAGTAGAGTGACGTTCTCATATTTCTAATAACACATTCCACGTTGCTGCACAGATTGTTTCAAAGATGCTCCAACAAGCAGAGCATTTCCCATTAAATCTAACTGTATAATCTTGTGTGTCTGACCAAGTTTAAGTTTAAGAAATGCTTAAAAAGAAGAAGAAAAAAAACAGTGATCAAATAATTCCACCTTACCTGGGATGTGGGCTTTACCGTATATCTTGCACAATTTGTGTTGGAAATACACAATAATGGAAATATTCTTATTAGATGATTCCAAAAAGACTAAACAAACTTTTTTTTTAAAAATCCTCCATCTATCAACAAGCGCTAATATAGTTTTCACTGAGTGACATTGAGTGAACAGGAGTGAAAATTAAACCCTCACTCTGGTACTTATTTGGCAGAATTTTAAGCATGCAAACTGGGATGAATGGTCTGTAGCCTGCTATGCTTAACTTAAAGACTGAAGCTTAACGCATTAGCTCACTATCTCATTAACTACAAACAAATCTGTAAAAGCTTCTATTTGGAGTAGCTGGTAGAATGAGACTGTGTTTAATTACAGTTAAATTTACACTATATGTAGCTTCTGTGGTTCTCAGAAAGGCGATACTAAACAGGCATGAAAGGAAATTCTAGAAAGTAAAGGTTTTTGGGAGCGAGAGGTTGAACTGTTTGAACTAAGATCAATAATTGGCTCACTGTTCGAACAAAGATTAACAACTGGAAATTAATACAAAAAACAAACAATTTCAGTTAACAAGTAAACAAATTATTGCTTTATTTGTTCTTAAGGCCTTTTTTAAATATTGTTATTATTAGTGATTCCAATGTCTTGGTACTGTATCTTATATACAGTAAATCCCACAGTGATTTCTCCAGCTTCCAACAGCAGATCCTACTGATCTGTTATTTGATCATCGATTTACAGTTGCTTTATGGTTTAGTTTTCTCTAACTTTACGATTTTAAGCTATATTGCCCATAATGTCTGTATGAATGACTACTTATCCTTTAAAGACAGTCCAAGTTTGTCTTCTAAGCTTTAGTAAAGTTAGCAGTTAGTTTGTATTCCTTCTTCCCTCAAGTATTTGACAGGTCCTGCCTAAATTTATTTCATCACTCATAATTTGTTGTAAATTAATGAAAATTAAATCAACCAATGAACTCAAACCAGGTTATTTTGTTGTTCTCAAAGACAGCCATCAAACAAACAAGAAGATACTACTGCTTGAAGCTCTGGTTGAAGGTTATACTGAAGTCCGTTTCTGTCAGAGTCTGCCAGTGCCACTGGGGTTCTTGTGATATAATCTTTTTTTTGTCAGTGGACATAAAGGTAAGGCTTTGTTTTTGGAAATAGTATATATCTCCTCTTCAGTCGGAGCCTGGTTTAAGTAATACAAAACTACATGTAGTGCTCGGTAGATAATAACTGAGGACAGCCCAACACAAACATTTACTGCTTGGTTCATTTGGTGTTATGATTTCAGTTGTGTGCACCTTAGCTGCCAACTGATTTAACTCATAAGTCTTTGTTACTGACCTTCTGTCTGTAAAAGTGCTTAAAGCATTTTAGCAAAAAGGTCATTCAGTTTCATGATAAGTTAATGGACCAAAAATGATCTCACACCACAGCTATTAGGAAACTGTGCCAAGACTTCAGGTCATCTTTTTGTGCTACTGTAAGTCATGAGAACACAATTGATAGCAACTGATACTTCTGAATCAAATAGAGGAGGAGAGAAAGCAGACCAAAATAAATTGTTTCACAGCAATTTGTCATAGTATTACTGCCATAAGATGAGATACAGAGAGAGAGAGAGAGAATCCCTATCCATGAGAGAGACAGGATGAAGAAGTGTGTTTTGAGGAAAAAACTGAGTTAGATGCAAGATTGAAAATCAAGCTGCTCTTTTTAGCGATTGCTAAAAGGAGGACTTCCAATATGTTGAGATAAACATTTTTACTCTTTCATTTGTTTTTGTGGAAGAATTTGCTCCATTAGAGTATTTTCATTTCAGGCGGTTGAACTGCTAGCTTTGAAGTTGCTTTTGGCAGCCAAAATACTGCATTGTGATACCTTATTAAAGAAGTTTTCCTTGTTCCTCCAGATTGAATGTTGGAGCTTCATCGTGTATAATGATGTAATTACAGAATCTGACACTGCAAGGCTCTTTTAACATTAATTTCTGAAAGTATGCTCACTGATTTGGGGCCTACAAGCCTGACGTGGGTCATTGCCAATAGTTTAGATGTGTGATCATTGCTGCAGTCCACATACAAAAAATGTATTTCACTGTAAAGGAGGACACATACTTCGTCCAGCAGTTTGCCCGGCAAATATTTTGATGCTCATATAATATTTAATTTCTGATGAGTACCGATGCTTTTGTCCCAATGTGTAAAAGATGGCTAAAGAAAGAGGTGACACATAATACTTTAATATAATAAAGTATTATGTAATATAAACAATAATACTTTTTTCTGCTGCCATTGGCTTTTACTTTTTAAACTGGATAATGGGAAGTGCATAAATCTTGCACTGAATATCTACACAAATATCATAAGGAATACAAACTCATGGTGGCATGTATAGCATGTAAAATGTGGAGGAGAAGATCAGCCTCGCACAAGAGAAACATCAGAGAAACATTATCATGTTTTCTTCTTTTGATATTGTTGTATAACTTATTATACTTAATCTCTCTGTTTTAGGTTTCCTCTACTGTTGTTTTCTCCCAGTCTGATTGTTTTCCTCGCCCCAATGTTCTTCACCTGCATGTGTCCTGTCATCTGCCCCCCCTTATTCCTAGTGTTTTTTGTGCTTTTGCCTTGCCCCCCTTGGATTTGTTTGTCTGATTCGACTGGTAACCTGTGTACCGACCTTTCTTCAGAGAAAAGATTCTGAACCCGATTCCTGCCTCTGAGTCGTGCCTTTGGGTACATTTCTGTGTTTGTGATGACCGTAACCAGAAAATATTTACCCTCACAAAGACAGTTCAAATTGATTAGTAGTTCTCAAAGATTTCTCTCTTTTTTTAAATAAAGAAATGAAAAATGACTGGATATTAATCAGATGAAGCCTGATGATCGACCACAAAAATATTAAAGCCATTTGAATATTGAGCATACAAAGATGAAGTTCACTTGGGGGAAGATAATATTGCAACATTAATAGCAATCAAATTTCTCAGTTCCCTTTGTGGAAGAACTGTTTTGAATGCATTTTACAACAGCAATATACATTTTACCCCAGAGTGGCAATTTATTTCATATACTCTTGTTTGAAAAGGGAATATAATATAAAAGTTTCTCTGTATTTTATTGTAATGTGCTGCTCACAGGAGTTGAGGCCACCTGCTGGTTACTCCTCATACTCTTTTCTGATTTGGCACACGGATGGTTTTCAGCTACTACAGGTCCTTGTATATTACATCCATCCATCAATCCATTTTCTACTGCTTATCCTGTAGGGGTCATTGGGGGAGCCTATCCCAGCATTACCATGACCAAAACGTATTCTTTCTTCCAGCCTCACTTTAATTAAGTTTGTTTTCTTTTGGTAAGCAAGTACTTTCTAGATTTATTTCAAGTTCAGAGTTTGTCTTTGTCGAATGCTGCACTTTCACTTTGAGACAGTTCTATTTTGGTGAACATGGTCTAAAATTTACAACACTGGAGCTCAGCTTGTAAAAGCTACAGCGCAACCAACCAACTGAACACCGTTGTGCTGTACATCTTCACATCATTAAAATCGTCTTTCATCTATGCATTTTTTTCGAGGTCTGTCATTGTTAATTCTTTTGTACTTCCTGCCAAACACTCAAATGCAGTAGCAACAAAATACAAAGCAAGTACTGTTAACACACGATTCAGTTGACATCTATGAATGTCTCTGGAAAAGCCACAAAGGATAATCAGTAAACCAAAAAGAAAACATGTGGGTGCTAATTGGCATCTGATATCTTTTCCTGCCTCTAAGGACACAGTTTTGCTCTTAGGATTCATAGACTTAGCAGTTGATCTTGGGAAATGCATCTTGACTAGATTGAAGTCTAGGAAACATAAATATGAAGTGGCTTCAAAACACAGGATGCATCCTCTTCGTCTCTTAGATTTTGGCTGTAGCAACACAGAAACTAATTTGTGTTATGATGAAATCATGTGTATGGCCTTGTGAAAATGTCCATATGGTACTTTTTATGTACTCCAACACACATCATAATTGAAATAAGCAGTCAATCTCATGGATGAGAATTTCTGCTTTCATTTTGCTGTCCACCAAAGATGGTCTCCACGTTGATCCTCTCATCAACTTGAAGGCGAACTTGTACAAGTAGCTCTTCCTCTTCTCCCTGTGGGGTTCAAACATACAGTATATGGCTGAATTGCTCCAATGTTAAAAGCCACTGTGCGGCGTGTTGTAGACAAGTTTCAAAGAGCTGTGGTGAGGCTAAAGTAACACATTCGTCCAGAACCAGATAAGATGAGATCTTTTTTCTTCATAAATAACACAAATAAATTAATAATAATATACTGTAGCTAAGATTGTATCATTGTTTTTGTGTCTGTGACTTTATGTACACTATAGTTCCATGCTGTGATCAGTTTGTTGGCGTAGTTTGACATACTCACATCAAATTAATGTGATTTAATTTTGAGCGGCTCTAAATTATAACTGATTTCATCAAATTTTTGTTGATTCACTTGTATTGCAATAACTACTTCGCTGTTTTGGAACTTGCATGTGCTAAAACAGATCTCGGATGAATCACAAATTACCGCACTGACAAACACTAATTGGTGAAAATTTTATTTTTGTATTGTACCGTCTGCATTTAAAACACAGGAAAGTATAAATATGCAGTTAAAGGAAGTTGCTTTGAAATTGACATATTTATACCCACTTATGCTATGCTGCATTGCTGATTGGAGTAAAATACCAGAAGGTATAAGTTGGTTTGCATTTGTTTTTTTCTTTTGTGTGAATTTAATATTCTAGACAGATTTTTAATTTCCTCAGAGGTAAACAGTGTAGATTGCCTGCCTGCGAAAAAGTAAGTTAGGGATAAAGAGTTCAGATTGTTTCCCCACTTCCATTGTTGTAAATTAGCTGGAGTGCCAAATATATTCTTGTGTTTTTCTCACCACTGCAGCAAATATATTGTAATTTCAAACGCTGTTCCTGTATTGCAAAGTCACATTTACATAGGATTACGTTTTAAATTATAGCAGTGTTTGACCTCAGACTAAAAACAATTACTATAATCTTGTATGTAGTGGAATTTAAATAGCAAAGATTAAAGGGGATGTGGTTTTTATTTCTTTTTTTTTGTTTGTTTTTTATGAGACACATTACTGTATATTCCCTCTGCTGAGGTTAAACTTACATAGCTGGCTCAACAGGGTTGATCTGCAACTTCATCGGAAACCCATGGCCACTCAGTTGTTGATCAACTCAGGGGAAAGGCAAAAAACTCTCCAGCATTGAGAGGCAGAGGCAGTGACAGTGCCTAAGAGATACTAATGAAACAGGGCAATGTTAACTAATGACATTGTGCTCCTTCTAAGTGCTGTTTATGTTAGTATTAAATGTTTTTGTATTATTGGCCTCACAGTATTGATTAGTTAGTGTAATAGTGATGGTGCATGGTTTAGGGTTATAATCCTCGTCTTGTGTTCTTGTGTTTCTAGTAGTTGTGTAAATTAATGAATAAATGATCGATTATGGCATGACACACACTGTCGTTTTGGCCTCTTCATTGAAGCCACTGTGCCTTAATTTCCCTCCCACAACACTATGGCTACTGAACTCAAGTAGTATTCATATAAATTAATCTTTCCAAAGTAATTTTTCAACACGGGATCATCAGTTATGAATTTTGGGTACTTTTCAAACTACACAGCAGGAAAGCTCAGGAATAATTTCACATGAAACCAAGCAAAGGTTTCCATTCAACCAACCCAGAGCCAGTGATCTGTGAAACTATGGAATAAAGAACAGAACAGTTTAGATTACTGATATATTGTTTCTATTGAGTTTATAGAATAGTGTATATAAAGCCTTTAAAGATAACAAGTTGGGCAAACCCCATGTTTAAGGTACGGTACAGTTTACTTATTTGTTATAATGTCTAATGTTAAATGTTTCCAGATAGCTGCTGTTAGTTTATTTCTGTGAATGTTTTTCCGCTATACAGAGCAGAGAGAATACAGAGTCCAGAGCTGCTTTATTTGATTTAACTTAAACAGTAGATCCTTTTTCCAAAATGATCCGTGGAATAATTCTACATGTGATGCATGTGAGTCTGTCTCTTCTTTCTTAACAGTGTATTGTCATACTGGTGTTAAACATAGGAAAAAAGTCTTGATTGATGAGATGTTTTCTCAATGCTGTTGATGGTTTACTAGATTTATCAGCACCGGTGTCCGTGCCTCCCCCCCATCAAGCCAGGACACCTCAACCAATGATGATTTTCAGGGCAAAAAGGGAACAATTGAATTGCGGACGGGGTAAGATATTTTAACTTGGTACTGTTTTAAGCTTTCTTTTGTATATGTTAAGGGGTTAGTGATTTAAAAAAAAACCCAAAAAACCAACAAAAACACCCACACAGAGGACAGCAGAATCAGGCCACACAAACTCATGCCACACTATCATCCCCCATTTGTCAAGTTTTCTGTGGTAGGAGCTCCTAACGGAAAAGTGCAAATGACTGTTATTACAGTGTCAGCGATTTTCAATACAGACAGTAGAAATATTTGGTAAGGGACATTTTTCTTCACTGTTTTTTGTGGTCTGCTGCTCAATAAGTCTGACAGCTGATCAAATGGATCCAGTGTGTCACTAGTTGTACTCCCTATATGGCTTGTCTTGTCACAAAAAATTGATGCAAAGCATAAATAGGTTGACTTCAAAGGGAAGTTCAAAACAGTTTGTTTTTAAATGGATTTAACTAACCAGAAAGACATTTTTAAAAGTTAAATTGTTTCCAAAAATTTGCAGGTGCAAAAAATAATGAGAAGACAATTCAAATAGTTCTCCCACATGTAAAATGAAGTATTCATCTTCTTAAATGTTAAGTCTTTTTCATACAATCAATTCTCTGCACTTATTTTTCTAAGTTTGGTCCGACTCGTTCTTTTTATTAGTGGGTACTAGTTTTCCTTGGTTCCTCTGTTAAACTGTCCTTTTTTTCTATTGTACAGATCCATGATTTGAGAATGTGTAAGAAAATGACATTTTAAGGTGCTATATAATTAGGCAGAGAATTTGATCATAACATAATAGTTTGTGTGATGGCAACTGATTAATGGTTGCATCAATTATGGATGTTGCATCTTTTTATTATCTTTTTTTATTATCTTTTTTTATAAATATACAAATGATGTTATACTTTTATAATGCAGAGTGGGAGAAAGATACTGCATTATTAGATTAATCACACACATTTACCCTGCAGGATATAAAATCTAGAGTTTTATGAATTCATTTGAATTTAGTGTTTTTAGAATATTTGTCTTTCTTCTTTGTCTTTCTGCTGCCTGCTCCTCTGATTAAGAATATCCTTAGTCCTTCTTTCAAGTCCTAACCGATTTTAAGATTAGGAGCTCTCTTAAGGGCTAAAATGCTTTGTAAATAATTTGTTTCTTAATTTCATGGAAAATAATGTGTTGAAATTGAATCTCAAAATAAGTTAGAATATTGTCATTACGTGCGTTTGTTTGTATAAAGCGTATAAGCCCATGATAATTCTGTACAGTACTTATAGACTTTGAGAGACTTACCTTAAAGGAACAGCTTAGGTTTTTGGATGTAGGTGTGAAATGGTCAGTGTATTTGTGAGTGGAGCACCAATGCACAGTACAATCAGGGAAGCAGAGCATCATATCTGTAAATGATACCAACAACAAGTTGTATTTTAGCCATATTAAATAAAAAAAATAATTTCAGGTGTCCACTACATTTTGACCATTTTTGGTATGTAGCATTACTGTCACCTGTGGTGGAACTGGAGGCACAGCTATATTTCTGTATAGGAATATGAGCATTTTAAAGTTGAGGTGGGGTAGAAACAAAGGACAGTTCTGTCTGAGGGCAATGTTAAGCATCAGAAATGGTCAAAATATAGCAAATAATTAGATGTATACATGTTTTTCTTGGTGGGCTCCACTTAAGGTGGCTAAAGTGTAACTTGCTGTCACTTTCTTTCCCCACATGAAGTGAGTTAGCCATTATGTGCTGCAGGAGATGCGCTGACTAGGGATACGTTTCTCATACAAACCCACATCTGAAGACTTGAACTTTCCCCTTAATATATTTTTTTCATAATTGATGCATGTCCGGGTTTTTGCTTTTCATTTAACATGTTTAAGGTGTATTCGCCTCTCACATTTGAATTCAACAGCCATGTGTCTTCCCTTTTTACAGACTGACAGAGAGGTCATCCTGCTCGTCTAAGATGCTCAACTGGTCAAATATCTTCAATCCTTTAGAGACAGAGGCGCTTCAGTTTTTGCAAGCTTAACACAAACTCATCCACACATCTTTTTGAGAAACTAAGAGAAAAGTTCAACCTTCAAAAGGAAACTCACACAGAGGAGGAGAAGCCAGAAACATACAGTAAAACAGAAAGGTCAACGTAAACATTAAGGCAGTTTTTCATGAGATATTGAAACAAGAAAAATCCCTGTTCTTCCCAGAAGGCGAATCTAGCAAAAGTCAAGAATCTGACTTTGAATTTGATGTTTAGGACTTTAGGCAAAATCCTCTTGCAAAGGATGTTACAGTTGAAACCATATAAAAAAGCTGTCAAATTTCGTGTTTTGCGCTTCTACATAGCAACTCGACCAAAACTAGTGCTGATTGAAGAGTCTGGTGATGAGCCTGCTATAGTGCCATATGGTGACAGGTTGACACCAAAGTTCACAATAAAAAGAAATGAACAGTTAGATTTTACAAATGAACCTAACAACTACCTACAAGAAATGTTCATCATCCCTGAAGAAAGCATTCAAAACTCTTCTGTATCTAGAGAGAATCCAACAAGCTCAAGCCTTGTTTCAAGTACATATGACAACATAATCAACAATTCCATCACTTTGTCTGTGCATTCCAACGATTCTGTTGTAGAGGAAGTGAGGGAATAAGATGACTCTGATCCTCACATCATATTTGATGGACAGCAAACAGCTGATGATTATTCTCTCTCTTCCTAACCCAACCTGATGAGTTCCCTTCATGTCCTGTTCATGCTGAAATAAACTTAGTCTTACACCACTCAGTAAGCCTCTTTGAAAGAGGAAGGAAGGAACTCATTCAGAAACACATGTTTCTGAGTGATAGCTGGAGAGAAATTTCACAGGCATGGATGCATCTCAGCTCTACGGAACTGACCAAAATATAAGGTGACCTCAAACCAACGCTTAGGAAAGTGGTAGGAATATTGAACATTCCTTCAGGGATGACACAAAGGGAAGCAGAGGTGGCCCATCACCTGAAAAGATACATCTGGGAACTTAATGAAAAAGCGAATTTGTTAGTGTCTTGTCATAACAAGGTGCAGTTCAGATCGCTTTCACAAGATGGCCCACTTGCACACACATGTGGTAGGGACTTAAAACTTTCTGACAGCTACAATCATTTTCCTCAGTTCCGCAATGAGTTCAGTGCCATTCTGGACTAACATCTCAATAAAGGATATTGTTTAAACACAATGTGTGTTTTACTGCAAATTTTACTGCATTTTATTGCCTCTCTACACACAGTAAAAACAAACACATTCAAACATAAGTATGGATGTTTAATTTAAACAATTTACACATTCTTACTCAAATAGTAAAGGCATTTTCAATATAGTGTTCAAATGTACCTCAATCACTGGAAAGTTGAATGATCAGTTGTGATAAAACAGGTGGCAGGTTACTGATAAAAATGTATTGATCCATTTTGTTCAAACTGAGATTACTACACTGTTGTACTTGTTTGCTTTAATTAATTGTCATGAATTTAAAAAAAAGATCAAATAGTGATTTTCTTCAGGTGTTTTGCATAATTTTACATTTAAAGGTTGTATTCTGAACATTTACTTCCAGAAGTTAGTAAAGATACGTTTGACATAATTGTGTTTCGGACAATTTTAATGAAAAAGGGCATCTGTTGAATATTTAACAAAATCCACTCAGCACTAGTGAAATAGAACTAAGAACATTAACTTTAGTTGCTTTAGTTACATTAAACTGTGGTACTTGAACTTTTCATGAGCATTTCCATTTTAAGCTACTCAATCTACTTTACAGGCAACCTCTTGTGAAGTAATGTTAGATTGACTTTGCATGGAGACACAAAAACAAAGTAAAATTTGTGAAGCATTCAAATATTTTCAAGTATCTAATTTCTTAATAGTGAATACAATTCCATGGCACCGTAAGCATCCGCAAGACTATTTTCCCCATCGGGAGAATGCAACCAGCAGCCTCCTCAGGTAGCACACACTGGAGTCTGTCCTCTGCTGCACCAAGGATATGTGACAAAGATTCACAACACCATACCCAAAAATGTTCCTCAACCTGTTAATTATCAGATCGGATATTTATCAATTGACCCATAGTATATATATATGGTGTACGTACACATGTATTCAGTTACTTTTTAATAAGATGACTTTCACTTTTAACTTTAAAGTAAACTTTGATATATCTTTACTTTTGATCAAGTACGAAGGTATCAAGTACTTTATATGTCATTGCTACTGGTTGATATTGATTGTTTTATGGATCTGAATAGCTTATTCCAGCACTGTACCTGGATGAGGTAGAGGAAGCAGAACTGTTTTTGTTCAGGAAGTCCCTTCTGAAATACCCGTAATCTTTGAGGGTTTGGAAAATGGTCCATCCAAAACCCCTACCAGGCCTAGTTGTGTTAGCCTCCATCCATATTATGTGACAAACTGCCATAGGTAACTTGATTCAACTCACTACTTTTTTACGTATAAGTGGCCCAAGTTTTTTTTTTTTTGTTTTTTTTTTAATTAAATCTGCCTGTCTCCCAGTTTTGCACGACTGAAAAATTAAAAATAATTAAATAAATTTCAGATGCATTTGCTGTATCCTGACTTTAAAAAATGTAAAATTGTTGATAGATCATTAATTTTATAGCGTGCTGTTAATACATAATATAATCCGTTAATATAGAATTTTATGTAAATAGAAATAAATTAATGGTAATGTCTGATGTTCATAATGTTTTTTACTACGAGCTTTAAATTGCAACAAAAAAGTCCATAAAAATAATATCAAAATTTCTCTATCTTTGCTGAACAGATTTGAAAATGAAAGACAGTAAATACAAATCCAACCACAAAATATTTTTAATCAAATCTCTAGGGGACAGTTTAAATAGGAATATTAGCTTCACAAATTATTTTACTTACCTTTTAAAAATAATCATGGTCAGGCAGGAGTTTCTTCAATGAGGAAAGTGGATGAGGGTAGATTGAGCACACCCAGGCCAGCCCACATATGAGTCGATGAAGCAACCCTGATAGTCACAAACTGTCTGCAGGATGATGTGGGCAAACAGTTTCCTGTTACTGTAGCACTGAACATTAAGGCTGCTTAGTGACTTAACATGGCGGCCGTCGATTGCTCCGGCAGCTTTAGAGAAGCTCTGTGTCTTACCACTATGCACATTTCAGGAGGTAGATAATGCTGTGGCAACACTTTACAGAAAGGGAATCTGGAAACAGAGGTAACTGACACAACCAAATCAGAAAGCACAAGAAAATAGAGAAAATAAGCAGAAAAAAAACAAAAAACATAGCATTAAGTGCAGAAGTTGGCCAGCAGGTAAAGGCAGTCTGTGGATGAAAGAGAAAAGGATTTTAGGACAGGGAAGAAGACTCATGACATCTCATTTCCAGTTCTCGCTGAAGAACTTGAACCTGTGTTTGTTGTGTCTCCCCAATTAATCCAGACTCATTCTGGGACTACCAATCCCCACCCTCCACTTTCACTACTGCTGCTCAAACCAGAGCAAAGGTTCACTCTTTAAAATATATTGATATCAAACATCGCATTTTCAAATACACAAAACTCAATACAACACTTCATCAGATGCTCAGCAACAGACCTGTCTAAGTATGATGTAGATTCAATGACTGGTTGCCAAAATTCTGTAAGAAAACTACATGCATAAATTCCTTGCTTTATTGTAATATCAGAATTTAAAAAGCATCTTAGTTGCACAACTGTGCAACATCCAAATACAAGAACACTGTGCACACATGTCTGCATACATTTATTCACAGGGCATCTTATTAATATTGCACATAGATATTACCATTTGCTTGCACTTGCATAAAATAAAAAAAAACAAAGTTAGTGCTCTGTTAGAGTACATCTCAGTGACTCATTGGATGAAACAGCTCCTCAGCCTCGAGGTGCAGACTTTAAGGACTCCGTAAAGCCGGCCAGATGGTATCAATGTGAAGAACTGTTTAGAGGGATGTGTTTCATCCTTCAGGATGTGGCTGGGTCTGCAGAGGCACAAGTCTTAAAAGATGTCATCTAGGGTGGGCAGAGGGAATCTGATGATTTTCTGAGATGTATTAATGACTCTCTGGAGGTTTCTTTCCATCCAGTTGTGTGCATCTTGTATACCATACTGAAATACTGTAAATTAAAACAGTCTCAGTGCAGTGATAAGAGGACTTAGCAGCTCTGAAGACAGACATATTTTTTGTTCTCAGACAATATAGCTGCTGTTAAGCCTCTTTTACTAGTGTAGTGGTGTTGGCTGTGAGATACTCTGTGATGTTGGTCCCTTAGAAATTAAATGGAAGACCCTCTCTACTTACTCTCCTTTGATAGTGGATAAAGGTTATTGAGCATGAAGCATGATTCGACTGTTGCACTGATATTTGGCACCTCATTCATATGCAGACACTTGAGCCTCCTGAACTTGGATTTCAGGATGCTGAACGCATGCTCAATGACAACACAAGCTGCATTAAGCTTTCCATTAAAGCACCCCTGCCTGGTGGGTCTGTTGGTCAGAAAAAACATTAATTGTCATGAGTTGAAATTGATTTTTAGAGGTGAATGTGTCTGCCTCACCTCTTTATGACAGACAGGCAGAAACACTGATACTTTGGTTGGCTGCCTGTTCATGTAGAATGGTCCCCATGTGATCCCAATGCTCAACTTAAAATGCTAAAAAAGTAGATTAAACAAAATTTTAAATAAAATAAAACACAAGCCTACCTCCATTTGTCCTCTTGATAGTCTGATACTGGATACTTGGCAACAATTTGATTTTAAATATTACCTGTTGCATAATATCCCTAATGACGAGGTAGGACATTTTCCTCATTTTATGAGTATGTTGATAAATCACACACACTCAGACTTCATTTATAGTGCCCCTCTCCCTATATTTCCTATGCTGACATTTGTTATTGTTTTGTTCTTTGTTTTGACTAATAAGGGTTATCCAGAAAATAATTAAATCAAGTATTTCCTCTGAATAATTACAATTTTGTGCAGGCTTTGACAAGCATTTTATTTAATTTAAATTTAATTTTATTAACTTTTGCAACATTTAGTAGAGAGTTTAGTAGAGCACGTTCTAGGCACCAGTAAGCAGAAATGTGAGAAAGCAAAAACAACAGACGGCCTCGCCTGTGGGCCACTGCTAAAAAATGCATGTACATTATTGAGTCAGCGGGGCTTCGGAGTGTTAACAGCACAGAGATTGGTAGCTGTAAGTGCTGTGATTCATCTGGTAATAATTTATAATTCTCATTTACTTCTTAAATGGCTTGACTAAACCCTCAAGCTAAAAATAGATTTGGAATTTCAAAGGAACCACTAAGCTGAGTGAATTGAAATGTGGTTGCTCCTTATCCCTAACCATGTCTCCTTAATTCCCTGCCGGCTGGAGGAATTACGGGATGGCAGGTACACGGCAGTGAGCCAGCTACCCCCTTAAAGTTTCCCAAAAGACACTTCTTAGGCTGGTTCATCAAGCTGTGTGTGCTGGCTTATCGATCTTTCCCAGGCTTTGAGGAAGACAAGGGAAAGGAGACAAAGCAGGAGATTCCAGCAGGATCCAACATCCTGCAGGATGAACTGCCTGAAAGATGAGAGGAAGAGCAAAACCTTAAGACAAGAATAAAGGAAACACATGCATTCAGACATGCCTTGTAGCCTCCAGCTAAATGAATTTACAGTGATGTAATAGGGTGAACAAAGACAAAAACTTCCAGAAAATAGTTGTTGACTTTACTGTTTGAAATAACTAGACTCTTGTGTTACTTTCACCAAAATATCTGCTTAAGTATTACTATAAGCATACAATTGAAGAGTGTTTAATAGCAGTCAATCAAAGTGCAAAAGGTCAGGCTTTTCCATCTCATTACAAATCCAACAGTGGTTCATATTGTCATGCTACAGTTAGGTCCAGATGTATTTGAAGAATATCTATACACCGGACCGGGCTGTGAACAGTCTGACCACTCTGGTCCAACCAAATAGTGGATCCCAATCTTTGCATGGTAGCTTTCACTGCAGGAGGGGGCAGAGCCAGTGCACAGCTTGTTCAGGTTTTTTAGCCTAAGTTCTTTCCCTTATCAATCTTTATCAGCTACAGATTTAACGGATGGACTCTGCAGCCATCTCAGCTATCAGGCAGATGTGACATGATGTTGATGAATCGTGATCAAAACAATAAATAATCTAAGATCATCATGCATTAAATTATATAGTAAATGTAATACTTTTATCAAGATTCTTTTAAAGCCACATTATGTTATTACTTCTCGAAGGAATATACAGTATTAACACGTTCCTCGTTACCACAAAGAGTGGTAAAAGAAACACAATATCTGAAAAATGAGGCTTCCTTGTTCAAATGCCAACTAAGTCCTGATTCTACCATTTTGACACTTTGATACTTGATGAGCCTAAAGCATCGTTTCACCTCGATGGACATCAATACGTAATAAAATCTTGATGAGTCAAGAGGCAAGTTGAAATTATCAAGTGCATATTTACATAGAAAAAAGAATTTCACAGTCATGTGCCTTTTTTGAAAAGGAAGTACAAACTGAAGTCGGACAGTTCACAAAAATAGTCAAGAGTGACAATTCTTCTTGGCAATCACAAGAGCCCAAACTACAAAAAAGTTGGTAAAAAAAACAGACAGTCATTATCTGGTTAGTTAAAGCATTTGTACTTTACTGACACAAATAGATGGGTTTTGATTAAAAGAAATTCAATATGGGTTGGAATAAAATTTCCTCTAACCAAACTACAGGATTCAGAAAAAATTCAGTAAGTTATGGATTAAACAGTGTAATTGGATCCTTTAATAAAAAATGTGCCGATGGCCATCCTGTGGAAGAAACTTTAGGCCTCTCATATTCACAATCTCATTCTTTCGGTCACTACCCAGAGCTCATGACCATAGGCGACGGTAGGAACATAAATTGACGAGTAAATTGAAAGCTTTGCCCTCCGGCTCAACTCTTTTGTCACCACAACGGACCACTTTAGTGTCTGCATCACTGCTGACGCTGCCCCAATCCACCTGTCAATCTCCTGCTCCATTTCTCCCTCACTCATGAATAAGACATTGAGTTACTTGTATATCAGAAAGGTGGAGCATGACTGTATTCATTCTCCTCAAGCTAGAAGAGTTAGCTGTGATGAGGAAAACACAAAATATAGCTGGGAAAAATAATCACACATAATTTTGCTGGTTTGCAGTTTTGTGAATCAGGGTTCAATGAAAAAAAACAACGATCTTGTTTAATGTCATTGTCTTTTCCTTCCTCTTATTATTTTTCTTTGATTCTTTATTTTAGAATTAGATCATAACTATGAGGGCTACCACTATGGAATCAGATCTGTGCCCAAAAAAACAAACAAAATTTTTTGACCAAACCAAAATGAGAATTTGAAAGATAATAAAACTCTTTGGGGAAAAAAAAAAAAAAAAAAACTTATCTCAAAAGTAAAACAAGTGCGTTATCATCCAGCAGGTTTTCTAGGTTGTGGTGGGAGCTGCTGCTATTGTCCTGCCTGGCGCCTATTGTCCACATTAGGACAGAAAATCTAATAACTTGGATCCTAGGCCGGATTGCCGACCGCAAATCTGAATCCATACTACAACAACTTCTTGACCAAACGACTGCACCTACTTCTGGATCAATAGATTTCTCATGCACCTGGATTTACAGACTCATGAACTCATTCTTACTAATCTGTTATTTTCATGTTATTGTGTTCTGCACAAGTGATATTTATTTGACATTGGTCCGTCCTAGGAAGACGGATCCCTCCTCTGTGGTTCTTCCTGTGGTTTCTAATTTTTCCCTGTTCAGAGTTTCTTAAGTTTGTCCTCACCTGGTTCAAGGGTCTAACGGCAGAGGGTGACTCATCTGCAAAATTTGTAAAAACAATTTGTAATTTGTCATTTTGGGCTATACAAATAAACTTTGATTTGATTTGATTTTGAAACAAATTATTTGTGTATGAAACAAACGATTGGTTTTTGCTTTTTGGAGAAAGTATCCCTTCGTTTGCAGCTCTCGCTGCTTTGTTCTTTCTGATCAAACTTTTGCTCTCTCTACTAATTTTTGTAGTCTCGCTCTCACCTTTCTTATTAATCCTTTAAGTTTAGTTTATTGTTTTGGCAAAAACTCTTCCCAATAGTTAATAAAAATTGGTTTTGAGTGACAGCTTTGTGACCCAGGCATAGCCGCACAGCCACAGCCAATATCTGCTTCAGCAGGCGGACTTCTGGTCTTGGCAGAGTGATTAACAGACCAGAGCTAAAATTTACTCATACCTTGCTTGATGAAGTATTGATTCTCAGGTTAATAAAGTGTAAGTATTGGTTATGTGTGCTGTCTAAGTTCATGCTGTACTCGACTTTTTGATTTTGTGTTTTTATAAGTAAGAGTCGAAGCTAAGCTTAACTCTGTAGTAAGCATTTATAATGATTGTTAGCTAAGTATGCTGTTGATTTTGATACTGGCATACTGGCCATGATGGAGTGTACTGTTTGAGCCCTGAAGCTGTAGCTCTCCTGCCTTTCATGTAACTTTACTAAAGACAATGAGAGAAATGTTTGCAGCACTCAATTGTCTGTGTCACGGAAGCTACCCTTAGCCTTCGCCTCTAGATACAAAGCTCAACGAGCTGATTCTCGCTGCTCAAATGTCTGATGTAGATGCTGGGACAGAAGGGACAAGGAGAGGGAGACAGACTAAATAAAATGAGCCACAAAAAGACAGAACAGGAAAAAGAATGCCTTGAGAGGCTTCCCCTCCCCTCTTACTGGTTTAAAGAAAAGATAAGGCAAATGAAAAAGTTGGCTGCTGAATGATGATAAAAGCTTAAAACCAGGTTATGTCATATATGGTCCGCAATGATGGCACTGTTTCTGCTTTGCTTGTGAAATAAGGGAGTTTTTATAATCTGACTATTCAACACCTTCATGTTTTAATGAGCTTAGTGGTGCCTTTATCCTCTTCCATCCTAAAACCCTTACTGATGGCTTAATGCTCCTATCACACACCAGAACAGGAGCAAATATTTTTATATTCTTTTTCTAATTTCTTCTTTGCTTTTTCCTGTTAATATCTGTTTCAGTATTTTGGAGCACTCATTCCTGCATGTGGTTGTGACAAACGTGATAACATTGTTGAATATAGCGATTCTAATATGACTTGTATGTAAGTAAATATTGAAGTATATAATTTTAATGTTTTTCTGCTTTAAGAAGGCACTACTAACATAGACCCCAGACACTGAATAAGTTATGCACACTGAATTGGAAACTGAAAGCATTATTTGAATTACAAAAAGGTTTTATGAAAAAAACCCCACCTTACTATAGCTTTAACAGAACATCTAGGTGTACGCAGCCACAAGGAGTTTATATTTTAAATTTCCCCCGGGGATAAATAAAGTATTCTGAATCTGAATCTGAATCTGAATATATACAGGAGTGAACACATAGAATTGCACGTATTGATGTAGAATCAATACATGAAATGTATGAAATGAAAGGTTGCCTTATAGAGAGACTAATTATTGATAATGTATGTACTGTACACTGTACATATTTGGACTCCATAATGAAAAACAAGTCAAATCACAGAAATATACTAAATACATATATTCAAATTTAGGTTCTTTCATTAACAGACCATAAACTAATATATGGTATGTGTCAGGGTCCGCTAGTGTCAAATCTCTGTCTGTTAGGGTCAGTTGGTATTTCTGCTCTTGTTTTGAGGTCCCTGTGTGTCTATTCCCCACTTGGAGTTGTCCCTCAGGTGTGTTTGATTGCGCCCTCTTCCTGATATGTCCCACCTGCGTCCAATTGTCTACCTCTCTCTCATGTATTTAACCCCCAGAGTTCCCTTCCTCCTGTGCCAGATTGTCTTGTCTTCCTAGTGAGCAGTCCAGCGTATCTTCTGTGAGAGTTCATTTTGTTTGATCATTGTTTCGTGTTCCATTTACTTAGTTTGCTTAATCCTTGTCTGTACCTTTGCCTAGTTTGAATTCCCGGTTTAACCTTGTTTATTAAAACGACTACTGATTTAGAAAGCCCCCCCCCTTGTGAGTCTGTACTATTGGATTTTCGGTTTCCCAACCCTGATAGTATGTATGGGTTTCTCTATATATCCTAAATGTGGTGGTATATATAAATATGTATATAGTCAGAGATACTGAGATTGTGAACTGTAAACGAACCACACTTGAATAATATTTGTTACACAGACAAAGTACAGCAGAAGCTTAAATACAAACATCATCACAGATAAGGGCAGATGTCCTTTTCTTCAGGTAACAGTGTTTAGAGGGTAAATCCAGAAAAGATAATGTTTCAGTGGGGTCGTGGCTCAGATGGTTGAGCGGCCATCCATTGATCCGAAGGTTCCTGGTTCCATCCCAGATCCTCTTGTTGAAGTGTCCTTGAGCTTTAGGTGGTGCAGTGGTTAGCACTGTCGCCTCACAGCAAGAAGGTCCTGGGTTCGATTTCGGGTCAGGACGTTTCTGTGCGGAGTTTGCATGTTCTCCCTGTGTCTACGTGGGTTATCTCTGGGGACTCCGGCTTCCTCCCACAATCCAAAAACATGCAGAACTGGGGGTTAGGGTAATTGGTCACTCTAAATTGCCCGTCGGTGTGAATGTGAGTGTGGATGGTTGTTTGTCTCTATATTTCAGCCCAGCGATGAACTGGCGACTTGTCCAGGGTGTACCCCGCCTTTGCCCCAAGATGCTGAGATAGGCTCCAGCCCCCCCGCGACCCCTAATGGGATAAGCGGTAGAAAATGAATGAATGGATGAAAATCTAACTTATTGAGTTATCCTGTCCAAAAACACATGAACAAATGCAGGCAAAACATATAGTGACCAGACTCAACACTCAGCACTGGACTAACTTTGATTGGTATAGTTTGAAACACATGTGACCACTTCTGGCCAAAAGCATGTAGTGGAAAAGGTCTATTTAGTCTGTCTTTTCCTCACGTATCTGATCTGCTTGGGCCAGTAATCTCACAATTTTTAATCTAGATCAGATTAAAAGTGACAGTGACAGATCAAATTGATCCCACTGAGATAGCTATTTCAAAACTTTAACAGATGAGCTCACAGTGATCTGGATACAACCCAATAGGGATTTCCAAACCTTAAGTCTCAATAGATTTGAACAAAGTTTTCATGTTGACATGTAAATATATTTTTTCTCAATACTTCATCAGTCATTTTAAGAATATGCAAAATCCACCAATGTGTAATGTAAACCAGCCAAATTGAATTTTCACAATGTTACAATATAAATATAAAATGTAATCAAATCAAGCTGACATCATGCTAACATGAGCTAACTTTTCTTCTGTTTATTCTTCTGTATTGTGAATTTATTGTGACTGAGCTGGGCACTTGGTTAGTTTGTTTAGAATCATTCTATTCATAAATGCACCACAGCATGGTTTCTGTTTAAAACATTAGGCCTTATGGGTGGCTGCACATTTGTGTTTTTTGGCAAGTAAGTCAGCGTAGATGGGTAGCACTTTTATTATTTTCTTTAATGTAGACTTGTAGATGAAGCAAGCTGTGGGGAGTGCAGGGTTAGGCACTATTTTTGTTTTATTCATTTTATGATTTGCAGCCACCTGCCACTTTCTCCCTTAGTTTTCATTTTCACTTAGATGGTTTTAACCTTATTATACTTAAGTTGCTAAATAATAAATTGTCTTCTATTTCCAGTCTATGACATTGTGGTGATTCCCTTTTCCCCTATTCATCCAAATGGGTTGTAACAAACAAACTGTCTGTGATTTCTCTGCATGAAGCTAACTTAAGTCACCAAGTTGGCTAATTATTCCTATGTGCATGTCTCTGCAGTGGTCTTGACATTAGCAGTCTCCGTATAGTAAGTTTGTAGGTTGAGTTTTCAAAAGGTTTCAGTATTGCAGTTGATGAAATGCAGACTGACATTTTAATTGTGTTGCATTTTTATCAGACAAAAGCCACAAAGTGCCTTTCAAAGACACAATAAACGTATGGTCTCGATCTGCTCCACATATGTAAAATGTCCTGAGAAGTTTTGAATTCTAAATATCTATTTCTAAAATATAGCTTTACTGACATACTGTGCATACCTACATAGTATGCAGTAAGCATACTGCATCAAATCAACAAATTGTGCCCCTCGCAGTAATTGGTGTTAGGTGTTTTCCTGATTTTTCTGATGATGCCTTCAAGAATCTATACTGCAATTGTCCAAAAAGTACTAAATAAATTAATCCTAAATAAAATTTGATTGCATGAAGATTATAATACAGAAATTATCTATAAATTCTCTCTGAAACATTGAATTACCATCACAGATAAACTTTCCTAGCTGTGAATGAGCCATATGGTAATCTAGGTTCAACTCTTTCTCGCTGTATTATAATTGGATATTCTACATAATTTCCTGCCAATTCTCTTGATGTTGGCAAATATGGCATATCCAGTGATGGTGGAAAAACGTATAGCTTTTTTGTGAAGTCCTCATTTTGACCTCCAGCCAGATTTAATACCATGCGAGGAGCTTCAAGGATCACTGCAATAAAGTTATGGTTCTGTGGAGCAGAGGGCAATAACCCTTTAGAACCCTCTTTAGAAAGAAAGTACAATTGGATCCTTGGTTTCCCGAAACTGATACCTTGTTGCTCAACCATAATACAATAGTAAACAGTGATTATGTGCCCAAAGAACTCTGCTCCTAACTGGCTTTGCTTACCACTGAAAGTTTCAGAATTCTCATCAGTTATTTCAAAGAACAAATTACAAAATAAATATACCATACATTGTCTACAAAACATCCTGCATCTCTCCACATTGACAAGATCTAATGCGGGTGCTTCAGACACTATGTCCCACATAGTATGCAATTACACTACACTTACAAACACAGTATGTGGGTGACATTTTGTCATCTTCACAACCACTGTCCTCTGGTCAGAAGACTTACTATTCAGAAAATTACTACAGTATGGATTTCGGTTGCTAAGACCATTAAGAAGGCAGTACAATCCAATATACAAGCAATACAAGGATTATTCAATACAACAGCACTAGGCAAGTAATAATGCCAAATTTAATGATACTTTCTAAAACAAATGTTTGTACAAACTGTACTTCTTATCATTATCTACTTCTGGTTGCTAAAGGAGAACCCCAGATTTTACCCTGGTGAAAGGGTAATGTTTTCTGAAGTTTTCGAACAAAGGAATTTCTGTGATTTTTTTTTTCCATAGTAATGGCTGATTAATTAGCTTTGCATGGAATAAATAGTTATTCAGGAAAAGGAAAAAAAATCTACACAAATTGTACCTCCCTGGACTTTGGAGTTGCTGTAATGTGAATGTCTGTCTGTGTCCTGTATTTGGCATAATTGACAACTGCTGAGCCTGCAAAGACAACAGGAGGAGCGAACAGAAGAGGAAATTTTGGTGTAGCTCCACACCAAGTGTAAAGAAATATAGCTTGTTCAACTTGTCAAACATCTTGCGATATGGGATTAAAATTTTGGCTGAGGTGGAAAGATAATGAAGCAACCTTTTCAGGGGATTATTTTCTCAAGTAGTTCACATTTTTGCCAATAGTCTCTCCTCAACACTACTCAGACCTGGAACTCTTATTGTCAACTCTTCTAACATTACCAATTCCAACATGAGGGTGAGACAGGTTGTAAGAAGGTAATTACCGCAGTTCACATCACAACTTGGCATTACCTGTCTTTGTTTTTCCTCATATTTCCTTTGTTTCAAGTTCTTCCCTAATGGGTCCAGCTGTCTGTGTTGGTGAGTGTTGTGTGTGTCCAGTCGGTCCTTCCCTCTGTCTGTTTCCACAGAGGCATGACTCTCTCCCTCTCTCTTGGTGAGGCGGTTGTTGTACACCTGCAATCATTCAGCTCTTATCAATCTTTGGTACAACAACTCCAGACTATCATCAACTGATCGCCAGATTGTTAAGTCTCTCATTGTGGTATTGATCTCGACTGACTCTTCTTAAGCAACCAGGTATCTTTGATCACAATTGTTAAGAAAATCCATGTCACGTCTTTTTCTCGTCTCTGTGAAAGTGATTATGTTTTTATGCTAAGCCTTGACCTTGTTATGCTTCTGGATCATGGACAAACTACATCCTTGTCATGCCTCACAACAAAACTCACCCAAGCTTAAGGCCTGTGCCACAGTCAATCTCTTCTGCCTCCATTCCTGCCACCACCATGGTCAATCCAGTTACACCTGGGGCCCAATTCAGAAAGCACGTTTAGTGAAAACCCTAACTTCAGAAATGAGGGAAACTATCATCCGTCTGTGTATTTTCAGATGATTACCTATTTCTGCATCATCATCTCTCCTACTTCTACATCATCCTTCACAGATCTGAGCAGATTCTTTTTGTTGTTCTATGTTCTTTTGCAAATGGGAGTTTTCTGTATAACACTGGCAATGGGGAACATATCAGCAAGGCCACTGTATGCAGAGCCATCAGGAAACTGTGCCTCACTCTGAAACTCCTTTTACAAATTTTTGTGGTGTTCACTGTGCACAAACTCATGAGAATCATCACAGCGGAGTTTTTCAGGATTGCAGGTAAATGATATGCAAATCAGTTTAAATGCATGATAAATATTTTTTTAATGGTTACCAGTAATTTGAATTTCTTTTACGATTTCCAGGTGTAACTGGTTGCATCGATGGCACACATCCCTGTCTCTGCTCCTCCAGAAAATGGAACAGATTATGTGAACAGGAGGCCTATCCTAACATTAATGTGCAGGTAAATTGGCTGTCTCAAAATATCAAGGGCTGCATCACAATACTGCAACTAACCTCTCTCATTTTGTCTAACTGTTTTAACACACTCAAATGTATGCAGTATACATTACAGAGGAGTTTTATGGCCTTCTGCTGGGTGAACGGGGGTACGAATCCCAGCTGACTCTGTTGACCCCTGACCCTGAACCAGGCATCCAACAAAACTTTAATGTTGCTGACGGCAGAATGAGAGCCCAGGTTGAAATACCTGCTAAAAGCCTGTTTTTAGTACCCTCTTCACCTCAGGGTAACCCCCGAGAAGGCCTATTCTCGTTGTGTTATTCTTTATAATAATGCATTATTAAGACAGCAACTCCATGCCTTACAAATGAAAGAACCACTTGAAGACCACCTCCTTCCTGCAAACATCCAGGATGGAAGAGAAGTCAAATCAAAGTCAAATCAACTCAAATTTCATTTGTATCGCCTAAAAATCACAATTTACACATTATCTCACTGGGCTTTGACAAACTGTACAGATGTGACATCCTCCGCCCTTAGACCCTCGAACCGGGTGAGGAAAAACTTAAAAAAAACCCTAAACAGGGAAAATAAGAAACCTCAGGAAGAACCACAGAGGAAGTATCCTTCTTCCTAGGACGGACAGACGTGCAATAGATGTCACTTTACAGAACAGAACAACATGATAGTAATAGTTTACTTAGAACATATAAAAGATCCATGATTCCCAGAGTCTGTGGAATCTATAAATCCAGATGTATTGGAAGTCTAGTGATCCAAACGCAAGTGTAGTCTGTTGTTGAGTCATTATAGTCCATGTATCAAGATCTGAGTGTTGCTGATGTAGTCAGTGAGTCCAAGAGTATGTGGAATCTATAAACCCAGGGATATGTGAAGTGTAGTGGTCCAGAAGCAGGGTTAGTCTATTGGTCCATAGGCCATTGTAATCTGGGGTTCCCGATTTGCACTTGGAAATCCAGCCTATGATCCAAGTCACAGGATCTCTTGTCCTAATTTGAGCAGTAGGCATCATGCAGGACCACATCAGCAGCTCCCACCGCGACCTAGAAAGACATGCAGGATGATAAAGCACAAAGACTCCGGGGAAAAATTAAAGTTAGTGTAAGGATATGGACATTTAGAGGAGCAGAGATGGAGTCTGAGTCAGAGGGGGCAGAGAAGCTCAGTGCATCATGGAATGTTCCCCCAGCAGCTTAAGCCTATAGCAGCATAACTAAGGGCTAGATAGGCCAGCCCTACCTATAAGCTTTATCAAAAAGGAAGGTTTTAAGCCTACTCTTAAAATCAGAGTGTGTCTGCCTCCCGTACCAATACTGGACGATTGTTCCACAGGAGAGGAGCTTGATAGCTGATAGTTCTCCCTGTCATTCTACTTTTGCAGATTCTTGTGACCACCAATACCCCTGCATCCTGGAAGCGTAAGATTCCGGATGGGTGATACGGTACTATGAGCTCTTTAAGATTAAACGGTGCCTGACCATGAATAGCTTTGTAGGTGAGGACAAGGATTTTAATTTCTGTTCTGAATTTAACTGGGAGCCAGTGCAGAGAAGCCAGTATGGGGGAAATATGGTTTCTGATCTTACTTCTAGTCAATGCACGTGCTGCAAAAATAGGTCCTCCTTGTTGGTGATTGTCTCTACCCACTCGGGGTTAAATACCTGGGTTTCCCACACTGACCCTCAGAACTGAAGAAGCCTTTCGGATGAGAGGCGAAACGTCTTCAAACAAGATAAGAAGTCCAGTTGCTTCCTACTAAACACTCCGAGATCAAGATGACCTGGATGACTGAAAACCTTCACGGACATACGCACGTGCTGCTGCATTTTGGATTAACAAAAGAGTCTTTCAAATCTGAAACCTGAAAATAAAGAATTACAGTATTCCAGCCTGGAAGTAACAAATGGGTGAACTAGTTTTTCTGCATCTTGTTGAGACAGGATGTGCCGGATTTTAGCAATGTTATGGAGGTGAAAGAAACCCGTCCTTGAAATCCGTTTTACATGTGAGTTAAAAGACAGCTCCTGGTCAAAGATAACAGCCAGGTTTCAGACAGTGGTACTAGAGGCCAAGGTTTTGCCATCCAGATTAAATATGTTGGTGGATAATGATTCTCTAATGTGTTTAGTACCCAGCACAATTACTTCAGTTTTGTCAGAGTTTAACAATAAAAAGTTATGAGACATCCAGTTTTTAATGTCCTTAAGACATGTTTTTAGATTAGCTAACTGATGGGTTTCATCTGGCTTCACTGATAAGCATATTTGTGCGTCATCTGCATAGCAATGAAATTGTATGGATTGCTTTCTAATAATATTGGCTAAAGGAAGCATGTATAGAATAAATAGTATTGGTCCAAGCACAGAACCTTGTGGGACACCGTAACTAACCTTGTCATATCTTGATGATTCATCATTACCATGAACAAAATTATATTTATCAGATAAGTAGGACTTAAACCATCTTAAAGGAGATCCTTTAATCCCAATTTGGTGTTTCATCCTCTATAGTAAGATGTGATGATCAATAGTGTCAAAAGCTGTGCTAAGATCTATTAAGAGTAGTACGGAGATAAGTTCCTCATCAGATGCAGTGAAGAGGTCATTTGTAACTGCTGTTTTTGCATTTGCTGCTTTCTGTGCTGTGATGCTTTCTAAAACGTGTTTTCTGTTTCAAATTACGAGTACTAAGATTATACCATGGAGCTAGTCTCTTGAGTGTTTTTGCTTTCTTTTTAACAGGGGCAATTGAATCGAGTGAAGCACGTAGAGAGCCGGCAGTGAAATCAACAAGGAGATCGAGCTGGGAGGGGCAAAATTAAGATATGACTCGTCTGTTATATTGGGATATGGGATATTTAGATGATAGGGATTTGATATTCAAGAGTCCACATTTAAGTGTCTTTAATTTGTAAACTGCCTCAGTAGTGGTTTTATTTGATGTACTGAATTTATGTGGACGGGGGGACAGACACAGTCTCTATGGGGATTTATAGGTGGATGACTCTAAAGGAATCGCAGAGAAGCGTGTAAGACTCCAACTCTGCTTCCTGGCCTCAAGTCTAAATTGTCAATTTGGCTGATTTATAAATCTGGCAATATTTCTAGAAATGAGAGCAGCTCCTTCCAAAGTATGATGAATGCTATCTCTCCTAATTAGACCAGGTCTTCCCAAGAACGTTTGCCAATTATCAATGAAGCCTACATCGTTAGCTGGACACTACCTCGACATCCAGTGGTTGAATGACGACATGTGACTAAATATGTCCGACAGTGTTTTAGCAAAAGGACACACCAACTCAACATTAATTTTAGTGACTTCCGACAGGCGTAGCTGAACGTCATTACCGCCGACATGCGGGAGACATAATATGACATAATTACTTTTCCAATTGAGCCATCATTACCACAATCAACACCCAGAGATGTCAAATAAAGACTAATCATTCCGATTTTATTTGGTTTTCTTTATTTCCTACAAATACAAAAGTAACATTTTTTTCTATTTTTCCAATGATTAAAATCACCTTTTAATAATCACATGTGTCCATTTTTAGGTTGGATAATTATAATTAATAACATTTCATGATTAAAATTGCTTGTAGGAAGATGTTAAAATGTTCACCGGACACAATGTGGCATATATATGCCGGAAAACACTGGGAATTGGTTTGGGCCCAAATGCAGACGTGTGGACACATTAGGTAGACACAGGTGAAACATACTGTATGAGGGTAATCTCAACAACAATTGTAAACCAAACATTATCATTAGGAACTCAACTAATGACACGATGTGTCTTGTCACCATTCTTAGAGATTGCACTATGTTTTAATGTTTGTCTTAAGAATGGGAATCACTCACAAAGAATAAGTCTAGCAGGCAAATTCAACCGTTTTGCAAAAGATGCAAATTAAAACAGTTATTCATCAAAATTATCATTTTGCAGAGATTCCAGTTATGGTAACAACTTGAGAATGGCTCTCATCAACTCATCCCACGAAAGAAGTCACAGCCTGTGAGGGTAAAACTGTGATACTTGCAACCTGTACAAGTTAGTAAAGGTACATTCCCGGGGAAGATTAAAATATACAGAGTAGCCCTCTTTTTCTTGTTGTGATTTTTGTTGTTGTTCTTGTTATTTATTTATTTATTTATTTTCTCTCTTGTTTGAATTAATAAGGTGAAACTGGTAAATGTTGGCACTACCACTGTCTCATCTCGTAATTGGTAGACTCCAAAAGCACAAAACACAGCCAGTGGGATGGCTTGAGTGCTGCTGAGGGGCATCTTCAGTAATCATGTTCTCCTGAAGTCCAGCCTGACTGGATGGATCAAGAAGGTCAAATCCACTGCCTAATAATCACAGAATGGGATAATGGGCGAACAAATGCAAACGTTACTTGGTAATTTGGTTTTCTGTCTTTTTTTTGATTACTAATATATATGTTATAGAACACCCCTCCAGGAACCGCCTCCTTACCGTGGTGCGGGGGTTTGGGTGCCCTAATGATCCTAGGAGCTATGTTGTCGGGGGCTGTTTGCCCCTGGTAGGGTCACCCAAGGCAAATTGGTCTTAGGTGAGGGGCCAGACAAAGCGCGGTTCAAAAGACTTCTATGATGGTGAATAACAAGGACTTGTGTACCCTGCACAGAGGGACACCGGGACCCCGCCCTGGAGCCGGGCCTGGGGAAGGGTTCTGTGTGCGAGCGCCTGGGGGCCAGGCCTTTGTCCATGGGGTCCGGTCGGGCTCAGCCCGAAAAGGAGACATGGGTCCGTCCTCATGTGGGCTCACCACCCACAGGAGGAGCCATAGATTTCCGGTGCAATGTGGATTGGGTGGCAGTCAAAGGCAGGGGACTTAGCGGTCCGATCCCCGGTTGTTGAAGCTGGCTATTGGAACATGGAATGTTACCTCTCTGGTGGGGAAGAAACATGAGCTTGTGCGAGAGGTTGAGAGATACCGGCTAGATGTAGTCGGCTGAACTTCAACGTACAGTTCGGCTTCTGGAACCAGTCTTCTTGAGAGGGGTTGGACTTCTTTCTATGTTGGAGTTGTCCCAGGTGAGAGGCGGAGAGAACCAGAACCAGAGGACTTTGGGCTGGGCTCTCTCATCACTGGGGTTGAGGTCGCTGGGGCTGTCAAACAACTCTGCAGCGGAAGCGGCGGGGGTTGATGAGATCCGTCCCGAGCTCCTGAAGGCTCTGGGTGTTGTAGGGCTGTCATGGTTGACACGCCTCTGCAACATTGCGTGGACATCGGGGACTGTGCCTTTGGAGTGGCAGACAGGTGTGGTTGTCCCCCTTTTCCAGAAGGGGGACCAGAGGGTGTGTTCCAACTACCGGGGGATCACACTCCTCAGCCTCCCTGGGAAGGTCTACTCCAGGGTGCTGGAGAGGAGAGTGTGGCTGCTAGTTGAACCTCGGATTCAAGAGGAGCAATGTGGTTTTCGTCCTGGCCGCGGAACACTGGACCAGCTCTATACCCTCGCGAGGGTACTGGAGGGGGCATTGGAGTTTGCCCAACTGGTCCACATTTGTTTTGTGGATCTGGAGAAGGTTTATGACCATGTCCCTCAAGGTGTCCTGTTGGGGGTGCTCCGGGAGTATGTGGTAGATGGCCTTTTGTTACGGGCCATTCAATCTCTGTGTTGTCGGAGCCAGAGCTTGGTTCGCATTGCCGGCAGTAAGTCAGACCAGTTAGGGTTAGTTTCTGCCAAGGCTGCCCTTTGTCACCGGTTCTGTTCATAATTTTTATGGACAGAATTTCTAGGCGTAGCCAAGCGGTGGAGGGAGTCAAGTTCGGTGGCCTCCGGATTCTGTCTCTGCTATTTGCAGATGACGACCAACGTCGTCGCCATTACTGTTTACGTTCCTCCATCTGGGAACGTGGAAGCGGCGTGCGACGTCATCCACACCGTGACTGCGGCACCTCTAAATCTGAGGCCATGGTTCTCAGCCGGAAAAGGGTGGATTGCCCACTCCAGGTCAGGGGAGAGTCGCTTCCCCAAGTGGAGGAGTTCAAGTATCTCGGGGTCTTGTTCACGAGTGAGGGGAAAATGAAGCAGGAGATTGACAGACGGATTGGGCCAGCGTCGGCAGTGATGCGGACGCTGAAGTGGTCTGTTGTGGTGAAGAGAGAGCTGAGCCAGAAGGCAAAGCTTTCAATTTACAGGTCAATCTATGTCCCAACTCTCACCTATGGACATGAGCTCTGGGTAGTGACCGAAAGAATGAGATCATGAATACAAGCGGCCGAAATGAGCTTCCTTCGCAGGGTGACTGGACTCAGTCTTAGAGGTAGGGTGAGGAGCTCGGACATCCGGGAGAGGCTCAGAATAGAGCTGCTGCTCCTTCATGTTGAGAGGAGCCGGTTGAGGTGGTTCAGTTATCTGGTCAGGAGGCCTCCTGGACGTCTCCCTGGGGAGGTGTTTCAGGCATGCCCATCCAGGAGGAGACCCCGGGGCAGACCAAGGACACGCTGGAGAGATTATATCTCTCGGTTGGCTTGGGAACGTCTTGATGTCCTCCCGGAGGAGTTGGTGGAATTGGCCAGGGAGAGGAGCGTCTGGATCTCCCTACTCAGGCTGTTGCCCCCGTGACCCGGATAAGTGGCAGAAAACAAATAAACGAACGAATGTTACAGAACAAATTGTCTTCTAAGGATGAGAGGTTGTAGTGTCAGAGTCATATGAATTCATATGGCTTCAGATGAAGTATTCAAAGTACTCATTTAAATTGTACTCCCTCTGAGACACAGTAATTGTAAAGCTTTTCAATGATCCTAAAAAAGTTCTATATGCTCCAATTAGATCTTGATTTAGCAAAATTTGATTGAACTGTGTTAAATTCTTTAATATTCAAAGAAATTAATCAGTTTTCTTGAATTTCCTGAAATGTAAGTCATACAGGCCTCATAGTTACATCTACTCCATCAATAGTTGGTCAGTCTTGCAGAGGTATAAAATATAAAACTAAAGATTTTGGCCAATCCCTAGGAGCTTTAAGTTATCCATTACCATGCTGATGACATATATTCCAGGGCCAATATCACCCCTTTGGATTCCTGGCTTTTAACATTGTTACTGTTGTATAGACAGAGTGCACTTGTGACCCCTAAGGCTAGATTGTGCTTCATCCCTCCAATAACTTGAATGGGTATGATAATAATTTAATCATGTGGCTCTTTCACATTTTAAAAAATAATGAAGTAATTTTGCAATGGGTTTAATGCTCAAATAGTTTGCTACCATTATACTGTTGCTTCTTTCAGAAAGTCTTTCTGAAGTAAATGACTTTAAAAAGTTTAAAAATAGAGAATATAATAAAATATACTTCAGACAGCATTAAAACTTTTTTTAGAGATCACTTAAATGACCAAGATACAGCCTTGTTTTTTAGTTGTTCACACTACATGACCTTTAGTGTAATCTTCCTCATGCTGACACATTTGGTAATTTTTGACAAAACCCCCGGATTGGCATTGGATCGGCACTCACCCATCACTATATATGAACTCTTAACAGACATGACCCAAAATGCTCGCCAAAACATCTCTCCTTCAAAATAGAATTTTTAGCTACTTAAAATCTCAAAAAGTCAGTGATTAAAACTTGGTTAACTGTATTTGTTAAAGTTCTGCTCCAGTAGCATGCCATAGCATTGCTGATTCATAAAGTCTTGATCCTTTGACTAGTGTGAGTGCGCTGTACCGTACCTTCCTTGGCCCTGGCACAGTTGAAAGAGGTGTGCTCTGGTACTGTTGTTCACACATGAGTGCAAGTCTGTGTTCGCAACCTGGACATGACAATATTAACTGAACGCCTCCTTCGTTTCCTGCTATCTCTGCAAAATCAATCGCAATATTGCATAATTGATAAATCCATGTGAACTTGCCGGATCTGAACAAAAAGAAATCCAAATAAGCCACAGAGTCAGTACTGTTGCAGTCGTTTTCTCTCAGCGTGATGACTCTTTTACAAGAAGTAAGTGGCTGAAACCAAGAAGGAGAATACAACATAAACAAACATGATAATTTTCTTTGTTAAATGGACAATCCATGCTGCATAGTGCTTGTTTTTTTGTCTTTGTCAGATGTCCATTTTAAAATTTTCCTGTGGAATCATTCACCTGTCTCTCATCATTTCATGTGTCACATCATGTTCTTATGTGATCAAACTTAGTTTGGGGACCAGGGTTTCTCCTGGTGAAGATATGGTCCCTGCTGCCAGTCAGTCATGTATTTCTACATGAAAACAAGTGCACTGAACTGCAAAGCTGTCAAGACGTATCTCAATGCAGTGTACAATAAGAAGGTGGTGCTCAATGTGGTTGGAGTCAAATATTTGGTCCTTTTTTGTGAATACATACAATAATGGGTGTTAATCAATATCTGAGTCAAGGAAGAGGAAAACATTAATCCACAGAGGTAAGTCAGGCTGCCTAATTCTATCTACCTTTTGATCATGTTGGACAGTGCAGTGATAACGTTGAATTTGTAATTAAGTTGGCATAGTTTATTATAAAAGCTGTTAACAACAATAGGCATTTGCGTGTTAATTAAGTTGGCAAGTAAACTGCTTACAATGAGAAAATATTATTTGGAGTAATAACGTGAGGGACAAGGTCTGGATGTAAAATTATCTTATTGTTGTGAGTAGCTATGTGGACCCAAATGCAGACACAGACCAACGTGGAGATGAATGAAGCAGTTTTTATTACTAGGAAAGTGGGGAATGGAGGTGGATGACGCAGGGATGAAGCAGGCTGAGGAAGAGGACTGGAGGGCTGAGATGTGTGAGGGAGAAGGGCGAAGGCTGGCAGGAGGAAGCAGGCGGTAGTGGGTTGGAGAGCTGGCAAGCAGGCAGGCAGGCGAGTAGTGGTCCAGGTGTACTGGAGAGAGAAATAACAGTTAATAACACAACCAACTTGGAAAGATCTCGAGACAAGTGGGGGGCCTGAAGCGTGAGCTACTACTGAAGTGGATTCGACGATCTGGCAATGTGTGGGTGAATACCCGGTGTAGATATACTGCAGGCTGATGAATTGATGAGAGGCAGGTGAACAGACTGGGAGAGGTAATGAGCTGATTGCAGACAGGAGTGTAGAGCCGGGCGCCAGGAGAGCCACACCCAGGCCAACACACACACCCACACAAACAAAACAAACACAGAGAGAGACAGAGCACTGGAAACACAGGGAAGGGGAAAACACAGGGAAACCCTAGGGAATTGTCCGGTACCCTAAGACTTATTTCATGTTTCATTTTCAGGGTATTTGCAAGATGGTGCTTAGGTGTTTGCGAATTTTTGCCTTTCATGGCTGTCACCTTGACATGAAACAGCAGGTAAACAGATGTGACTGATCACATTAATTAAGCATTAATTAAGAACAGAACTGTCATTTACTTCATCAGTAACTCCTGTGTTTATCTGGGAATTACTCAAAATGGCTGCAGCATCTAATAGCACATGATGAATTTAATGTTCTAATTATCATTCTTTTATGTCTATAACATCTTCTTGAATGTATAGAGACGCTGTACTGTCTTAATGGAGAGTGACAGTATTACCAAAGCACATAGAGGCAACAATCAAGTCCAAATCCCCATTTACAGTTAGTTCCAAAACTATTGGAACGCTAGCTATGTTTACACAGACATAAATATTAGGAATAAAGGGCTGATCAGAATAAAAATGATTCATGTAAACACGTGAATTGGAAAATTCTGATCCGATCCGGCTCATTCAGAAAGAAATTACAATTCGATTGAGAGGGGTGGTTTATGTTGATCCTTATTCTGAACTGCGTCCATGTAAACACTTAATCCAATCGCGACTACCTGTTTGTGGTAAAATTACTCTCACTGCGCATGTGTGCCCTATGCCAACGTGACGTGACAGCAGCACTAAACTTGAAGGGATGCTCATGTCCTCCCGCTCTCTCCTCTTATAACTCAGGAGCATTATGCATTGCTGAGCCAATAGCTAAAGTAGGGCTTTTGGAACCTGGCGCAGGTCCATTCTTTAAGAGTGCGGAGTTTAAAATGCAGGGAAAAACGCGAAAGTGCAAAGTCTAGTCACATCGGCATTTGTTTACAGTACAGACAAAGTAGAACTTCTTCTTCTGTGGTTATTTCAGGGAAATTAGACAAATCTGTGCATGTCAAAATGCTGCTTTTATGATTAAAGCTTGGTACATATAGATATACGTCATGATCGGATTATTTGATTTAGCATCCACATAAACAGTGGCTAATGACACTTTTTTTTCCATTTTGCCTCTACACACCTTCATGGATTTGAAATAAAATAATCAAAGGGCAGACAATGTCTACGCATTGATAAATATAATGCAGTGGTGTAGGTGCTGTTGTGCATGTTGTAAGGTAAAGGAAGTGGGTAGACAGAAAAATTAGAATTTGTCCTCTTCAATACCTATTGCAGGATAGTTAAGTTAAACTGAACATGAAAGCAACTGTTGTGGGATTCTTTTAACACCCCCAGCAAAGATGGGAAAACCCAAAAAAATTATGGCGTAATCAGTCAATCCAGTGAAGGTGCAAATTTATTTTGCCAGTCCCAAAGTGAAAAACACAGGGCACTATTTGCAAAAAGTGCAAAACTCGGGGTTAGGTTAATTGGTCACTCTAAATTGCCCGTAGGTGTGAATGTGAGTGTGGATGGTTGTTTGTCTCTATATGTCAGCGCTGCGATGAACTGGCGACTTCTCCAGGGTGACCCCGCCTTCGCCTGAAGATGCTGAGATAGGCTCCAGCCCCCCACGACCCCTGACAGGATAAGCGGTAGAAAATGGATGGATGGATGGAAAAAAAAGACAATGACAATAAAAAGCTATGTACACTGTTTACAAAAAAAGAAAACATCAGAGTTCTGCAGTAACTCATTCAAAAAGAAATCCAAAAAAAATGCAAAAATGCCAAAAATATGAAAATACCATAATGCAAGCCAACTCATGAAACTGCTGCCTTCACTGCAAAAATCCAAGACTCTTCCTTCCCACAGCCAAGATGGCATCTTTAATAACCATAGCCCCTCCCCCTGGGTATTGTTTTCCATTAAAAAAAACACAACAAGCAAAAGTTCTTCTCAAAGAAGGCATTTACAACATAATGAACATTTCAGCTATTAAACACAAATTCTGCAAGTCTCTCATCATCATTTCCCCATAATAAACCAAGTGATGAAATGGAAAAACAAACAATGAACAAAAAGAAACATAACAAAGCACTTCAGACTGCCCTATATAGTAGCGTCCATATCTATGCCCTGTTTCACTGGTTGAGCACACAGATGGGGGATGGCAAGATGCCAATAGCTTTTCAGCAGGGGTGAGTGTGGTATTCATATATGCATAAAAGTATTGCGACCATGTGTTCACGCATGGCCATGCTACTTTACCAATGTAGGGAGGAGAAGTGATTGTGGGGTGTTTAAGATGGTAGATGTAATGCAAACATGGAAGGGAGAATAGACATGAATGACTGATGGTGTATGTGTGTGAGTACGCTCTGCTTAAAGCTAGCGACACAGTTGGGAGACTTCTTCTCCACTGTAGAATAGCTTGTCTCCAGGGCTGAAGCTTGTGGCTCAAGTACAGAATGGGATGCTCCTCTCCTGGCTCTCCTTGAGCCAGGAATGCTTCAAGGCAGACTGCAGAAGCATCCACCTTTACCAGAATCTCCAGTTGAAGTCTGGATACTTCAGGACAGGTGAAGAACTCAGATGAGTTTTTAAGGTAATAAATGCTTTTCCACAGTCATCTGTCCAGGTTACTGGATTCTTCTGGTCCTAATATGTCAAATCTGTGAGTGGGGCTGCAATTGTTGCAAACTGTGGCACGAAGCATCTGGACCAGCCCACCAAGCCAAGGAAGGACCACACCTCCTTCTTGGTGCGTGGTCGAGAGCAGTTTTGGATAGCTTACACCTTATCCACTTACAGACGCACCTCTCTTTGTCCCAGTTGGTAACCTAAGTACCAGGTCTCCTGCAGTGCCCACTCACACTTGGCAGGGTTAATTGTCATACCAGCCTTCTGTATCTCCCCAAGCACCAATAACAGCTTTTGGATATACTCCTCGCTGCAGGTCACCACATCATTATGTCATAGGAGACATTGAACCCCCCTCCTAACCCCGGAGGGGAGATGAGAGTTGGGTACCCGGAGGTGGTCTACTGTATCAAATGCAGCTGCAAAATCTAAGAGCACATGAATAGCAGAATCATCAGTTGTGACCAAGGTCATTGAAAAGAATTAAATGTGCTTATTCTGTGCCGTGAAAAGCCAGACTGGCACTCCTCAAGAACACCATGCAAACGTACTGTAAAAAGACTGCAACTGATTAAAAAATGATTAAAAGTCCAATCAATAAATGAGGAGGGGATGAGCAGGAGATTATAAATCCACAATATTATACAAAGGGGAGGGTAAAATTTATAAAACTAAAAAGGAGCATAGAATATGGTACACTCGTATCAACTCACCTAACATGAACTGGCACTGATTTGTATTGGTGTCTGTCACTGATTCGGACAAGTGTGTCTGTGTGGGTGGACTTCACATTTGCAGTGAGCCACTGGCTGTGAGTCAGGTATTGATTGAGGGCAGGTGTCTTTGAGTACGCTTTTACTAAATATCACCTCCAGCAGCCTCTGCTGCTTTTTACTCCTTCTGTTCTCCTCTGTGTGCAGGGCCAGGATCAGCTGACATGCCACTTTCTGAAGACAAGGTGGGGTTCCTGGACATTGGAAGTATGTGACTAAGCTCCCATCCACATCCAGTGATGGCTCAGATTGCCACTAAGTGAAGCCTTAGTACTATATTTTGCAAAACATGAAATTTTCCACACCAGCAGGCATAGTCAAATGTATTCCCAGGGCCAGAGTGGGCAACTTGGAATCAAATTTGAAACTGCTTGCAAAGAGTTTGCGTAAATATAATACGATTATAATTCATGACGGTAATGATTAGGCTTCGCCAGTCGTAAGTCACGGAAATTTATGTTGAATCGGTGCGTGCGTTTGCCAAATCACTATCAGACTCCGTACTTTTCTCTAGTCCACTGCCTAATCTAACCAGTGACGACAAGATGTCCAGCGAACAATGTGGGCTTCATTGACAATTGGCAGACTTTCTGGGGAAGACCTGGTCTAATTAGGAGAGACGGAATCCATCCAACCGTGGAAGGAGCTGACCTAATTTCTAGAAATATGTCTTCTTCAGGCCCTCACCAGTAATGATTTTATGAACTTTTTTAATAATGAAATTGTACCCATCAGAGAAAATATCCTATACCTCACAGATTTCACTTTGACAGCGGGTATTATAGAAGCAGTTACTGGCCCTGATATATGATAAGTGAAAAAAAAAATGATGGCGTGGTCGGTTAATCCAGTGATGGATTAACCAACACGCCATCATTTTTTTTGGTTTTCCCATCTTTGCTGGGAATATTAATAGAACCCCACCTGGTGGTGGAAGACTACTCTGGAAGCCAATTCAAGGCCAATTTCCCAAGTTAGCACCAAGTGCGGCATATACCAAGGACATGCCCTATCCCACCTGCTGTTCTGCATCGGCCTGAACCCCCTTCACCGGATCATCACAAAGAGTGGCCTGGATAACAGTTCAGAAATGGAACAACTATCAGCCACCTCCTCTAAATGGATGACATCAAACTACATGCAAAGAGTGAGCGGGACAATGACTTACTGATCCACACCACCAGGATCTACAGCAATGATGTCAACATGTCATTCAAGCTAGATAAGTGTAGCTGAATAATATCAAAGAGAGGCAAGATGATCACAATTGAAGGGTTTGAATTACCAGGAGGCAAAAGAGCCGATGTTCAGGACAGCTACAAATACCTTAGGATCCCACAGGCAAACAGAAATCATAAAGAGGTTGTAAGGAAGTCAGCCACAGCCAAATAGCTATGTAAAGTAAGGCAGGTCCTGAAAAGTCAGCTGAATGGTCAGAACAAGATCAGATCTATCAACACCTATGCCCTGCCCGTCATCAGATACCCTGCTGGTATAATAACCTCCTCACCATCCATGGAGGGTTTCATACCAAGTCCAGCACCCTGAGGCTGTACACTAAGCAGAAACAGGGTGGCCGAGGATAAATGAGAGTCAGAGCCGCTATCCAAGATGAAATAACAAAGATCCAGGATTACATTAGGAAGATGGCCCCGAATGATGACCTGCTAAGTGGCTCAGGCATCAGAAACCTAGTGAGGAGGAGGAAGAAGAGAGACCATCATTGAGGGACAAGCCCCTGCAAGGGATGTACCATCGACAGATAGAGGAAGTGGCTGATATCGAGACAACATACCACTCCAGTATCCATGTATGTGGCATTGAGTCATAGGCTTTCTTGTAGTCAATCCAGGCAGTGCACAGGTTGGTCTTCCTGGTCTTACAGTCTCTAGAGAGTGCCCTGTCCACCGGTAGCTGGTGTTTGGCTCCTCTGGTGTTACTACCAACCCCTATCTGGGCCCTGCTCATGTATTGAACCACGTGCCTACTCATCTTGGCCACAATGATGCCTGACAGGCGCTTCCATGTCGTGCAGAGGCAGGTTATTGGCCGGTAGTTGGATGGAATTGTTCCCTTCTGGGGGTCCTTCATGATCAGGACAACCACTCTGGGTGGGTCCCATCTTTCATCAGCTGGTTCATCTGAGCTGCCAGGCGTTCATGGAGTGCAGTTAGCTTCTTTAGCCAGTAGCTGTGGATCATGTCAGGGCCTGGTGCTGTCCAGCTCTTCATCCCTGAGACTCTTTCTTGGATGTCTGCCATTGTGATGTTTACTGGGTTTTGCTCTGGGAGGTGACTGTGGTCCTCTCGTAAGTCCGCCAACTACTGTGTATTGGTGTTATGTGATGCCTCTTTCTCTCATATGCCCTTCCAATACTGTTCAGTCTCACCCCTGGGTGGGTCTGATATATATATAGAACCAGTGTTTAACTACAGAACTATGCTGAATCTAAGTCTAACTAATGTTAATAATATGCCAATCCTGATATTTTTCATTTTTAATACGGTTGGGCAATATATCCAATATATATACATATATAGGTATATTAAATGACAAATTAAGACGTGAATTTCAAGCCGTTGTCATGAAATATACTTTGGGGTTTCAATTCTCTCATTCACTCTGTCTCAGAGCAGACAGCTCACTCACCTGCCCGCACAGAATACACCCTGAGCATCTATGTTTATGTAACAGGAGGAGTGGAGGGAGGAGAGCCTGAGAGCACAAAAAGTGAGGAGCCTGTGCAAGTTTACAGTATTTAGCAACATGTCCTGCACCAGGTTGGCAAATCCGCGGTCAAATTATGTGGGATAACAGGCTGTGAGAAGAATGTTGTCATTAGCTTTGTTGATTGTAAATAGTGTCACAAACTTTTAACATTTGATAGCTGCGAGATACCCACATTGTCCCTAAGGAATCAAGTTGAGAACTGCACAGGCGCAGCGAATCGTATGACAACCCATTAATACAATTCTCGAGGTCTGTGTCTTTAATCATGGCCCACAAGTAGGGTGACAGGATTTAAATGAACAGGTCTCGGAAGGTACGAGTTGGACAGATACTTGCAGATAACCGGGTGGTTCTGGTACTGAGCGTTTTTTAAAACCGGACCTGTGTAGGATTCTTACCATAATCTGTCAATGGTTTGTATTTATGTTAGTATTGGGGTTCTAAATAATGCAATCAATTATTTTCATTTGTTAACAGCTTGATTACTTTGCTTCAAAGAAATATTTTAAATTATTAATAAAGTTAACTTGATTGTGTGTTCCCCTGTTTTGTATGCAAATAGAAAAAGAAAACAAAAACAAAACTTTAATGGTAAATAATGCAGACAAATGTTGAAGGGACTAATGGAATCATCACACTGGTGTTATCTTATGCATAAAAATGTTAAATTGCACATTTATTTAGTACTATGGAGGACATTTTAAAATGTTGCAATGTATATCGCATCACAATTTAGCCTAATAATATGGAGATATTATTTACAGGCCATATCAACCAGCTCTATTTTTAACATTATTTCAGGGTACAAAGCTGAATGAAAAATCAATGTTAACTCTGATTCATTTGCAGTTTCATTGATACTTCAGCATTGATTCAATGTAGATTCATTGCTGGTCTGTTATATGGGAACTATAAGAGAGACACAAATTTATTTTCAAAACTCACATATTCTCTGTGTCATTTCTGGGTCAGGCTTCCTGTCTGTCTCCATTTGCCCTGTGCAATTTTGCACTTCTAGATGATTATGCATATCTTCTTAGTAGAGTTGAAAACAGTAGCAAGACACTTTGAAAGCATGCACCTTGTGGTATCACGACCATTATCTCAAATGGCCATCACCACAATTGTTGGTTATGAAAAGCAGCACAAGTGTGCTTGTTGGAATCTTTGGAAAGACAATAAAAACATGCAGTAACATATTGTTTTCTTGTTATTTGAGTACGTCACAACAGCATCTACTTAATTCCATTCCATTTTTTTAAGTAACAACCTGACAGGGAGGAGACTGGGTTGAGACTGATGGCTAGAAGAACAATATTGTACATTTAGTGAAATCAATTCTGGAAAGAGACAAAATGTTGGTTGGTTTCCACAATTCTGTCCTGCCTCCTGATTAAACAGTACCTTTCTATGCAGATATTATGCATCACAAAATTTACAGTGCTATTTCTAGAGAGAAATGTACAGAATTATATCCTAGCCATTTTAAGACAAAAAGACATTTGTTTTTTCATAAAATGAAAAAAACAAAGTAAGACAATAAATATGAAAATACATGAAAAAGAAAAAAAAGGAATATAATTTACTATGATTTAAATCAAAATTGTATTTGAACTGGAAAATTGTTTCTTCCTCTACTAAGGTAATAACAATACAGCACAAACAATTCAATAAAAATCTTATTCAATTAACGCCTAACTAGATTCAGATAGGATCAGCAATTTGATTTATTTTCCTAAAATGTGTAGTATAACAAGCAACAGTTCTGTCTTGAATGCCTGTCAAGCTGAACCTTTTATTTAATATGCATGCATTGTATATCTATACAAGTGAGGTTCAAAATTAAATAAAGATTTCTTCCAATTTTTTACATTTGTGCAATTTTTTACATTTATCCAGTTTAACGCCAGTTTGCTCCTCCTGAGTGTGTCAGTCTGCCTGTATGTGTCTGTTCGTTCATCCGTTTGAACTTCTAACTTAAAACCACAGAAACTCAAACTTCATATGTATACAAGTTTTGTTTTATGCTTTTTTTTAATGTTTTGACAAATAACTTTAGCAGCATTCAAAGCACGAAGTTGCAAAAAAAAAAAAAAAAAAGCCTCAACTCTCCCATCAATTGTAATGAAAGGGAATTGCATCTAGGAGGTGAGTGTCTACAGTGTCCATCTGGCTGGGGAGGCCCAGCTTTCCTAGTAATGTATGACATTTACACATCTAGGCTTAAATTTCCGGAACTGTTTGCAAATACCTTAAGGCCGTCCTGATTATATGAATTATGTTTCATATTTAGGTTTAAGCCAGGGATGATTACTTCAGTACTTACTAAGTTAAAGCACGGTAGCGAATATTAGATACTGCTTCCAAGTAAACATTCCAGAATGTGATGCTACCCTTAGCTAATGTACTATCACACTGTAAACAGTCTGAATACCACCTCAAGGCTCTTATTGTGAGCATCTTTGGGATCAGAGTCAATCAGTATTTTCTCATTATGCATGTAATGCAACCTGATTTCAAAATCAGTCTGGATTTTAAAGATAGTCCACAGCATCCTCAAATTTATAAAATCCACCACACTACTAAGAAGGCCCATGAGCTCACCTTACCTCTTGTTTCCTCTGATAACTGCTGTGTCTGGTTTGGCTCCGTTGCAATGATGTTAGATTCTTTCAGTCTCCATATTCAAATGCCGAATCTTGTTTGATACATGTTTCAAATTTCTGCCTCTTGAGGCCCTTACCTTACCTAAGGTCTTTCAAACCCTCTTTGTGCAGCTAAACCGTTATTTAAATGCTGTGCTGGCCCCATGTATATAGAACATGGTCTCACATAGCTGCTAAGCATGATTGTAGACTCCAGGTCTTATGAATACCAAGTATGGTTAAATTTTTCATCAGTTTATTTTCAGTGTTCCATCTCAGGGCCCCGTAATGTCTTAGGTCACTCTAATCCCACCAGCTATTGTTGTTTAATCTCCTCTTTAGTCTTGCTCTATGCCTCCTGCCTGGTAGCCCCAAAGAGAATCTCAACATTTTTAACTCTGACACCTCCAGCTCTATTTTTGGTCAGTGTCGCCGTCTCCAAGCCATACAGCATTTCTGGTCTCACTACTCTTTTGTAAACCTTTCCTCACAAAGCACAGAAGCTCCTAAAGGCACTGGAAAAATACAATCATTCAGCTCTTATTTTGCAGCCTTGTTATTTTTTCCTGCTGTTTCTTTGCTGCAGCAGCTCCTAAGTCACACCAATTCCCAATCACCTAGTTGTGCTGCAGCCAGCCCCAGTCCCACTGGTGCAGCCAAGTGTTGTTCTTGGCATCCAGGCTGCATCAGCCCTCCATCACGGATTCTGCTCAGCTGCACCGGTTCCTTTGTTACAGCAGTATGTAGTCTCTCATTGTTCATGCTGAGTTCCAGTGTTGCAAAAACCTGTTGAGCATGAGCTGTAGTAGTCTTCTGTCTAAACTGCAGCAGTCCCCAGAACCTAATCCTCCCAGGCAGTTCCCACTGTGCTGTGGGACCCTATTGAGTCAAAAGTGCAACAATCTCCATTTGCTGTGCTGCTGTAGTTCTGATACCACTGAGTCTAAGAGGCTAGGCCTCTGAAGGTGCTTCAAATCAACCACCACCTGCGTCCAGCACACCATCCAGAGGGTTTCTTTGATTTTGTGAGCTTTGTGTTTTTTTTTTGTTCCTTTCTGTTTTCTATGTCTTTTGCCAAGTCTGTTTTTCTATCTTCATTTTTTGGACCTTGCTTGTTCTTTTTTGGATTTGGCTTATCTTCATCTGCTCCTCCTTATGGCCTCAGCAAGTTTTTTTTTTAAATTTTACTAATAGCATCAGTTCTCGTGGGCATGTGCCACAAAACGTGACACCAGTTGCTTTTACTGTGTGTCATACTGTGTGATCAACCATCTTTTAACAGAGACCTGCGTTAACTATAAAACCAACGTGTAATGTTCTTTTTTTTTACTTTACATCCTCCAGTCCCAGTTGCAGATTCACGTCATCTAGTAGGGATGTGCTTCTGAATGTTTTCACAAAGTGATTATTTGTGAGGACTTACATTTTAATCTGTGTAACCACTTCCCTCTTTATTGACTCAGATGCTCAATCTACTCCTGCGAGCCCTGCAAGGACTTATGCCCGCGAGTACTAACACTCTGGGGATACATTACTACAGCTTTTCTTTGTTTGGTCCAGACACAGCTGAGATTTTAAAACCAACATTTTTTAATAACATCATTTTGTCTAAAAATTTCAATGTCCAGAAAATCATGACAATAGATGCTGATGTTGATTGCTGTTTTAGTGAAATGTTTACCATTATAAATGTTAACTGTTTCTTTGTTAAAGGACAAAAAACACTGCTCCGTGTCAAGGCAAAAATACATCATCACTGATGAACATTGAAACGTAAAAGGCTGTTTTCGTTTCTGTCTTGCAATCTCTTATATATCACGTCGCCTCTCTCTTTAAAATTGTAGATTTAAAAAGCAAAAAAAACAGGTATGTCTCAACCAGAATGCTATTGTGCTACTTATGTCCTTATTGCAAAAAATGGAAAAAGAATAAGAGGTATTTAGAAGTTTTCTACCAGATACCTTTAAGGAACTGAACCTACCTGTAGAAAGAAATGTTTTACATCACAAACAAAGCTCATACTCATAATCATAATCATCTGCTGGCTGAAGGCACTGGCAATGGATTCCAAGATGTCAAACACACTGTCTGCAAACTGAGCAGTACATTGTAAACCAGGATTCATTTAGCACTTCACCAAAGTCCCAGATGCCATCAAAGGTGAAAATTACAAACTCTTTGTTTGAACAAACCAAGTGCAATGCAACTAATCTGTGTCTGAGATTTGTCTTCAGATGATCATGCAGATGAAGAAACTGCACATGGAGGTCCTAAGCTTGCATTGATACATGTGGTCTGCGTTTGTGAAGCTGGTTGGATATGCTGCAAAATTGGGAGTGAAATTAAAATTAAGAGCTTGAATACCCCAGTCTTTTCTAAAAAGTGCAAAAACAACTGCGATGCTTTGCACTGTCCCAAAACTTTCTGTCCTCACAAATGAGTCAACCTTGGTTTCTTGGTTAGCACCTTGAGTGGTGTTCCAAAAAAGTTTATGATAAATGAAATAAATTATTACATTGTTTTGCTTTATTTTTAAGGTACCTCTGCTAGAAGAAATCAAATGTGCTTGCTCAGAATGGTACTCTCTGGCGTTTGACACCTACTGTCCCAGCATGCCTGCTGTTGCCTGTGTGTATCTTGTGGATATCTTGTAAAACAAAGGAAGTGTGGACATATTATTATTATTTTTCTTTTTTAATGGAATTGGAAAAATGCCCATTTAGAAAAATATCTGCATTAATGTGGACATGGCCTCAAAGTGGCCACTCATTGTGACCAGTTCAAAATAAACCTGTGCAATCATGTTGTTTAATCAGCATCTTAATATGTCACATCTTTCAGGCAGATTGAGCCACTTTGCAAAGAAATTCTCACTAACATGGATTTTAACAAAATAGATATCAGTTTGTGAATGAAATATTGTGTGTTCTATTAAGTGCTATTAACTTTTGAATACTACTTAATAAAAATTGAAGAACAAAAGTGTATATATTCTGAATATACATTTTGCACACTGTGTGAGTACATCACCTTAAAAAAATTTGATATAAGAAAAGAGGCCCTGTGTGCAATGAAGCCTGTGATATATCATGAAACAAAAACATTGTTAGCTGAATGTGTCCATGTAGCCTAACATAAACTCTCCCCGTCTTACCTTGTGAAAAACACTGTTATGCCTCAGGTGATAAAAAATGATTGATTAGAATGGCTGAGTGGCAGAGATACAGCAGTTAGAGAGTGAAGTCGGAGTCATGATTGGACTGAGAACAGTGAACAGGTGGGGAGCATTCATTCAGCTCTGTAATCCTGGTCCCTTCTCTCATTACTGGATCAACAAAGAAGCCACATTCTGATATGATCTTCCCAGGTGACCTTGAGCCACCCATCGCTTCCCCCTCAATTTGTATTCATTGGTAACCCCATCTAAATGCGGCTAGCAGTTACTTTACACTACATCAAAATGGCATGTAGAGGCACGACACCTCATCTCACCACTGTAAAGTACATTTAGGAGGAAGGGAAGCGGTGGGTGAGAAGATGAAAGATGTGAGAGACAGAGAGATGTGGAACGTGAACAGGGAGAGTATGAATATTGAATGCCTAATGTAATTTCCTTCATCGGTGCATGTGTCTACATTGTGAAAGGGCCATCATTGGCAGAAAAGATTCACTAGGGTTTCAGCTAAAACAATTGCTAAGGATTCTACCCTTCTACAGCTTGGCCCCTTCACCCCAGCCTGCTACTTTACTAAATGAACTGATTCTATACAGTGTTGTGAATACTTACGACTGAACCTATTGAACCTTTATTCCCATTTAAAATTGAAACTTGTGTATTTGTCTTTTTACCAGAGCATTAATAACCTTGATGATATTTTGTCAGGTCTCCTTTGCAACTGTGATAAAGTAGAGTATTTATTGTAGATTTCGGTATTAACGTCCTGCAAACACAAAAGCCTGTCCTTTACCAAAGCGTAATCAACACTGGAATTTAAAGTCAGATATTAATCATAGGAACTAAAAACATTCAGATGTTTCAGATATTATTTATACAGTGTTTTGTCAACAATTACATAATATCCATCCATTATCTATAACCGCTTATCCTATATAGGGTCACAGGGTGCTGTTGCCTCTACCATAACCATTAGGCAAAGGGAGGGTACACTCTGGTGAGGTCGCCAGTTCATCACAGGTTTTGCAATGAGTACTAGAATTATCAAACTTAATTTTTAGTAGAAGCTATTTGTATCCAAGTATTCTTTGCCAACTATGCTATCTGCATTTTGGATAGAATAGCCAATGTGGCTATTTACACCCAGGTGTCTCATACTCAGTCTCATACCCAGATACTCATCCCAGGCCTAAACATAACACAAAGGAGACTGATGACTAAAAAAAAATATTTTCTACCTCACTTAACAAATAAAGCATAGTGTAACAGTGTAAGTCAGACCAGGGTAACCTCGGGGACAGCCCTGTACCTGGAACACTCCCCTGTTTCATCCACAGTTGCACATTGAACCTGTTATTGTTTATATTATGTTTGAAGGGGATGGTGGTCAATAGCATATTAGCTGCCTTGTGACTATTTTCACCCAGGTGGAAATTAGCCATTCACTCTCATTCTTAACATAAAGCTTATATTTTTGAGGGCAGACCTACTGTCCTAGCTATAGGATTTATTGTACAGAAAAGTATTTGTTTTCCATGTTAAAAGTGTCCTAATTGGAAAATTGAAAATAAATATAGCTGAAATGATAAGATAATGTACAGAATTCATTTTATGACAGACAGGGGAAGGCTATGGGATGCAGTTTGGATATAATGAGGTTTGGACTTTTGCTTGAAAGAAATTTTAGTAACCGGACCTATTTGAATTTTAATTGATTACCCCTGATGTAGACATTCAGGGGTAATAAGGCGTGTACCAGTGCTTGTGCCTGTGCATGAGCAACCCCACCGTGCCAAAGCCAACCTCTTCCAACCATGCCAGAGTCAAAGACGTGTATCAGACGTGTATGAGAACTCACACTAGTCCAATATACTAGACTTTACATCTCTATTAATCTCAAATGCAACCAAAACTTCACAGATGGACATCTCTATGAGCAAGAATGGGCAGATTATTTTATGGCTGTAAAAATCTCACTGTTGGAAACTTTTGTCAAAGTTGGAGTTGAATGGATTAGGAAGATTGAATTGATGTCTTTGCCTTAAAGAATTTGATGCAACCAGGAAAGCAGGTCCAGTGGAAATAGCTGAAGCGAAGGGAGTTACCAGACCTGCTGAAGTTGCAGGAGGAAGGAGACCAGCGGGATCAGTTGAAGTGACAACGATGTTGTGGGATGACAAAGGCTTGGGCGGATCCAGAAGACCACTTTTAGTGCAGTGATGAAGCGGACTACACTGAGTTTCTGAGGCCAATGTTTCTTCTACGGGAGGAGGTGAAGTGACTCACTGACTGCTGTCAGGCTTAACAACTCATGGAGCTAGGAGAACTGGAGGCTCTAAGGATGGAGAAAGATCTTGGGACAATGACTGAAACATTAAAATCTCATGTTTCTGTGATCCAAAGTAGATCTGGACAATATGTGAGCACTATTAAGTTGAATCTCGGAGTGTTTAGTAGGAAGCAACTGGACTTCTTATCTTGTTTGAAGACGTTTCGCTTCTCATCCGAAAGGCTTCTTCAGTTCTAGCCTTTCGGATGGGAATATCTCAGGGATGCAAAAAAACACACATTTTAGTGTCAAACTAACTAGTTTAATGTATTGTTTATAGTGGCCTTTACACCCTTTTTTAGGACAGAACTTACACATAGCTGGTGCAACAGGCTGCTGCAGATCTGTACATAAGATACGGTATGACGTTGGATGAGGATGCATACTATGAACAACAAAAGAATGTAACAAAGTATATTTACTTAGGTACCATACACTTTTGAGCTACTGTCTTCCTGCTTTAATCTCAAAACTTTCAATATACTATGTGTTGAATAATGTGACAATTTTGTGCATTTTTTCCCCTAGGCCACGATAAACCCACAACCAATGCTTGCCAGTGGCACCAAAGTTTGAAACTGAAAAGAGAAAATGGAGAACACAAGCCGATGTGATGGGTGCATTGAGACAACTACGATTTACCACACCAGTAGGGGAGGTGGTTTAGCCTGCTCTGCAAAGATATTTTTCTGCAGTGGTCCTTGAAGTATAGTCTTCAGCCATGGGCAGTAGTAGGTTATTTACTATTTCACTTTGTTTAAAAAGACATAGTACAGTAATAATAAATATTAATGATAATAATGTTCAGCAAATATTTCTGTTTTCAATGTCATGCTAAACTCTTGACTTGAGAAAACTGCTTAGCCATGTTTTCTTCCGTCGACCTGCATCGCATCCACCCACACAGTTGACCAGTCTCAGGACAGCATGCTGGTGGAGTAGTTTGTGTTGAATGTTTGTATTTGGTGGACTGGTTTGAATATATAGTTTTATTACCCCCTTGTTTATCAGTATTTTATTATTGTTGCACTTTGGATTAGGGGGGGATTGTGGTTTCACATTCAAAACCTCAACAATACTTGGTTATGTATAGGCACAATAAATATATTGTTTGGTTACAGTTAGGAAAACATAATGGTTTAGGTTTAAGTTAAAAAATTTACCCTTTCACAACATATAACGTGTTGCAATAATGTATATTCAAAAATGTTTCTGGTAGTGATGGGCCATGATTTAGGAATATTTGTTAAATTTAGAAAAAAACCCAATGCCTTTTGTTTTAATATAGACTTTTATGTAGTAATACTGCAAAAAAGATAGGTAATCTTGTTACCAGGCACCAAACATATGAGGCACTTATTTATGTTCTCCTCCAGGGGAAGTATTACATTTGCAACAGTGCTGTGAGCTTGGCTGGATGCTACTGTTAAAAGACAGGAACTATGCAAACATTACCATAACCATCAAACAGTTCTTTGAAGAACTCGCTGAAGAAATTAAGTAAACTTTGTCACAATTCAAAGGATTGTGACATGCATAAACAACATGCAGTGCAAAGTGTTATGACCTTTGTTGAGCCTGAGTTTACAGCTCTGTCCAGATAAAGCATAGCCACACAGCTGAAATGGAACGTGACCCTCAGCCTTGTTTTGCATATTTACATTACCTCATCTATGACCTCCTAAAGAGTAGCTGCAAGGATGAGACTAAGGTGAAACTGAACTGTTGGCAGAAGAATCGACAAAGTGATGCTGTGTTTTCCATCAAAGTCTTGTTTGGCAAGGATTTTAACATAGCAGGACTTACAAAAACAGACCAGGCTCCTTCACCTGGACGATATGGACATGCTATTTTTAAAAATAAACATGAAGAAGAAAATGGATGGATAAACTGGATCTTTGAGTTGGACTAACACATACATGAAGAGGCAAAGTTCTATTATATCTGATATTAATTAGAATATGTAATTACATGGCATTGTTCAAAAATATCAAAGACATGGACTGAAGAGGATTTTTTAAATGGAGATAGTAATAACAGACAAGGTTATTACAAATGCAGTAAGGCAGACTCATTCCCTGGTAGGGTTGTACTCTGTCAGGGCTACCCTTTGTTACCATTTGTGTTCATAATTTTTATGGTAAGCCTTTTTAGGCACAGTTAAGTGGTGGAAGGTGATAAGTTTAGTGGCCTCAGGGCTCCAACTCCCACATCATCTGAGAAGAGCAGATGAAGTCATCCTCTTGGATTCATCAAACGGTGACCTGCAGCTCGCAGCAATGGGGTTGACGATCAGCACCTCTGTGTCCGAGGCAGTGGTTTTCAGCAGGTAAAGGGTGGATTGCACACTTTGCATCAGGGAAGAATTGCTGCTCCATTTGGAGGAGTTCAAATATGTCAGGGTCGTCTTGTTCATGAGTGAGGGGAATATTGATTCGCAGATTGACAAATTGGTGCGGCACCAGCATTGATGCGGACACTATACCAGGCTGTTGTAGTAATGAGAGAGTTGAACTAGAAGGAGAAGCTCTCAGTTTACCAGGTTCGATGTTCTACCCCTCACATATGGTCACAACCCCTTGTGTAGAGAATGAAATAACAAGATTGTGTATGTGGCCCAATGAGTTCTTTGCAAGGTGGCTGGGCTCAGCTGGGAGACTCTTGGACTAAAGCAACTACTTCTCTACGTCTAGAGGATCCAACCGAGGTGGTTTGGTTTTCTGGTTAGGATGCCTCCCAGATGTCTCCCTGAGGACACCTTGTTATGCTGCCAGAGGAGTC
>KV751329.1:3332283-3348809 GCA_001698575.1 Mola mola | reverse complement strand
TACTCATACTGAAACCCTTGACTGATTTTTCCCAAGCTTAACCCATTGCTCACTTATCCTTTAGGAAATAAACAGTGATTTAGAGAGATAAATAACTAGGCTGTGTCCATGACAAGAGAGAGGCAGACAAAAACAGACAGGGTGCTTTTTGCTGTTTTAACTGTACCTTTTTAATTTTAGCACAATTTTACTCATTGCACCATCAAACATCCTCTCAAGTGCCACAGGGGTTAAGCTATTAGCCTTGACAGCTGCCTCCCATGCCTTCCATGTTGGTATAAAAACAAAAGGCTTGAGAACTATTTATAACAAGTTTGTGTGTGTGTGTGTTTGTTAGTTTGTGTGCCAGTTTTCTGTATGCTAGTTCACATTAAAACTCCTTTTGAGCTGTCCATGTATAATCCTTACCATTTGCCCTTTATGATTCAGTCACTGAATCCTCCTCTTCCATCCATGTCCCTCTGAATCACAGTTTAAAGAAGAAGGGATGATCAGTTAAGAGACAGGGAGAGACTGCCGATTCTAAAGAGAATGCAAAGGATGAGGCTTGTTGTAATCCTTTTATCATGATCCACAAAATCAATGAAACTGTAATTGTCTGTGCAGCTACAGTCTGATGTTAAACAGTCCAAAATTGAATTGTACAAAAACTATTAGAGATGCATGAATGAGCCAAGCAGTCACATTACAGCAAACAGCAACAACACAATAGTTCCTTTCAATTTATCCATCCAGCTAGCTAGGCAGGATAATTACAGTTGTAGAAGGATACTCGGATAAGGTTGTGCAGTGTGGTCGAGTGCGTACAGGAAAACAGTGGCAGTAAATGTATCCAAATGTAAATGTCTCTGTATTCCTAGCCTTCTTATGTACCCATGATACCTCGATTAATTACATATGTAAATTCTGCGGTGTTCTCTAACAGTATCGCACATAATCTTAGACACCTTTGAGAAACTTGGGAACAGCTTTACAGCTTGTTTAAGATTTTGTGATCACACCTCTTCTCTCCCATTCCTGGGAGGACAATGGGCACCAGCATATTTAGCTACTTCCTAAACTCTGATGCTCTGAAACTTGGTAATCACATTACTTCCACAGTAATAAGGTAAAGGCTAAAGGCAAAAGGCATGGCATGTAACCTCCTCTATGTTAAAAAGCAGACGTAGCACCAGGTCAGGGCCACTAAATCCAGCATCACTGGACCAGGATTTTAGTTCCAACATCAGGTTAAATACAAATGCGTCTTTGCTCATGTGTTGAACAGCATAGCAATCTTGCAGCTGAAATACAATCAAAAGTAAAATAGTCTGATAATGTTATCATTTTTTTTTCAATGCATTTTGTAATGATCGTATAAATTAGGATCTGATGTGTCCTGTGTTGGCTTTTTAGCATCAAAAGCACTTGGCACTCTGTTTGATTATGTTAAGTTTTCTTGACACATTCTTTGGGATTCTTCATTTATAAGTAGACAGTGGGAATTATTCTTGGTCAAATGAATATTCCATTCATCTTTAATTTCAAAGATTATATTTGATGAATTAATTGATTAACAGACTTTCACAGGAAATGAGGAAAATTAGTGAAATAAAAACTTGGTGTCTTTGTTTTACATGTTCCATGTAACTACTTGACTTTGTTTGCTATTTGTTTTGCCTCCTTTAACCTGTGATGCACTGTCTTTTAGTCAACTACCTATCTTTAATCTACAGCTTGGATCATACAACTATGATGTGAATATGACCAAATATAAAAACTTGTTCACAAGCTCCATGCCATCAGACATTCTTTTTCATTTCAGAGATCAGCAAGCTGGGATGTACAGAGATGGAGTTGACGTTATAAAAAGCCTCAAGGATACTGACTTGTCCCATCTTCTTCACTGGGACAGATTCTGTATGAATACTGCTTTGAGTTCCTCAGCAGGGTGATCCACACAGAGAGCGACATTGAGCAGCTGCCATCCTGCATTGAATGCCTTGCACTTTCATTGATTAAACAGCAGCAGCAATGGGATAACGTCCCCAGGCAAAATGGTAACACAATGTGTAACATTTAAACAGCTGCTGAAAGAGTCAATGTTGCAACACTCACCTCACAGTTGATTTTTTTAAATCCCATGTGAAATGGGGATTTCCAGGATTATAATCTCTCTGCCTCTTTCTATCTGTCTCTGAATTTTCATGCAGTTGCACACTGCCAAACTCATTCACGGAGACCTACAGCACTGCTTGTGATGGAATAAGCAGTTGGCCATAGAAGACTACCCCCACCATCAAAGCCAGTAAGACACCTTTGGGTGAGATTTTACAATTTAAACCCCTGCATGTGGCATGCATTACCCACACTCCCTGTGTGGTAAAGCCTATTAGCACAAACTTCTAATGAGCTAAATTATTGTTCCCAGCTTGATGGGTTTGTCAGAGCACAGGACCACGTGGAGATTTCATATCCCAGGGTTCCTCCTAATTCCACACAGTAAACAGTCCATTTTTTAAAGTATTGTTCAAATTGTAACCTTTTTGCATTGTGTCTTTTTGGAACTAGAGCGAGTCTATGACAGGGTGCCAGGGGTGGGACTGTGGTTCTGTATAAGGGAGTCTGGACAGGCAGAGAAGTATGTTAGACTGGTGCAGGATATTAATGAGAGCAGTATGACAGTGGTGAGGTGCGATGTAGGAGTGATGGATGACTTCAAGGCGGAGGTGGGACTGCATCAAGGATTGGCCCTGAGCCCCTTCTTGTTTGCTATGGTGATGGACAGACTGACTGATGAGGTCAGGCAGGAATCTCTGTAAACGATTCCAGATGATATTGTGATCTGTAGTGAGAGCAGAGAGCAGGTGGAAAAAAACCTGGAGAGGTGGCAGTATGCACTGGAAAAAAGAGGAATGAAAGTCAGTCGTAGCAAGACAGAATACATGTGTGTGAATGAAAAAGAGGCAAGTGGAACACTGAGGTTACAGGAAGTAGAGGTGGAAAAGGTCAATGAGTTTAAGTACTTAGAGTCAACTTTTCAGAGCAATGGGGTGTGTGGTAAAGAGGTGAAAAGCAGGTGCAGGCAGTGTGGAGTGGGTGGAGAAAAGTGTCAGGAATGATATATGCCAAAAAGCAGCAGCAAAAGTGAAAGGAAAGGTTTAAAAGAGGGTAGTGAGACAAGCAATGTTGTTTGGTTTGGCGACGGTGGCACTGACCAAAAGACAGGAGTCAGAGCTGGAGGTGGCAGAGTTAAAGATGTTGAGCTTGTCTTTATGAGTGACAAAGATGGACAGGATTAACAATTTGGTGACAAAGTTAAAGAGGCCAGATTGAGATGGTTTGGACATGTGCAGAGGGACAGTGTATATATTGGTAGAAAGATGCTCAAGATGGAGCTACCAGGCAGGAGGCAAAGAGGAAGACCAAAGAGGAGATTCATGGGAGAAGAAGATGGTTATCTAATCATCATCCTGAAGGCAGGTTGACTTCTATGTGATGGTTTTCTTGCTTGCAACCGGAAGGACTTTATAAAGGTGCTTATCATGGGACACGAGATTTTATGGAATTATGAAGAGGTATGAGAAAAGAGCAAAATACGTTTATTTAAAAAATGGCATTTATTTCTTCTGTCATCACATTCTTCAATCGACCAGCAGAATGGTATGTTCCATGTTGCAAAGCATACTCACACACACTGTCCCGTCATATGCTTTCCACGTGGAAGCAGGCTGTTGTACAAGATCTACCCCGTCCATGAGTAATGAACAGAGACACATAACAGTATGTGTCTTGTATCAGCATTCTGCACACACTCTTCTCTCCTAGCTATAAGTCATTCTTATGCCAGGTAAAAAGGAGTGATTGGATTACACACACACACACACTGTGGCCATCTATTTTGCTAACATACAGATGTAGTGGCCCGTGGTTTCTCTTGCTCCTATATGGAGTTGACATTCTGATGTTCTACTGATATATCTGTGTCCTCTGACACCGTTCTTCTCTTTCATTGACAGATTATTAGGAAAGCAGGTTTGTGCATGTTGTTTGCTGGTCCTGGATGAGAGATGGGGTAATCACACACTTTGTTCTAGGTCTTTGTTCAGATTTTGCCCACACTGAAAAAAGTAAAACAATGTTGTCATTCATACAATGTGTTTTTTTTTTTTTCTCTTTCCAATAAATTAAACTTATTAGATTTTTCATTTGAACTTAACTTTTTAATTTGTGTTTATGGTAAAAACTATATTTATTAAATTGAACACAGCCAAATATGGCAGTGGTACATCAAACTGAAATCATTCATTAAACGAACGCATTTATTTTAGATAAAAGCATGATTTGCGCATGGGCAGAGGACGAGGAGGTAAAAAAAGATGAAGAAAAAGAAAGAAAGACAAACCTGGTGGTAGCAACCAAAATAGTCCATCTACCTCCAGCAAGAAAACTTGTTATTGGTAAGGAAAAATGAATAAACTTTGCATGACCAAGTATATTTGTTGGCTATGGGGCTGACTTGCGCTATCAATTTTCAAACTATAACGCTATAACGTTAACTTATGTTATTGAACATCAGCCGTCTTTTGGTAATGGCTTGGTAATGATATCAGTTAGCTGACTTCATTTACTTTTGCTAAAAACATTTTTTCCTGTGAACTCATCAGAACTTTTGTCGAAAGGAGTTGAGTAGGTAATATTTGTAAGTGCATGGGAGAGATTGCTAATTTGAATGTCTGATATTTTGTATGATATTAACTTATGATACATCAGGAACGTCCGCAGGTTTAGCGCACCCATGAAAGGGACAAAATATGTTAGTTAACATCATCAGTGCAATATTTGTACCATGCACCTCTCTTTAAATAGCATGCCCCACTAATTAATTTCCAAAGTATTAGCCACACCCAACACAGATGACTGTTATGTAAAAGTGAATTTGCTAGTGGGGATAAAAAAAAAAAGAAGTGATATATTTACCATAATGCTAACTTTGGATAAAGATAATAAAGTATGATTAGGGCATTTGCCATCTTTCATTCACACTACCATGTACTTTGTATTCATTTTTGATCAGCCTGATCAAGGCCCAGCTAATTATAGCTACCAAATACATTGATAAGGAGTTGCTAGAGTATTAATGCCTCTGTCAATTAGTTTGTGTTTTGTGTGTGTTATGCTTTTATTCAAGTAAAGGACCTGAAAACTTACTGAACAGTATTTTTTGGAAAGGCATCTGGTAGCAACATCATGGCATTTTCATGTATAAACAAAAATAAATTTACTCTTAAAAAATCCAATCAGAATCCAATTATAGTCTAACCCAGTCAGTGGCAACACAGAAAATAGAATTTGACATGGACAAATAATAATAATAAAAACCTTTTATAGGACGGACTTTTACAATTTATATTTTAATGAGGAAAGGTGTGCAATTTCATGATATTGCAACCAGTTCTAGGTCCCAAAAAACCAAAGGTGCTCCCAATCTCAACCTTCTCTTATGACACAGAATGCCAATTGCAGAGGGGAAATGCAGAGTACACAAGAAGCCAATCTCGATTGAAAATCAGCTCCAAAATGCTTTCAGACAGGAGAAAGTGGCTGAAAAAATGTAAGCATACAAAGCGTACCCTTCAGATGCAGACTTTACTGATGTAGATTAGGCACTGACAAAGAAGCACCCTTGCCTGAGAGAACCAGGGTCTTTCAATGACAGCTATAGATGGAAACAAAAGCTTAAATTAAAAAAGGCCAATTACCAGACACAGCTTAAGGAGCTCACTGTGAACTCTTTAAAATTCAAGCCTGAAGAGGACGCCCATCCAGCCAAAAATGTGAAGAAACCTGGACGAGCTGAGGACAATCATTTTACATCTTTGCCAAATGGTGAGACCCCAGAAAGCCTGGAAAAAGAGAGGATTTCCCTTTTGGTGGAACTACAGAAAAAAAACAACCTGAAAAACAATCACAGAAAAGATGGTAATGACGTTTTGGATACCGGAGACAAGAAATAGTGCATAAAAAGCCAAGTATTGACAACATCTTGGAGAGATGGCCTGCATTTTTTCAAAAGGAAGAGTGGGAGAGGTATGTTTTTAGATGCAAAGCACATCCAACACATTGGTAATAACTTGCTCACTAAAGCTATATGAGCTGCTGTTTCATATTTTGTAGATCAGTGCTGACTACATCCGAATTACAACAGTTCCTTTAAAGACAAAGTTCTTGACTCAGTTGAACAAGTAATCCACAAAACTGCTAGAGGTCATCAGGACCAAGGGATGTGTTGAGAAAGAAAAGACCATCAGGATTTTGCAGGTTTTAGACAAGGTATCTATGAATGAGTTGAATCAATGAGGTCCATACCTGAACACTCTTTTGGTGTAATTAATGTTAACTTTTGTTCTTACTCAGAGTGTGGATGTCAATGGGAATGCCTCCTGAAATCTCTGCTAATCCACCTGGGTGAACCTGTAGATCACCTTACTAAAGAATACCAGGTATAAGATTGTCTATACAGTCTGCTTTGAATATTCATGGCTTCTAATGCAAAAAGAACCAAGAAATGTCTGACCCCACAGTCTAGCATTACTATGAGGCCAACAGCTGGTCATTGTACGAATAAATATCCTGAAAAAATTGCCCTCTGTTACAACAGTTGTCGTCATGTTATTTGGGCTCATCCTAAACTCAACCAAAAATATCCAAATAAACTGCAATGCACCTTTGAATTTGGAAAAAAAAATTATGACCCCAAAAAAACTTTTTGTTATCTGTTTGTGCTCAACCGTATAGTGTCTTTACAATCAACACTTTGGACTGTTATTTGAGTTGCGTTTGAAGGTTGCTCTTACATGCCTACATTTTCACTGCAATATTTGTAAGTTTGGCCATATTCAGTGCATTTAGTGCGTTCAGGCGAGTTGGTGTTTCCAATTTTCACTTAAATGGTTACATTTTTATGGCAGTATTTGCAAACAGTGTCCAAGTTCAAAGACAAATATCCCCTAGACTTTTGATTGAACTTGTGACTCTTTAAGAGAGGTTTGAGTTTGCAGTTCCCATAAGTATATTTTCACTGCAACATTTCCAAAGGTGCCCACCCAAGTAAGACACTGCAAGCCTCACTGGCAAAAAAGTGGGGAAAACTCAAGAGTGAGTGTTTTTACTCTGCTGTTTTTGAACTGATTTTGTAGCACAGTTACATTTCCTGGCCAAGGGAGAAAGAGTTTTACAAGAACTGAAGAGAGTGATACAAGTCATGTTAATCATTGGGGGGAAAAATAATCTGGCTCACTGTGTTAAGAGAATGCATTTCATCAGAAAAATGTGTAAGAAATGTGTGATGTCAGCAACATTAGTTGCAAAATTTCTGCATCAAAATGTATTTAGATATGCACATCCATTTGCAGAGCTGTTGGTTGACATTTTAAGCCTACTGCACGTGCTGCCCTACTATACAATCTGTAGTTACCTTTGAGTGATTGTTAACCTTACTTTTCTTTCGACAAACCTTGTTAGCATCTCTAAAGATACAGCACAGATTGGGATAGGACAGTGTGTGTAACACGGTCAAATTATCTATAGCAAATAAACATTGTATTTAGATGAGGTTCACACCTCTGAGGTGTAAAATTGTCTGATATCCCTGTCAAATTGGCATGGGTATCAGTTGTTATGTCTTATGTGCCACTGTTCTCTGTGGAGCAGTTTCAGGACTTGAAACTGTCTTATTTGGTGACATACAAGGTCATTTATGTTGTCTCTGTTAAGATGGAGATTGTTCATTGTCAAAAATTTGAAACTGTGACAGAGATGTACAATGGTAAAAAAAAATGGAATAAAATATAGATGTTCTAAAGGAATGAGGATATTTTAGCAGACTTTTTCATTTGATTTACTTTTTAAAAAAAATTGAACAGCTTAATATAATAAGTTTGCTCCAACTTTCAAAAATGGTTTGAATACAGTTAAAATTTCAAGTTGAACTAAATGGATTATTTATATTAAGTCAATGAAGACAACTTTTTTTTTTTTTTTTAAATTTGGGACAACTTGAAATATTTGGTTTGTGTCAACATCAGAAAATACTTTGTGTAAACTCAAATTATACCCATTAAACAATTATTTTATTTTACATTGAGTCATTGACAAATTTGGTGTGACTTCAAATGTTGTACGTTCATCCAATGTTTGAATTTTTTCAGTGCACTGTTAACAAATAGAAATTTTAAGACTTTTGGGATTTTATTCGTGAAATTCACCTATAAAGCCGGACATTTTTGTTTTTTTATCAATGACGCCTTTGTCAGTAGGTTTTCACAGAAAGAAAAAAAAATGTGGACCGTAGGCTGCTGACAAACCAACTAACAAACTAAACCATAAACATGACCTCCTTAGCATAAGTAACATTCCCTCGTCAATGAACATTTTTCATGAGTCACATGAGATCAATTTTCACTAACAAAAATGTTGAACAAAGTGAAGATAATAGTATCCATTATAAGGTAATACTCACATCTTTAGTATAGTTGTTATTAATTATTTATTCTGCCCCAACTAATAGATGGGGATTTTTAGCTTGATAGCGAACAGTTTCCACTGTATACGATTCAGGAGTCAGCAGGTGAGTTTCACACATTTAATGGAAATTCTGTAAACTGCAATACAAATAAAGGGCAAGTGTTACACACTGTAGTGCTTTTCTTATTGTCCTTACACAAAATGAACAATGCAATACAACATAGATACACAAACGTGCCGTAATGATCGGCGAATAGCGGTTAGCTTAATGCTATCGGTATATGGAAAACCCAATTGACCGGCTAGCGCAAGAACACGGCTCGCTGCCGCTTTTTGACTTTTACACACAAAATAAAAACTTTTCTAATGACAACAACAGCGAACACAAAGGTATGTATCACTCACAGACACAAGCTCTTGAGATTTGGCAGAGAAAAATGACGAGAAAAGTAAAGTGGCAAACGATCAAAACTTCCCGGTGTTCTATTAAATTAGATCAAATAAACATTCATCAATTATTTTAGATGTAATTGTAGGCTTTCCTCTGTAGTCCAGTATTAGTTATCTGTATGTGTGTATTGTACAAAAAGGAGATTCAATTTCTTTTATTTTTACTTAACATACATTTAACTCTGTCAAGTCTGCCACAGTTCCCATAGTTCATTAGTTGATTTTATTTTAAAAGTTTATGCTTGGTAAAAACTCCATTTTAAAACTCTGTGCCCCCCTGTGTGCCCCTGTGTAACTCTTTTTCTATTAATTTCCATTTTCTTCAATCCAATGTCTCCAAGCCCAAACTGTAATAACCCTGAAGACACTAATTGTTTTATTTTGTCTGACTTCACACATTCTTAATTATTTATTTATCTTGTCAGGCTGATTCAAACTCTCCATGACAAGATTTTTCATCTGTTATTAAATGTATCTAGTTAACAAATCATTGGAAAGAAACCCTTGTATGCATCTAGTTGCTATGAGACAAAATAGAGAGAATGGAATGATACAGACTGAAATACATTTGGCAACCGACAGATACAATATTATTTCTGTTTACCGACTTCTTGTTTTTGTTAATGGAGAGAAGAAACATTGTGTCTTTAACATGACTTTTAAGAAAAGGTTCTTTAAAAAAATGCCAAATTTACTCTTAATGTTGTAAATAGTCTTTGAAAACCGTACTTGAATTAAATTAAAGATATCTTGAAAGTGATATGAGCAAAAATCACCCTTAAAAAAGTTACTTAAGTAAAAGTCTTAAAGTGGAAAATATAAATGTACTTAAGTATAATAAAAGTGAAAGGACAAAGATACAAGGGCGCTATGTTTTTTTGTTTTTTTTACAACAACTTTTAAAAACTTTTAAAATATGCACAATAAATTCAGTTAATGCTCACAGTATCACTGTTTGTTCCAAACAATACATCTACATGTAAATGTACATGTTTGTGTATTTGGCTCTTGCAAAACAAGCAAAAAAAAAAAAAAAGAAAAGAAAATAACAATGAAATTTAAAATAAATAATGAGGGAAGGACTACTATTGGAAAGATGGACAGACAACAATGTCAACAAGAGAGTAAAGAGGTATCCAGAAATGAGAAAAGGCTTCTGAGCAACACTCAGCTGTTATTGTCTATGTGCCAAAAATGTTTCCTTTTTCTGTCAGGACACACACACTCACACCACTCAACAGTTGAAAAAGCCACATAAATTTAACACCCTTTGGTGACATAGAGAGTTGGGGACACAATTTTTTCTCCAATTCTCTCTAATAAGAAAACATTACATCTCCCCATTCAAGCACTGCAATGAATCCACCATTCAAAATTTTTCAGTTCCTCTGCTACTTTTTGACAGCATTTTTATTTTACTTTGTTATGTGCTTTATCATGCAGAGTGTACCCAAGCAACATGAATCTTTTTCCTACACCAACTCTATCTCATTTGCACCCACACCTATTGCTGTTTTAGAAAAATTTGAGTGCCTTTGTTTTCGATTAGGGGAATGTACATGGATAATCACAAAAAACAAACAAAAAATTTTACATCACACATTGCTGACTGCATTTACGGATTCTTCCTACACAGCAACATCTCACTGGTTATTTTCTGCTTAAAGGGTTTTCGTTTATCACTTTGGGTACATGAAAGAACAAGCTGCAGACAGAGAAGTATTTGTGAAACTTCTTGACAATACTGAAAATAGATGAGGTTGATTAGAAAGTGATATCAGCTTCCTTTCCTCATCAGTTACTTGGCCACGCCTAACAACGAGTAAATATGTTTTTTCAGTCAAATTATTATTTGAATACAATCTGTTTTGTAGACAAAATAAGAAGTCAAAAATCAAGGCCACATTTTGTCATGGGAGATGACCCACCAAAGTGGAGGATTGATCACTGAGGTTATAGTTTAAAGGGGAATACCTTGATTTAATGGGACGGAACTAAAGTGAAAAAGATTTTTCCACTCTTATGATCTTAAGTGATTTTGACAATTTTTCTTACACATTTTACGCTTCTTTAAAGACTCATTAAGTCATTGAGTCATAGATGTTTAAGAAATCACCTGCTATCTTCTAAGGTGAAAAGGAATCTACAATATTGAGACAGAAAGTGTTCAAAAGTCAGATGAAGGATCTCTTTGGAGAGATGACGGAGAACAGAGGCACTAAAAGGCTGAATAGATCTTAGGAGCTGTCGAAATTGCCAGAAATGATTCCTTTGATAATTCATGTTAAAGTGATGAAATGGTTCCTGTGTTGAACTTTTGCAAGGTTCACGTCAAAATTCTCAACCTCAAATATAATTTCATTTGAAAAAAAATAACAAAAAAAATCACTTAGTGATGTGACGGATTTGATTTTTTTTTTTATTCTGCTGAAACAAAGGAAACCCAGGAAACTTCAGGTCCCTACAGAGTGACCTTGGGTGAAATATTTACAATTTTAAAAGTTCTCAAAATGAAAAGGAAGAAGGTCTCTGACTCCAATGTTTTCAACTAGAACTAGAGAACCTTGATAACGAACCCAGAGGGATGCGCTGACAATAGCTCAGGAATGCGCTTTGCGCAATACAACGATACATTCTACCTGTGTTTATCCAGAGGGAGCAGTTTGGTACACTCAGTCAAAACTTAAGAGATGGCAGTGTATAAACGTGCTTGCATCTGCAAATAAAACTGAAAATGCTTTGGGTCCCATCTTGACAAACTAAAAAATATTCATGGAAAGTTATTCATTTGAGATGTGCAGAGGGTGTTTCAAATGCACAAACAGGAAAGAAACCCAAACACATACAAAACTACATTCATAAAACACTTTGGGGGGTTTTCTAGGAGTGTAAGCATCCATCCAATCCGAGGTAGACAAATGTGTAAAATGCTTGGGGCCTTCTCATGAGTGGAACAATAGGTCAATATCATGCAAGATAGCTGTGAGGTTTGGCCCAAATGGACTTAACCTGTCAGAATTCACACTTTCCCCTTGTCTTTCAGTGGCCCCAGATGGAATTTTTTTTTTTCATTTTTATTAAGTGCAGTACACATTTACATGCTGCTGAGGCAGACTTGACGTTCCACGTTTCAAATGCTCTGAGTGCCTGATATCACTCTGAATCCTCGGAGTTGAAAGACCTCAACTGCTTGAGGATTTTGTTAATATTTTAAATTCTAACTGCAGTTTGAAATACTTGCTTGTTTTTTTTTTGGTTGTTGTTTAGAATGCGTCCTTTAAATTTGTTTATTCCTTGTAGAGCTTGATACACTTCATGTACATTGTATTATACTTGCTGATCATCACAACTCTTTTGATCTGACTGATCAAACTGGTTGAGGGTTGCAGCATGACTTGTTAAATACACAAAAGAGTTGCCATTTACACTCTGATTTGCAACTATCCCATAATCCCATCTGAATTTTGGCCCTCTAAGTTCTTGGGATGTGTTTCTCTTTTTCCCTCTCTGTCCCTCTCTGTTTCTCTTCTTGTCTCTCTGTCTCTTTCAACTCAAGTAGTTGAGGCAGCTGGCCATCCACTTAGAGTCAGGGTCTACTTCAAGCTTTCTGCAGGCACAATCCAAGTGCTTGCTTGTTTGGGAAAAAAAAAAAGTTTTTCATTCTGGTCTTTTTGAACTATTTAAGAACAAACTAACTTTACTATGCCAAAAAAACAAACAAAAAAACATTAGTCATTAAAACATGGCATCAGACCTGCCAGGGCCTTGTGGTTTTCTCATGATTCTTCATCCTTTTCTTCTTCCTACTGGGTGATCTTCTTTCCTTTGTGTTCTTTCCAAACTTTGCACTCATTTCCATTCCTGTTTGTATCTTCCTCAGCTGGCTGTGTGTGCCAATAGTCCTCATGATGGCACAACAGCAATGATCTCAAATTTAAAACTTGGAAACTTTATAACAAATCAACTGTGCAGCTTTCTCCAAGACATGGAGCCACTTGAGCAGAAAATGTAATATCCTTTGACTTGTCAGAAATCCAATCAGAAATAATATGTTTTTGATGCAATGTTGAATTATCCTCTCATTTAGATAGTTACAGTTAGTGGAAATGATGTCAGTTGTGGCAGACAATCATATATTTGTCATGTGTGAGGCCCCTTCATATTTCTCGTTTTCATAATCACATAAACAGAGTTGTAAACTGTATATGAATGACTTACGCTGTAAACCCAGTACCACAATGCATATTTTGTGTCAATAACAATCAAACATTCATATTCTATGTGAATAAGAGACATGACCAATGTTAAGTCAATATTTTGGTTTAGACAGTTCTGCTGATGGATCCTTCTTTTAACTTTGTCTTTATTTTCTTCCTATTTTATCTTCCTCTTGCTCTTCCTCCACACTTATGTCCAGTCCAATCTCAATGTTGCTATAATATTATGTTATATACTGTATATACTGTATATATATTATAACATTTTATAATTCCTCTCTCTTGTTAACTGTGTATTTGTTTCTATTACTGGCTTGAATACTCAGCCTTTCGTCTGAGTTTACCTCAAAAGAGAAAAGATTGTGCTCGGGTGACAGCCTTATGAAATCTTCCTTTTTCAGCTTTACCTAGCTTTTTCAGGGAGTTGCCACAGTGAATCATCCACCTCCATCTCTCCCTCTCCTCAGTATATTCTTCACTCATCATATCCATGAATATCCTCTTTGGTTTTCATCTTTGCCTCCTGCCTGGTAGCTCCATCTTGACCATTCTTTTACCAATATATTCAATGTCCCTCCTCTTCACATTTCCCAACCATCTCAATCTGGCCTCTTTAACTTTGTCTCCAAATTGTCCAACCTTTGCTGTCCCTCTGATGTGCTTGTTCCTAATCCTGTCCGTCCTTGTCACACACAAAGACAAGCTCAACATCTTTAACTCTGCCACCTCCAGCTCTTCCTCCTGTCTTTTGGTCAGTGCCACTGTTTCCAAACCAAACAACATTGCTGGTCTCAGAACCCTCTTGTAAACCTTTCCTTTCACTTTTGCTGCTACTCTTTTGTCACAGATCAGACAGCATTATGAAATACAGATTTCAAAAAAGCATAAATGGCAAGATGTGACACTCCTACACATAAAGAAATGGACAGTTTAATTGTTTAATCACATAGACAAATGTGCTTTGTATTCTTCCAGGGTTGCTTCTTTGTGGCATTTAACTGTGGCTGCTGAGGTTGGAAATGTTTTACCACAGGCTGCCTGAGCCTCTTACTCCCTCCCCGCATTAATAACTTTTGTCTGTATGCAGTGTGCAGTTACTTCTAGTCAGGTGCGGTATGGTAGGTCCATGGATGTCACAGCAGGGCAGTCATCTATCGGGCTTCACCCACTTTATCAATAGGCCCCCTTTGCACCTGGCGTTAAAATGTATTTTTTGTGATTGGATGCAAATCAGATGATGCTTGACTCCAAACTTTTATACCTGGTATTAACATGTATCTATAATGTTCAAATTGAGATCCAATCACTATTTGATCATGCTCATCCACTGTATAGTTTGTGAAAAGTTAGAATGCCTATGTTTTACATGGCAATAATGTTTAAAATAATATTTGAGTTTTAAAATGCTCAATACTTCTGACCAACTTTCATAATGGTCATTGTGACAGTAGAAATGTACACACGCATATATTGCATTGCACTTTTAAGTATAGGGTAGCTTTCATTTGCAAGCTGATTGGTCAGAAAATTGGGAGGTAATATATAATCTGTAGAGGGGGAAAGGCAGAATAGAAGGGGAGAGACAGTGCGAGAAAGCAAAAATAATCTTGTTGTCAGAGAGATATCCAGTGGTTAAGCTATTTAGAGTTGTCTTTTATAGGTCATTAATTCTCAAAAGCACCATCTGTGAGGAACATTTGCCTCCTTTGATCCCAGCCCACGAGGGGGGCTACTGTCAAAAGTTTGGGAAATCCTGTCCTGGGCCCCTCCCTCCTGTGTTTTTCTCTCTCCCTCTTAGGAGTGGTTTCATTGATTGGCAGCTCCAGCAGGTGACACAACTGAGGATCATCACTCATAAGTCCCTGCATTTAAACCTGGCCCCTTCAGTCATTCATCGTCAGATCGTCCTGTCACTCATGTGGTACTCGTTGCTCTAGCCCGCTCTTCAAGAATTAGGCTCTGTGTTTTACCAGATGCTTTTTGGTTACTTCAATCTCTTGTTTTTAGGAACACCTGCTCACCTGCACTGCAAGCTGCCACTCGTTTTGGACCTGCTCCATCAGAGACACCTCATCTCCTCATAATAAAACCCTCTGCACCATAGTCCGTGTCTTCCATTCGGATCTTTCTCCTTCTCGCTAAAACTCTGACAGAGAGAGATGGAGCGCGAGAGTACATGTGCAGTTCCGGAACTAATGAAGTAGGGAGGTCCCACACACACCCATGCTACAGCTTCTTTTAAGAAATAAATTAGGTAAAATAATGAAAATAAAGCAGTAGTTAATAAAGTGAACTGCAAAAATGAACATTAAATGACTCAGTTTGCTTGCTGACGAATGACTTGATGGATCTATGTAGTGTCAGTACTGTGCTGTCTCAATGTCTGCATTGTTTGGTGACAGCTATTGGTAATTCTAAAAATTGCTGTTGTTCCTTTCAATGGATTTTTCACTGTCCTTCACTTTTCTGGCCTTGGTAAATTTTACAATGCTCTGATTGTTGTTTTTTCTGATCTGGAGAAACAACTGTCACTTTGGAAAAAAACATTCATTCATTCATTTTCTACTGCTTATTCTCTTAGGGGTCTCGAGGGAGTTCTAGATTCTAGATTCCTAGAATCTGCTGGAGCCTCTTTCCCAGTTTGGGTGTCACAGCTCCTATCATCACTGGCGTTACTGATGCCTTTACTCCCCACATCCTTTGTAGCTACTCTTTCAGCCCTTTGTAATTTGGAGCATTTCATATTCCTTCTTCCTGGTGTTGCTATCTCCTGGAATTGCTACATCTATCAGTACAACCTTCCCCTGTTTGTCGACCACCACAATGTCCAGTAGCCACCACCATCCAGTGGATCAGATGTACCACTGCATCTAAGCTCAGTCGTTCTCAATCACCTATAGAAGTGGTGCCCATTTTGGTCCTGGAACTTCCAGCCAATACTCAGTGCAGATGTTTACTATGCCAACCACTTGTTTATGGCACTCCAAGTACACTGTGCCTGCCTGCCTGCCTTCTTTTACCTTAAGGTGTGCCACAAGATCAGTCTTATGTCTTTTGAGGATGTAGGCCAATCTGAACATGAGCTCCATAGGCCATGAGCATCCAAGCTTCAGCGCACTAATGATGAATCTATCATTGGGTTACAGTGATATAGGTTGGTCTCATACATCCTCTCCATCATCTCCTGAAAGAGAATTTAGATTGCCGGTGGCAACACTCCTGTGAAGGCCATTTTGTTGGACTGCTACGTGCACCATAAACTGAAAGATCTAAAATATGTAATATATATAAACTGTATATACTAATAACATTGGAAAAAATGTAACTAGTCCTCTAATGAGTATGAAGGTGAGC
>KV751329.1:3291954-3332164 GCA_001698575.1 Mola mola | reverse complement strand
CGCAACACTATCCTGCATCCGGTGATAAGTGCTGTTCTGCAACATGAAATTTGGTGGACATTTAGAGCACTTCCCTTTGGCACCACACCCAATAGACAAAGCATTGGTTGTTGTATCAGTGTAGAGGACATCACCGTATTGATAAAAGAGATCATCTTAGACCATAGGAAATCTATCATGGGTCTCCTTTAGTTTTCCAATGTCGCAACACTATCCTGCATCCGGTGATAAGTGCTGTTCTGCAACATGAAATTTGGTGGACATTTAGAGCACTTCCCTTTGGCACCACACCCAATAGACAAAGCATTGGTTGTTGTATCAGTGTAGAGGACATCACCGTATTGATAAAAGAGATCATCTTAGACCATAGGAAATCTATCATGGGGCATGAATACAACATATGTAAGAGGGTGCCACATGAAGCATTACATCTCCAACAGAGGTCAGAGTCTCTAAGTCCTAGCCATGCCATTTTACATGAGGTCCAATAAATCCTGTTGATAATTTTATAACAAATCAAATGTGTCTGCATTTCCCTTGAAACTTTAAACCATGATCAAATATTTTGCCCCCATATTTCCCCAGATATCTCTTCCCCTATATCCCTCTCCTAGCATCTCTTAAGGCCTTCAAAATTGGGTGGCTGGGATCCCCTCAAGAGGTTATAGAAACATGATGTTTTCCTTTTAAAGTGTCCATCCTCTTCCAGTCTGACCTGTATTTCGGTTTTGGATATAAGTGATATTTGTTTAAAGTATGCCAGAATACAACTCCGCACTTGCAAGTATTTCCAAAAATCTTTGTTTGGGAGTTTATACTTTTCCCTTAATTGTTCAAAAGATTGAAGTTGTTTTCCATCCAATTTTCCTTCCCAATTTGACCCAATCAGACCAGGAAAATGTTGTTTTTTTACCTATCCTGAGGCTTTTATTACGCCATAATGATGATTTATTTTTAAAATTAGGATTTACGACCACGGTCTTATTTGAGGCTCGCCACATCTCCTGTGAGAAAATGAGTACTGGATTAATATAAGGGGGGACATCACTAGTTTGAGTAATAAAGGCCTGGACCGGGTAAGGGAATGTAAGGTCTTTGTCTATACCCACCCATGCTGGAGCTTGGTCAGCTGTCATATATAGTTTTGATAATTGTTTGAGACAGAAAGCATAATGATACCAGGCTATATGGGGGAGGCTTAGGCCTCCATCCTCTATGGCGGCATAATTTTGACCGATTTGGTTTTTTACCAGCCCATAAAAAAGCTCGGACATCCGGGAGAGGCTCAGAGTAGAGCCGCTGCTCCTCCACGTTCAGAGGAGCCAGTTGAGGTGGTTCAGGCATCTGGTCAGGATGCCTCCTGGACGTCTCCCTGGGGAGGTGTTTCGGGAATGCCCATCCGGGAGGAGACCCCGGGGCAGACCAAGGACATGCTGGAGAGATTATATCTCTCGGCTGGCTTGGGAACGTCTTGGTGTCCCCCCGGAGGAGTTGGTGGAAATGGCTGGGGAGAGGAGCTTCTGGATCTCCCTGCTCAGGCTGTTGCCCCTGCGACCCGGACCTGGATAAGCGGCAGAAAACAAGATGAGACGAGACCAGCCCATAAAAAATTGTAAACAGCTTCATTATATTTTAATAGTGCATTGCTTAATGGTAACATATTACTTATATAATTAATTTTAGGAACTATTAACATCTATAAAATATTAATTTTACCCGGAAGTGACAGTCGCAATTTGGTCCAGTTTTGTAGCATAAGCTCAATTTTCTGAATTAGAGGGAGGAGATTGACTGTCATAATGTTATCCAGCCGCGGAGTGAACTTTATACCCAAATATGTTAGGCCAGATGGCTGCCATGAAAATTGCCAACCCTGCCGAACACTAGGTGGACAGAGTCTTGATAGGGGCATTGCTTCAGACTTTGACCTGTTTATCTTGTAACCAGACGCACCTGAAAACAAATCAATCAAGGTGAGGATGTGAGGTATAGTTTTTGATGGGTGTCTGCACAGTAACAAAATATCGTCCGCATACAGGAGCAATTTACGCTCCTTGCCACAGCCTTAATGCCAACTATATTATTATTTTGCCTAATAGCAATTGCTAGTGGTTCAAGGACCAGAGCAAATACTAAAAGGGATAGGGGGAAACCCTGCCTTGTCCCCCTGTGAAGCTGAAAAGGGGGAGACCTCCTGCCATTTGTTACAACAGATTGTAATATAATAATTTAACCCAGTTAATAAAAGATGGACCAAGACCAAAATTTTCTAGTGACTGAAAAAGGTACACCCACTCCACCCTGTTGAATGCTTTCTCAGCATCCAGCAAGACAGCTACAGTTATATCTGCCCCATTTCCAGCTTGCCACATGAGATGGATCAGCCTGTGTAGGTTGTCAGATGATGTCCTGTTCTTAATGAAACCCACTTGATCTGGGTGAATAAGTTTTGTTAAAAAAAACCTCCAGTCCAGATGCTAAAATCTTGAAAAGCACATTGTTGTGGGTCCCTGTCTTTTTTATAAATCAAAGTTATTATAGCAGTTTGCATACTATCTGGAAGAGAACCTCTTTCTAAGGCATCCTTAAATACTCTAAGTAGTTCTGTGGCAAGAAGATCTGAAAATGTTTTATAAAATTCAGCCAGGAGGCCGTCCTCCCCTGGAGATTTCCCACCCTGCAGGTCCTGTATAGCCTTTTTAACCTCCTCCAATGTAATATATGCTCCAATTTCACCCCGTTCCTCCCGTGATAGGGTTGGGCAATTTAGACTAATATCTTGAATATTTGGGTTATCTGATTTATAAAGATTTTGATAAAATGTGGCGAATATAGCATTTATGTCTATGTCATCTGTCTTCAGTTCACCTCTATCATTCTGTATCCCTGGTATAATTGATTGGGTATACTGCTGCTTTGCTCTCTGTGCCAAAATCTCCCTGTTCTCTCCCCCTTGTTCATAATATTTGTGTTTAGTTCTGAATAATGTATATTCGAGAGTTGAGTTCGTAGAGTTGTATTTCACTTTTAATTTATTTAGTTCAAGAAGACTCGAGTGTTCAGATTGGGTAGAGTTCATCTTTTCCATTTTTTTTAATATTCACCTCCAGTCCATGAAGATGTTGAACAGATTTCTTTTTCAGATATGAGCATTGTTGAATAAGTCGACCTGTAATAACGGCCTTAAACGCATCCCACTCCACGGCTGGATTTGACACTGAGCCCTCATTGTCCAGCCAATAATCTAGTATCTCACTTTTGATAAATTCCACTGACTGCTCATCCTTGAGCAGGGATGAATTAAATCTCCACCTAGTGGCCCGAAGTTTTGATAATTGGCCCAAACGTAGTGATAACCCTACTGGTGCATGATCTCATACTAGGATTGTACCTATAGTCATTTGTTCAGCGATAGAGAGTAGTGATTTTGAGGTGAGAAAATAATCTATCCTTGAATAAGAGACATGTGGATGGGAATAAAAAGCAAATTACTTGTCTGAAGGGTGAAAATATCTCCAAACATCCACTAAATCCAACCCCTCTTCCAATGTATCAATTACTTTTCGTGCCTGTGAGGATCGTGTAATACCCCATATATATGTTTTATCATCCTTAGGGTTCCTAACATCATTGACATCCCCACCTAATACTACATAAGAGTTTCCAAACTGTAATTTCATTCCTAACCTCTACAAAGAAGCCCGGCAAGTCTGCTGTTGGAGCATATATGTTCATAAAAGTACACCTAATACCAAAGAGTTCAGCATCTATAGCTAACCATCTCCCCTCCTCATCTGATTTTTGTTTAAGTATTTTAATATTAAAATTCTTCCGAATTAAAATGGCAACTCCCCTCTGACTAGAAGACCCGGCACTATATAAAACTTTCCCAACCCAATCCCTTTGCAATAATAACGAGTCCTCCTTTTCCAAATGAGTCTCCTGCAGGAAGACCAGAGCTGGATTTTTCTGTTTGAGATACAATAGAATCTTCCTCCTTTTGATGGCTGAGTTAGCACCCTTAACATTCAATGATGTCAATCTAACCAGTTCACCCATAGTTTGTTATTAGATGTGTAATCAGCCAGATAATTAAAAGCATTTACCAGAAAATACTTAAAGACATCCTGCCCTGTTAGACATTTCCTTTGTGAAACGACAGAACTTACACATAAACATTGTCCGACAAGACATTAACACAACATATATAAAAAGAAAAAGAAAAAACAACTATTAGCCCTAAAGGAACATGAGGCTTTCCTACTCCTACTCCTACTAAACTACTATAGTGAATCCGTATGTAAGGGGCCGACCCTATATCTGCTGCAGGTAAATGTATATGTGTCAGTTGAAAATAATAGTACGCTAATATGTGCATGCACATCTGTGTATGCACAGATCCCCAACAAGGATGGCAAATAGTCCTCTCTGGAGACAGTAGACTAAATGATATTAACGATATGAAAATGACATGCTATAAATCCGGTGCTTTAAAATAAACAGCCCGGAGAATAACGACCGAACATGCCCATTATGTCCATGAAGAGTTCCAGTCTGACACTCAGTCCAGTATTCAATCCTGCTTGCAGAGACTTTCAGAGTAGCAGGATCCAGCATGGAGTATGACATCTCCCGCTCTTGGAGCAGTTTCTTCACCGTGTCAAACTTTCTACGCTGCTGGAGCACATCTTGAGATAGATCCTGGAAGAAGGAGATCCTGTTGCCCTGCCATTCGACTCGCCTCTTCTTGCGGGCTGCCCGAAGAACGGCTTCTCTAGTGCTGAATCTCAGAAAGTGAGCCAAAGTATGACGGCTGTGACCATCGTCCTGCTTCGGGCCGATGCGTTGGGTTCGCTCCAGTTCAAATCCCGCTTCCACATCGAGGCCCAGTTTTTCAAGCAGTATGTTGAGCACAAAACCACTTAGATATTGTTTCTCTACATTTTCAGGTATGTCCACCACACGCACATTATTCCGCCTACCTGCATCTTCTAAGTAACTTTATCCTGGAGCTTTTTTAAGTTTGATATGGCGGAGTCTATGCTAGCTCCTCGTGCTGTTGCTAGCGTCCTCCAGGTCAGAAATCCTAGTTTCAGCCTCCATCACCTGCGCACCAAGTTGATCCACAGTGGTTTGTAGCGTTTCCAGGCTGTCTCACGCTGCTCACATCTGCTGCTTTCCCTTGCAAAAGGATTTTGATGCTGTCAAGCTCGGACATGGTGTTTTCAGGTGTGGCAGGACTGTGATCTTGCGCATCCATCTTGTCCTCCATCGCATTCTTTTTGGATTATCTCATTGAACGAGGATGGTTTTGCTTCGGGTCCTGTGGCATATTTGTTAATAGCACTGTCTGAAACCATTTTATCAAAGTTTATTCCAGATATGTGGCTGTGGCATGGGGGTAGGGAAGCCCAGCAGAGTGGAGCCAAGCAGCTAAGCAGCCATGTCAGTGTACCACTTCACCGGAAGTCTTTTTGGAGCTGTGACAGTTTGATGTGACTCATCTCCAACTTCTCACAGGTTTTGTGAAGCTCCTGATCTTTTATCACAATAGAGGAACTTAATCATTCCATAGCATGGTAAGTGGAGTTGCACCTTGCTGGAATGGGAACTACCAGCTGGCATCCAAGCTTTTCTCTTCTGATATCTGAAGCTTGTGAGCTCCTTTGTTGCTTGTACCATAGTGCCTGGAATTTGCCAAGCCTTGATCTTGATATTTTTCAAAGGGCTCTGTCTGGGTTCTGGGTTCATCCTGAAGATCTCATGTGGCAGTCAAGTTGAGGGTGTGGTAGGTGCTTCAATGATAAGGTTGGAGACTGTAGTCTTTTTTCATGTCTGTGACATTCATGAAGACAGGGCCTCCCTCCTCTTTTTCCTCCTCCCCTCCCTGTCCCCCTTGAATGGTTTTTTGACCTTCAGCAATGACGCTGAAAGTCTTCACAAAATTAATGGAGCCCATTTCTTTGATATCATATTCTATGTGTTAATCTTCCAACAACTCTGAAAAAAACATCATAGGTGTGGTACCCTTTAATCTTGTGACAAGTCTATATACCCAAAGCAAAAGCTTAAGTTTCCTCAGATGTTTAATTATCAAGCTTCTACTGTGGTACAGTACATACATTGTCCTGTTTGGATATGTGTTAACAGTGTGCATGTCATTAATACATGCTCATCATTAAGCAATTTTTCCAATGTTCTCTTTGATATCAAATTCTTGGAGGGCAAAATCTGACACTGAAAAAAACAAACAAACAAACAAAAACACCTGAATAACTTCATATACTCGGGTCCTTCAAACTTTGAATGATCATGCTAAGGTTAAGGGCTAACTTGTCAAATTGCTCTGGTGATGGTGTGACCACCCCTGAAGTAGTGTGCTATGGTGCCAAGAGGACTCCCCTTTTCCATAGACGCAGTTGTAGTTAGGTGTTTTCTCTATGAACATATATAAATATAAATTGTACGTCTTGAAAAATATAAGTTATGATTGTCAGTTTAAAAACTGGTTTTCTTATAGACCTGCTCTGTACTATTTGGTAAATTTAAAGCAAGTCATTACGAGGAACCACTATAGCATTAATACATTGGTTCTGACAGACTTGCGTTCTTGTTGTACTCACTTCTACTCAATGTTCAAAACTACCAAAGTATCATTTCAGTAATCTTCTCATGATAATCAATAATAACAAATGTTCTAATTTTTTTTTATCAATATCAACAATATGGTCCGTGCCCCCTTCACTTTAAATCCCTTTTCGGTAGTGTAAAAAAAAATAGCTAGCTAGTTGCTGATCAGGTTCCCTGAATTTTGTGCTGGTTAGCTTTGTTGGTAATGGATATTTTTGCTTGATTCAGTAGTCACTTGAATGTGCGTTTTTCAAATATGTCTGAGATCTTCAAACCTGAGAGCAACTTCATCTTTGTACTGCACAGCAAGCATACAAACACATTAACTTGCTCTGCTGTAACGTAAAATAATACATTTATCAGGATACAGTCATGGCAACTCTTTCTGTCCTCCTCGTCTTCGGCAACGACAAGTCCGTTCTCTGCTATCTGCTTCCAATGATGTTCACTCCTGTCAGTTGTTTGCTGCATGGCAAGACATATGAAATGTGTCAAGAGGTGGAATGTAGCCAATCAGAGTCAGAATAAGCAAGTCTTGTCAAAAAAGTCAAAAAGGGAAGCACTAAGGAGACTGAAGGGTTATAGTTTGTTGTCATACTTCCCTTATCTATAATTGGTATAACCTTGGTTTTCACAGCAGAATTTTGCACTCTAGCAAGGTGATCAATGTTATTGTTTTGTTGTTTTTTTTTTCCTATTATTCTTTTAGTTTCCATTCTTATCATTACACCTTCAGAGTTCTTCAGAGAATAAAAGTTCAAGAAAATTAATAGAAACTCGAATACTGGAAGTAATATTAACAATGGACAAATCCTCCAACAAACTAACTTTGAAGACCATTCTTGGTACTGCAAGCAGGCTTTAATCCCAAAATAAGTAAGTAAGTATGTAAGGAAATACAGTCAAGTACATTAGTATCTGGACAGAGATATACTTTTTGTTATTTTCTCTCTTACTACACCACAAAAAAAAAAAAAAGATAGAAGAAAAAAAAAATCAAGATGTAATTGAAGTGTAGAATTTAAGCTTTAATCTGAAAGGTATTCATTGTATTAACCATTCAGGAATAATAGCCATTAAGATACTGATAATTATAAGTAATTATGATAATGATTTAATCACTTAAAAACCTCATTTGAAAGCTCAGATTTGAAACACTTTACTCCAATTTACAATTTAAAAAATTGGCATGCTTAAAACAACAATAAAGGTAAAAATCTGTCCATGAATTCGTGTGTTTGAAAAAACTGAAATCTATTCCAACCATGCTTCTGCTTCTGATGACAGTGACACCAGAAGTGGATTACATTTCTACACCATAGACTGTAATCAAAGAGGACACTCCCAATAGAGCCAAGGCTGGCTAGCTGAACAACTGCCAGTGGCTTTTTTCATCATCCATTAAAAATCAATATGAAGGACCTCAACCTCATCAGCTCAACTTTGCTGAAGACAGGATGAAATAAAATTGAATCACTGTGGCTACAGAAGAATGAAACAGCAGCAAGGGTTAGGACAAAAAAAAAAAAAAAACATTGATAGAGGTTTATTCCCACTTGGTTCAGTTACAAGGAGAATAGATCGAAGTGCCCCCTGTGAACAGTGAAGATTTTATTATGAGTCTCCGGAGAACCAGAGGAAGAGGACAGCCCATATCTTGAGGAAGAAACAAAGAGGAGAAAAGCTGATGACTTGCAGATAATTTGCAATAGTTATGCTGTATCTAGGTGTGGATATGGTGACTTGTAGCATCCTTGAAAACCTTTAAAGATCTGTTGTAAACAAAGTAAAACTAGAAATACCACATTGCTGTTGTATGCCTCTGTGCACCAGTCAACTTAAAAGTTTTTGTCTGACTGAAAAATAACTTTGTCACTTGATAGAAACAACTGCATCAGTAGATTCAAGGAGCTTGTGGTGGACTACAGTGTTTCAATGTGGTTATTACTGCAAATTTTGGAACATAGATTTCGAATGTGTTCAACCCGGCAGCACAAAAGATTTATACACTCAGCTAAAGTTTTAAGTTAGTCATACCATATATCTGATCAAATGAAAACCAGTTAATGCAGTCATGTGACCGCTAGGGTATATCCTGAAAATCCTTGATGTACACATAATAAAATGGAAGCTTCAGAAACTTTGTCAAAAAATATGATCTTTTGATCAATTTTTGGCTGAAATTGAAAATTTCAATATTATGCATAGTGACTTAAAAGTCATCAAAAATATCACATAAGAAAGACTCAACCTTTGACCACCAAAGTTCAGTCAGTTCATACAAGTTTTAAAACATACAAGTAACCTGGCCATAAAGCCCTAGGCATAAATTAACCGTATCTTTTGAAGCAACCAACACCACACTAAATGGCAAACAGCACCGCTGTAGACAACCAGGTTGTGTGCAAAACCCCGGCCACCATGAATAGCTCTCTCTGGAAGACCACAACAAGCATATCAGTAACACAATGTGTTGTTACTGTGTCAGTAAAAACAGATTGTTGGTGTCCAATAAAAGTCATATAGCTCCACTTTTGACAATTTTGACTTTCAACAGTACACAGAATGTCCAAATTCATGCCTAGCAGCTCTCAGTGTTTGGTATCTAAATGACTAATGGAAAGACTTTTTGAATGTCCTGGATATATAATTCTACAGTTCTGCCTCACCAATGGGCCAGATCTTACTTGCTGTGTCCTTTTCTGACCTTTAAACTAGTCTACTACAGACAGTGACAAGTTCTAAAATGCCATACATGTTTGAAGATCACAGAAGTCATGTTATTTAACTTAAATATGCAGTTTATGTCCAGTGTGACTTAATTGGACACTCTTTACTTTCCTGAGGTGAAGGCAGAATTTCTTTCTCTATTTTGATGACTTTTAATGTTTAATAGGTAACATTTTAGTAGGAGCCCACCAAAAAAGAAATAGACTTCCTAATTACTGTATGCTTTTAAAAAGGTTTGCTATTAGTTTGTCTAGTGGACAGGCTGGCACACCAAACTAAATTCTTAAAGCGACTCTTTAATAGAACTATATTTTTTCATAGTAAAAAACACCATCAGTAAGTCTCCTCCTGATTTGCTTAGATTTACTGGTTCAATCAATATCCATTTAACTGAAGCTAGAGCCTGCAACACATTTTGCATTTTCAAACAACAAAGAATTTCCTTCTTTTCTTCTAGGGCTAACAATGCAAATTGTGTTGATTTTTGTTTAATTTCACTATAATGATTGACTCTGTATACCAAGGCCTTGTCGCTGCAAAAAATAGGTGTTTTCTGTGGATTATTCTTAATGAAATGGGTGTTGAATAGTTTATTTTCAAGGCTATGAGTGCCCAAATTCATTTTTTTTGTTTAGCCTCGACTATACAGACATGGCAGCAGAAATCTCAAAACCTCATAAAACCTCAACTTTCTGCCTGTCCTGATACTGGTAGATATAAGTACAACAATATCTTTTGGTAATTTAGATTAATTAAAGCAATTAAAATATCTGCTCTGCGACATTTGTGTCAGAATCATAACAGGAAAAAGGGGTTTGATGTGAGGTTTTTATCACTATTAGAGTCCTTTCAGAGCTTGAAAAGCATAATTTAAGCTTTTGGCTGTTGATTTATTCATTTAAATGGGGTTTTAACTATGAACTTCCAAGGTAGTAAGAGGAACTAGAAAGAAAAATCATTTCAAATTGCTTGTTTTTTAATTTTGGATTTTATGATTGACTTGACATTTCATGCATATGAGGGAGACTATTAAGTGTGGACGGACTAGCTTATCCCCAACACATTAAGAAGTGAAACTGACCCCTTCATGGACAAAAGAGAAATGTCCTGTGCAGAAAGATTTCAGAGAGGAAGAAATCCTCCCTTGGAGATTATTTTCCAATTCATACTGGGCAATGAAATCATTCAAGCTTCTCAGTGTCATTCTAATACACATGGTAGATTTTGTCAGGATTAGAATATTTACCACATGAAAGACAAATATGCCACTCCATGAATCACAACCTTACCTTGGTGGAAGGGTTTGGGTGCCTGAATGATCCTACGAACTATGTTGTTTGGGGATTTTTGCTCCTGGTAGAGTCACCCAAAGCAAATTGGTCCTAGGTGGGAGACCAGAAAAAGCGTGGTTCAAAAAGACTCCTATGATAATGACTAACAAGAACTTGTGCACCCTGCCCAGAAGGGTACCGGGACCCTGCCCTGGAGCCAGGCCTGGGAAAGGGTTCTGTAGGAGAGTGCCTGGTGGCCGGGCCTTTGCCCACGGGGTCATGTTGGGCTCAGCCTGAAAGGGAGACATGGGTCCGTCCTCACGTGGGCCCACCACCCACAGGAGGAGCCGTAGGGGTCCAGTGCTATGCGGATCGGGTGACAGTCAAAGGCAGACGCCTGGGCGATTTGATCCCCGGTTGCTTAAGCAGGATATTGGAACATGGAATGTTACCTCTCTGGTGGGGATGGAACCTGAGCTTGTGCGAGAGGTTGAGAGATACTGGGTAGATATAGTCGTCCTAACTTTAACACACAACTCGGGTTCTGGAACCAGTCTTCTTGAGAGGGGTTGGACTCTTTTCTTTGAGTTGTCCCAGGTGAGAGGTGGAGAGCACGTGTGGCCTTATTAATAGCTCCCTGGTTCTCAACCAGTGTGTTGAAGTTTGCCACCTGTGGACAAAAGGGTTGCTTCCCTGCGCCTTCGGGTTGAGGAACAGGTCCTGACGGTGGTTTGCGTCTATGCGCCAAATAGCAGTTCAGAGTACCCATCCTTTTTGGAGTCCTTGAAACAGGTGCTGCAAAGTGGCCCTACTGGGGACTCCATTGTCCTCCTGGGAGACTTCAACGCTCATGTGGGCAATGACAGCGAGATGTGGAGGGGTGTGACTGGGAAGAAAAGCCTGCTGTATCCGAACCCGAGTGGTCTTCAGTTATTTGATTTCTGTGCTAGCTGCAGTTTGTCCATAACTAACACCATGTTCGGTCATAAGAGTGTTTAAAGTGCACCTGGCACCAGGACACCCTAGGTCAACATTCAATGATCGACTTTGTAGTCGTATCATCTGATCCACAATCATATGTGCTGGACACTCGGATAAAGTGAGGAGCAGAGCTGTCACTTGATCACCACCCGGTGGTGAGTTGGATCAGGTGGTGGGGGAGGATGCCTGACAGACTAGGCAGGCCCAAGCGAATACTGAGGGTCTGCTGGGAACGTCTGGCTGAGGACCCTGTGAAAATGGTATTCAACTCCCATCTCCGGAGGAGCTTCAACCACATCCCAAAGATAGTGGGGAACATGGAATCTGAGTGGGCCATGCTCTGCCCTGCCATTGCTGAGGCGGCTGCTCGAAGCTTTGGTTAGCAAGGTTTTTGGTGCTAGTCTTGGTTGTAACCCTAGAACCCACTGGTGGACACCATAGGTTAAAGGGGCAGTCAAACTGATGAAGGAGACCTAAAGGGAATGGCTGGCTTGTGAGACTCCTGAAGGAGCAGATTGCTACTGGCAGGCCACTTGATCTGCGACTCGGGTGGTCGCGGAGTCAAAAATCTGGGTGTGGGAGGAGTTTGGTGAGGCCATGGAGCAAGACTTCCAGTTGGTGCAGAAGAAATTCTGGCAAACAGTCCGCCGGCTCAGGAGAGGAAAGTGGAACCCCATCCACACGGTCTTCAGTGCAGGAGGGGAGCTGACCTCAACTAAGCGTATAGTATGGAGATTGAAGGAGTACTTCGATGATTTCCTCAATCTCACCAACACACATTCTGTGGTGGAGCCAAAGGATTCTGGGCTGGGTCCTCTCATCACTGAAGTCGAGGTCGTTGAGGTTGATAAACAACTCCGCAGCGGCAGCGCCCCAGGGGTTTATGAGATTCGCCAGGAGTTACTCAAGGATCTGGATGTTGACCTCCAACCAACCCTAACCCGCTGGGACAATTTGCAGCCGAGTGTGAAGCGGATGAGGATCAGCAACTCTAAATCTGAGGCCATGGTTATCAGCCGGAAAAGGGTGAATTGCCCACTCCAGTCCGGGGAAGTGTTGCTTCCCCAAGTGGATTTCAAGTATATTTCGTCGGCAGTGATGCGGATGCTAAAGTGGTCTGTTGTGATGAAGAGAGAGATGAGCCAGAAGGTGAAGCCTTAAATTTACCAGTCAATCAACGTCCCAACTCTCACCTATGGTCATGAGCTCTGGGTAGTGACTGAAAGAATTAGATCGCGAATACAAGAGGGCGAAATTAGTTTCCTTCACAGGGTGGCTGAGCTCAGCCTTACAATTGGGGTGAGGAGCTTGGTGTCCAGGATGAGCTTGGAGTAGAACTGCTGTTTGAGTACCTCTAGAAGCTAAGCTTCTTAAAAACTCTTCTGAAATTGAACTCTTAAGTGTGAAAATTATTTGGATCCAACTCTTCACATCTTTTCCTTGCATGATTTTATTTATTTATAACGTCCAAATCAAAGTTATCACAATCATCAACTGGTTTGATCTAATGTTTCACATGACTTATTCCTCTTGTTTAAATCTGTGATTTTAAGTAAAGTGATAGAAGAACAAAAAATCTTCTTAAAGCAAGACTTTAAGAAGTATCTCTTAAAGTCTTGCTTCAGAAATTGATTAAACTCTTAAAAACTAATTTCTGTTTTGTAAAAAGTAGATATTTAAACTTTTTCCATGATCAAAGCACTTTGTGGCCTTAAAATGGCTTTGATGTAATTCTACACACCTTTGCCTCATCTAAGTTGTGGAGATCTGTGAATGAGCTACTAGTCCCACTCAGCCATCCAAAAACGTGATTTTATTCAGTGGCAATCTACACAGTTCTCAGCACCAGGGTTGTAGACTGTCTGAGCTGCTCACCATCCCACCACCCGGTCACCAATCCACTTGCATTTGAAGTGCTAAGTGTTGCATTATTTACTATCAAACCTCTGTTCATGAAACCCTAGGGATGGACTTGGAGGTTTAGGCTTGTTTTGCGACAGGGAACAAAGTAAATGAAGGAGCAGAATGTGTTTAATATAGATTACAATGCATAACACTTCCAACCAATACAATGCACATTCAGCTTGTGCATCAAATCCCAGAATGTGGCTACAGAAACATTGAAATAATATAAATATATGGAAATTTAGAATAGCTGTTGGGTAGGATCACAAGAGAACTAAAAAAAATGTTTTATTAGTTAAATACTCCTGTGTCTAAGGCATACAATTGTGACATGTACTTAGGAGTTTAGGCGTATTGCCAGTGGAGCATGTCTCGTGTAGTGATTTGGGGTTTTTTGCGCGTTAGTGAGAGTAAATTAACCTGTCTGAACATCCCTGAGAGATTAAGGTGTTTGTGTCTGACATATGTCACTGGGCAACATGTTCATCCAGCAGATGGAGGAATAATGGAAACCAAAGGCAGACTGATTGATAGGATGACCCAGGACATGCTTCTGTAGGTGGTTAAAGTACTCTTGAAAAACTGTAATAGCTCAGTCTGGGTGTATGAATCTGTCAACATGGTCAATTTGAAAATTGCCACAATCTGAAAATTGTTATCATAAGTAAAACATGGAAACAACTCCCTCACTGTCTATTTTTTACTTGCTATAGTGACCTTGTGTAAAATAGAATCTTGTCATTACTTCCTGGTTTTAGAATAGTGTAAATACTCTACCAATTTATGCTTGCTGCAGTGTTCATTCATAGATCATTTGACTCATTATCCCCATCATACCTATTTAATGGTATCATGAAAATGTGTAAAGATCGTGTTTGTTCAATTAGTTGATTAGCTGTACAGCCTGTATTTTTTTTCTTAGTGGGTCTAAGGCCAGATGATTTTATGGACCCCCAATTCTGCTGCTTACGGAGTTCTGGGTCTATCTAGGGGTGGGAGGATTTGAACATAGATTAACTACTAAATTTAAGGTTTTGCCATCCTGTCTCAGCTCCCTCTTTATTACATATTTTATTAAATCTATATTAAGAGTCTGATACAATGCCTTCGTCAATGTTAATGTTAGTGTTTCATCTTATTCTTCACTTTTTTTCACTTCTAAACAAGTGAGGCAGCAACCTTAAGCCCCAAATCAAAGGGACAATCCACCATTTTTAGCACTGAGTATTGGCTTCAGAAACAGATTTACTGATTCTCATCCCAGCAGCTTTATATTAGGCAGCAACTCCCCCTAGCACATTCTAAAGGCCACAAAGTGATTAAGCTATCATAATTGAGTTTCCTAACCTCCCCTTGCAAGGAGGATAGGTTTTTGTTCAGTGTTTTTGACCAACTTCACTTATCTTTAAAGCTACGCAGAATATGTTGTAGTCCTATAAATATGTAAACAGTGAACCACCAATAGAAAGCACAAATGTCACAGCACCCCCTACACTATAACAGTGCAAAGAATGAATGACAGAAAATTTTGTCAAAACCACACCACTCTGTTTTGGGAAGGTTTTATTCAAATTCATAATTAAAAAAAAAAAAGTTCAATGCAACCCGTAAAGCTCAGTTAAGTCATTAAGTGACAAGATAAAATTCCACTTTGGATTTTCAAGTTTACAGTTTACAACAACTTAAATTCAGAAGTGATCCTAATACAATTTACCCACAGAATGTCTAGGAAAAACAAAAACTCTTGTGTTCTTGTTGAGAGAACAGAAAGGCAAATGGTCTGGCATTTCTTGACCTAATAAACTGTGATTGAAGAATCAAAGACTGCAGTTTGACGAGTTACTTTGCCCGATTCATGGAGACATCCTCAAAGTCTGGAGAATTTGGATTCTGGATTAGAATGGCACAAAATGTCATGGCAGCCTGTTGGAATGAAGACCAGACTTCTGTGTGATCCTCTCTTACCAGTGTCCTTGCCAAAATATTTTGTGTAGGAACTTATAGCAAAGTAATTATTTTTAGGTTTTCCAACTCGATGCAAATATCAAACACTATTACCGGTTGATAAAGAGGGATGGATACATAAAGGAGATTGGAAAAGAGGAAAATCCCCAATTGGCCAAAAAATAACATAGAACACATAATCAGGGTTCTAAAATTTGCACAACTTTTTCTGTTCATGCTGTACCTGACTGTGAACCTACAACAGGACAATAGTAAAAATGCCAATTAACATGTATCTCAACAGGTATTGGTATCTTTTAAAGTTTAAAAATGATCTCGAAAACAAACAAAAAACAAAAAAACAAAATAAAACCTTTGGGTCTCTCTTAGAACTGGCTACACAGCTTTAGATACACAGTTATGCATAAACATAAAAGTGAATTATAAAAGGGCTTTAATGTAATTTTAGTTTGGTACAATGCCAATGAAAATATCATCATCTCCAAATAAACCATATTTGTGTAAACGTAAATGTATATAAAATGTTATCCAACACATTTTGTGTAAATTTATTTGGTGTAATGTTTCAGACGTGAAAATAATGGGATGTTTGTGTTAAAACTTTCGCAAAAATATAATCATCAAAATGTTTTAGTCAAACTCTTTGTTTTCTTTAAACCTAGTTTTAGAAGCTACCGTAAGTAGTAGAGTTACACAGGATAAGCCAAGCAATATTGATTTAAGTTTAGACCAACTTAGCCAACTTAGAGAGTAGCATCTGTTTCTTTAATGCACTAATCACTGTCACCGTAGGGTACAAAAAAAATCAAGCATTTACTTGAGAGGAATGACTTCCAAACCACTGAGTGAATGACAAAGCAGAAAAGACTCATTTTTCATTTCCAACTTAAATGGAAAATACAACTGAGTGAACAGACACTGGCCTGTTTTGAACAAGAAGACAAATCAATGAAATGAACTGCACATCTTGAAAATGTTACTTGAGTGTGTTGGCTGCAGTTCCCTCCACTCAGCTGTGTATTCTGGCTATCTGTTAGTACCAGGTTTAATTCCCACCACCTTATACATTTTTTAGCTGCATACCTGCCACCAGCCATTGGCTCTTCAATCAATCAGCATTTGGCATTCAATAGGGTAGAGTGCAATATTCTTTTTCTCTCCAGCTATGTACAAGGGTTACACTGCAGATGACAAAAAGGGCTGGAAAGGTTGATAAAGTGATGGAGAGAAGAAGGAGGCAAACTAGAGGACAGGAGCAGAGAATAGAGAGGTGGAGGAGAGAAAAAACGATGAGGATGGAAAGAATAAACATATTCCCTATAGCCTTGTCAATTGAATGTGTAGGCACATCACAAGGAAAGGTGCAGAGCCAGAAGTATTTCATTATAGAAATGAATAATTGTTTGCATTATATTGCATTGTACTCTAAATAGATCTGAAAAAAAAAAATTTCTCCATTGCTAATCTGTTACTAAAATGACACAACCTCCATCCAATCATACCCCATAATCCCAATGTCCAAATCCATTTAATCAGCTTTCACTTCATATTCTGAGGATCCAGCCTTCGTCCAGTATCATGTTAAAACATGATTATTAAGCATTCAAGTGATGTAAAGCATGCTTTTTAGACCTTCCCCTTTACCATACTTATTCATGTTAATCATGCAGCGATAATGGCTAACATGGTGGTGATTATTTATAAATTAACATCTAGAAGGACATTATGTCATTTATATCACTGTCACTAAACAAAGACAATTCATATTCTATATGTAATTTTTATTTTCAAGCACAAATATAGCCTTTCTTCCTTTAGGATTAATTCTACCTAATGGTTGCTTCAGGGTATAAGTAATACCTGGGACAATCATTATCTTCCTAGCATGGCATGCAATAGAGACATTGTTCACTTTTCCTTAGATAGAACTTGACAATAGGAGATATTGTATGTGCTCTACGTCTTTACGGATTTCATTCAGCTATGAGACAGAATGCTAGTGTTCTGGTTGTGAGATTGTGGTGGGGGGTATGGGCCGGGCTCAGCTGCAGGTGGTGAGAGCTGGAGCAGGCTGGCTGAGGGAGCATTGTTAAAGATAATCCAGCTGTTCTGAGTGTGCTAATTTTCCCATTCTTTTTCCCCACATCGGCAGATGGAATAAAGAGAGCCAGAACCTGCTGGGAGAGTTTCGCCAGCTATTCAGTTTTGGGTGAATTTGTGTTCCTTTGTATGTATGTGCGTTTGTTTACCCACAAGGAGATGGGCACACCAGTGGGAGCTGCGTAACCAAAGACCAAAACCAATGTATATACAGTAATATGGTTGACACACGGTAAATATAATTTGACAGTATCTGCAGCAGCTACAGCTGCCTCAGGCTCCACCCTCTACTGGTCTCTATGATTACTACTGTAATTTATCACAATCTCATTATTACCCACCATGCATTGCGTTATTGCCTCCACCTCTCCCCAAGTCAGTGATCCACTTGTGGGTTTTTTTTTTTGTTCTTTATTCTATTTTGTAATTTTTGTACATTGAAAGCGCAGCTGAACCGGAGTCAAATTTCTTGCTTGTATGCACATACATTGATTCTGATTCAAAAAGTACATTGTGTGCATATTTGCTCAAAGTAGGCACAAAAATCATGATGGCTGACTTTCTGTTGAAGTCCAGTCATCATTCCAAGAGACTTTTTTGTACATCTTGGAAAGTTGCACATTTCTACCAACTTCTGTTCTCATTCTATTGCATTCTAGTTCTATTGCAAAAGTATTGCAGGGGCTGCTTCATTGAAACTTTCTGGGGTGAGCCGTGCACTCATTTTGCCACAATGATGGGAATGACCGCTGTGTGGACTTCCAAGCTGGATTCTTAAACTTTGGGAATTTTTGTACATATTTGACTCCATACAGTGGAGTTCAGTGGAGTACTTTTTGTTGTCATTTTGAAACATTGTCATTCATTGTTGTGCCACAGGAAGTCAGTTTGACAAGCAGCGAATCATCAACATGTGAAGAAAAATCAACATATATCTAATACTTTGCTGCCAGTGGGTGGAGATGTAACTTAAACTGAATATTTTCATTTAAATGTCTTTAGGGCCGGACACTTATCCGTCACGTAAAATTAGCAGATCAGACTATGTAGATGGGAGCTATAAAGATCTGATATTTCACAGTGAATGTTTGAAATTCGCTCTCCCGCCATCAACATAAAACTCAGCATTTTGATAAAGTTTGATCCTTAACCTGTTAGAATTATCAAGTTTGGATCAAGTGGATGAAAAAGAACAAAAGAAAAATGTCTGAAAATTGCTCAAATGGGTGACTTCCTGTGTGAATTAGGTTACCAAGAGACTTTCTGTGCATCTGTTTTGGTTATCTAGGTCTGTTGTGCATGTGTACAAACTTTCACATATACTGGAGAAAGTAACCAGAGGGCTATAATTCAAAGGACGTGGCCATGCTATTCAGCCACGCCCATGTCAATCTACTGTAAAATATGTAATGTTTGCCAGAACTGATATGTGTGCAAAGTTAGCGATGTTAGTCACCTGGTTGGTCACAATAACAACAACAGTAAGAATTCCAGTTGGACCTATAAATTCTGGTCTCAGTGCTATAATATATAAACACCTGGTTGTATTAACAAGTGGGCAGGTCTTGTTACTAACTGATCTAATTGATATAATGTTGGTTTTGAGGCCATATCATAGTGGTAATAGGAAACGCATTAACAGGGGAGCGGTGGAACACTTTCCATTGTTGTTTTAATAATTTCTTTGCCAGCCAAGGGGGTTTGCTTAGGCAGGGTAGAGTTATTTAATTTAATTTTACATATTATTAAGAGTTGTTTGTATATATTGGTCCACTGTTGCCTGAGGATAGCTACAAAATAGAACAATATCTCCTATTTTAGTTTGCACCTCTGTGGTACTGTAAATCCAGCCTGGTTAGTATCGTAAAAGTGAAACTTTTAGGTCACTGATGTAAATGCGTCTGTTTTCATTTTACTCTACACAGTATACATCATAATGTGTTTAAGCAGAGTTAGTGCCTAAAGCTAGGCAAAAAAAAATCCATTTATAAGAACATATTTTGTGATAAGAGTACCACCACACACAGATAAAACTGTACTTCATTGCCAAGCATTTTGTTTCACACTTAAAGGTGAGATTAATTTAAGGTAGGGGGGTGGGACGGAAAGAGAAGATTAAGAGAAAGAAAAACATCTTCAATCTGCATGGATTAAGAATGTGTCTATCTACCATGGCATGCATCAGACTTTCACAATGTGTGATGAATTGTCTGAGGATGAGTCATGAAGTAGCTGGATTGAGTTTTAACCTCTAGAGATTGACATTTAAGGGGAATATGTTCACGAAAGAAAGTGTGTGGTGGTGGTGACATATTTATGTAAATAAGTTGTCTTCCACTGTGGGTTTATTGTGGCCACTTCAGCACCTAGTGATTAATAACAGCGCACAAAATTCTCCATCCTCATCTCCATGTTTACTGTATTTAATCAGACAGTCTGCATTCAAATTTGTGCTAGGATACTTCCTGACCCTGCAAATCCAAACCTCTAAACCTTAGCAAGGACACCTCATTATGTGCAGTTCACCAAATTATTTTTGTTAGCACCACTATTAAAATGACATTAAGGGGGGGCAGGATAGCATGTACAATATTGGCAATTTACAGATCACTGGTGGAAATATGGGCAAAGCAAACGAGTATGGATAAATCACCAGTTGGAATAATGGCAAGTGTCAACAACTTTTCTCAGTTCCTCTTTACTCATCTTTCCAACTTCCTGTTCCACAGCTTCTATCTTCTCCACCCTTCTTTTCCTCTCATTTTCTTCATTCATCAGCTCCTCAAAGTACTCCTTCCATCTCCTCACTCTTCTCACTTGTTAATACACTTCCATTCCTGTCTTTAATCGCCCGAACCTGCTGCAAATGTATTTATTAATTCCCAGTGGGATTAATAAAGTCATTTCTATCTCTATCTATCTGTATCTTTAAATCCTTCCCAGCTCGATCCTTCTGTCTCGCCATTTGATACGGATCCCTTTCTTCTTCCTTAGTGTCCAACCTATCATACAACTCATCATACGCCTTCTGTTTAGCCTTTGCCATCTCCCTCTTCGTCTTACTTTGCAACTTCTTGTATTCCTGTAGACTCTGTTTCGTTCTCTCACTATCTCATTTTTTGCTCGCCAACCTCTCCCTGTAAATACTCTCCTGTACTTCTTCATTCCACCACCAAGTCTCCTTATCATCTGTCTTCTGTCCAGATGGCACACCAAACCTGTCTCCCTGATCACCATTACTGTATTTACTTAGTCATCTGACAGTTTTTCTGTCAGATGACTCTTTTGGAAGTAGTTATTTACCACAGCCATTTCCATTCCTTTGGCAAAATCCACTACCATTTGTCCTTCCAGGTTCCTTTCTTTGACACCAAACCCCCATCTCCACCAACATGCCCACTGAAGCTTGCTCCAATCATCACTCTCTCCTCCCTGGGAATACTCTCTACCATTTCATTTAACTCCAGAATTTTTCTTTTCCTCCATCTCACAGCCAACTTATGGGGCTTAACCCCTGACAACATTCATCACCCGCCTTCAATTTCCAGCTTCACCCTCAAGACACTTTCTGACACTGTTTTCACCTCTACGACATTCTTTGCATACTCCTCCTTCAGGATCACGCCCACTCAATTTCTCTTCCTATCCACACCATGATAGTGCAGCTTAAAGCCTGCACCAATCCTTCTAACCCTGCTATCCTTCCACCTGGTCTCTTGAACACACAATACATCTACCTTCTTGTTCTTTGTGTCATGTCAGCCACCTGTCTACCTTTTCCTGTCATCATGCAAACATTTAGTGTTCCTATTTCCAAACCTACACTCTTGACTTTCATCTTTTCTCTTTGTCGCCTAATGTGTTTCTCTCCTCCTTTTTTGACAAAGACTAGCCCAGTTTCCGCTGGTATCCTCTTTATCAACAGCACTGGTGGCGGTTGTTGTTAACCTGGGCCCCGACCGATCTGGTATGAAATTCCTTTTCGTGATTTGCATGTTTGATTTGGGTCAGTTTTTACACTGGGTGCCCTTCTTGCGCAACCCTCACCATTTATCCGTGCTTGGGACCCCCACTAGAAATACATTGGTTTGTGACCCCTATTGGCTGACTTTGTGATAACATATTTCAGGTAACAGACATAGGATAAGCGGTAGAAAATGAATGAATGAATGAATGAAATTTATTATGGAAATAAAAGCAGTAAAAAAAAATAGGCAAAGGTCATGATATACACTTAAGATAAGAATATATGGGTAGAAAAAAAAATAAGGGTCAAACTGGAGCATGTTTACCACTGAGTCATCTGTCTCACCTTTACTGCTAACACCATTCAAAGAATGTCTGGGAACTGAATACACTAATTGTAATTGTGAAAGGATCAAACATAGAATTTTCTTCCCCATTTTTACATGGTGTGCATCATAAGTTCCTCAACGGTGCTCTCACAGATGTGCAATTTCCCTATGATGCCATGGGCACCAATACACCCATATACCATCACAGATGCTGTCTTTTGACCTTTGCATTGATAACAATCCGGACGGTCCTTTTCCCCTTTAGGCCTGTGGACTCAATAGTCATTATTTCCAAAAACAATTTGAAATGTGGACTCGCCAGACCACAGCACACTTTTCCACTTTAGGTCAGTCCATCTCAGATAAGTTCGGACATAGAGAAGTGGGTGTCGCTTCTGGATTTTGTTAATATAGATTCTTAACTTAAGTTTGTAGATGAAATAGATTGTGTTATTTGACAATGATTTTCTGAATTGTTTGCGAGCCCACTTTGTTATATCCATCACAGAATGATGCCAGTTTTTAATGCAGTGCCATCTGAGGGGTCAAAAGTCATGGACATTCAGTGTTGGTTTTGAGCCTTGCCCTTTACGTGCAGAGATTTCTTCAGATTCTCTCAATCCTTTGATATTATGGAGCGTAGATGGTGAAAACTATAAATTCCTCACAAATTCATATTGAGAGAGGTTGATCATTAATTGCCATGAAGTCTTTCACAAAGTGGAGAATCTCACACCAGCATCGCTTGTGAGCAACTGAGCCTTTCAAGAGTCTCCCTTTATATCTAATCATGGTAATATCACCTGTTACCAATTAACCTACTTACCTGTGGAATGTTACAGCTGTTTTTTTTTAGCTTTCCTAATCTTTTCTTGCCAAGTTTTGTTATAACATGATGCAGACATCAATTTTAGAATGTGTTTATTTACAAAAAGTTTGTCAGTTTGGACATTAAATCTTTTGTCCTTATTTTTTTCTTTGTGCTGTATTCAATTGAATATTGGTTTGCAAATCACTGTATTCTGTTTATATTCTAATTAAACACAGTGGCCCAACTTTTTTGGAATTGGGGTTTGTATCATAAAATTACTGTATTTTTATAAGTCCTGAAAAAAAGTGGTGTAGAGTAATCCAATCTGTATGTTGATCCTGTGTTCAAGTGCTGCTTTGTTGTTTTGTTTTTTGCTTCTCCTTCTCCCTTGTTTCTGCTTGGATCTGAGTGGTGTGTGTGTGTGTGTGTGTGTGTGTGTGTGGTCGGAGGGCGTGGCATGCACGAGGAGGCCGGACTGGAGGAGACTCAGCTGTGCTCCGTAAAGCTCATCAGCTGGGTCTTCAAAAACCTGCAGTGCCAGCTCATCTGTGCCAAATTGTTCCGCTGCGTGTACTAAACCCGACCGACTTTGTGGAGTTTTTGTTCTAGCATTTAGAGTGAACAAGTTAATTTTTCAGACTCCGTAGTTAACTTCCATGTTTTGTCTCCTTTCGTCTCCAGTTACTCTGAACTGCAGCAACTTCACCTGTGTTTCAGCTCAGGCTCAGTTCCCGCCGGACCTCACTCTCAACCACACTACTTCAATCAACTGAACTTTTGTTAACAAATAAATTGTTAAAACTTGTCCCGGTTTCCTCCGTGTCTGCAATTGGGTTCAAGCCAAAAAGAAAAACTTAATCTGCTGGAAATTAATGCGCAAATCATCTTCAGAATCAGACTCAAAGGAGTTGTCGTTGAATATATTTCTAATGGAATAGTAGGCAGGCTTGGAAATGTTTGATATGTGCATCTGTTTAATCCTAATATTGTTACAGAGCATATTTGGAAGTTCCTTTTTTATTAACAGACTTTTTTAAAACTACATGGTTTGAAAAATGATAAATTGCTATGAAAGTATATCATCTGTGTATCAAATACACAAATTATTCCTAGAATACTAGCAATACTTAGTATCTAAATGGCGTTTCCTTACTTTGGAATTTCGTGTCTGCGTCCACAGGGAGAACGGCACCCTCTTCCTATTTTGAGCAGCAACACAGTCCTGACTATAAGCCCAACCTCTGGACACATCTAAAAGGCATCACTGAGGCCAGAAGTGGTTGGCTACCCTCTTGGCCATGGTTTTGCTTGTTTATGGTAATTACACTAATACTTGAGAATTAATGTATTTGTTTATGTAATTAAATGATTGAAAATGAAATGAAAACACTATGGGAAACAGGCCCCGCAAAGCTGCTGTCATTTGGTGGACTATTGAATTTATTCACCTCAAAATGCTGTTTGGACCTGACATTTCACACAGGTGGTACCACTGTGTGAGTCTTCCTGCAGTCTGGCATCGCAGCAGGGGAAGTCGTCACCTCTCAGTGTATGAGTAAATATTCTCCCTTTGAAGAAATGTATAGGGAAGTTTTTTTTTTAAAGTATTTGAAGATTGCTCTCCTGTGCCAGCAAGGCCTTGGCTTCTTTTTAGCCTCTTCTTTCTTCACGTAATAGGAAAGGAACACTACAGTGTGCAGTGCAGAAGTGCTGCACCCAGCCTTGCTTGTTCTTTTTCTTTTAATACAAATTTCCCTTTCATGCAATTTGATTCAGAGTATAACATTTTATTGACTCGGAGTGGCAATTTCAAAGCATACAATTCATGAAAACCAAAAGTACGTAGCGTCAGAGATACAGCAGGTCTTACATTCTTACACTCTTGGTGGCTCGCACAAGCTCTAAGTTAGAATTAATAAAGACCTTGCAATCAGCATCATGTATTACAGGAATGTAGACTAATAGAATGTACTTTGTTCACAAAAAAAACAACAATAAAATATGTCTAATAAAGTAGAGCAGGGTACCAGCTATATCTTTTTTTTCCCTGCAAATACTGTACACATGTTTTTGTTATTACAAAAATTAATGACATAATTTGTAATACTGGTAAATGACTAAATGTATGCATATAGTATCATAGCATTTTACACTTCTGTCGTTTATTTCACCCATCAATTCTCTGTTTATTGGCTGATAAAACAATGGGGAGAAATTTGGAGTTCCCCAAGGACATCTCAACAGAAGGAGGTGGGGATTGAATTCTCATCCGTGTGATCCCATATACCATATCTGATATGTCTGGGTGTTAAAGGTTTACAACTGTAGTGGCCAGCAAAGAAAATAAAACTGTCTCACTTTTTGACTTAAAGATTTATATGATGGGCATGATACATAAGTAAATACTAGACATTCGTGCTTTAAACATAACAATTCAAACAGAATAGACTTCATGTGAATAATGGCATCTACACCAGTATGTTCAGAGAATTTTTAATTTTAAATTTTAAATTTTTGTAAAGTTTGACAAGTCAAATAGTTTTTGATCAGATTTATAACTTTGAACCTGAACCAACAGGTCAAACAGAAGTGTGCATACTTTGGTATGTAACATTACTTATCATTCCTTAGGATGAGGATTATGCTTTGCTGTACAAAAATGTCCAAGAATCCTTAATGTTTCTCACTATTTTTATATTTCAACTATCTGATGCTAATATGAAGCATTGTCCACCATCTTAATACGGCATGTTAGGATACTAAAATTTGAGACTGATGGGAATCATTTTAATGGATTGCAATAGATTGCAATTTTAATGGATTGTCCAATAGCAAAGTGTAATTTTAGCCTGATTTGGCACTAAAAATGCTCTTTTACAGATTGTGATTGTGTGATTTAACTGTGGTCTCCTGGCCACTGGGCCTCAGAGCATCATCTAGTGGGCCTTCCATGAAATCACTATTATTTATTTTACAAACTCTTTTATTACCAATTAGATTAGTGTTTCTAATTTGTACTTTTTAATAGAAAATACATCTTGTAATAATAAATACATCTCTATAATATATCTTAAAGATGCATTTGAAATTCACTAGGTAAGTTTTCTCTGCCTGCCAACAGTTACCCCAAAATCTCTTTTTAACTTGCTTGAGATGTTGGTTACATTGAAGAAACGTGACCATGCATCCTTTCCAGTATAGCTCTATGTAAAGATACCTTCTTGCTGTGAAAAGTTAGTTTGGACATATCTGCAGACAATTTGGCTCTCAGCTCATTGGATGACAAGGGCTCAGTACTGGCCGCAGCTGGCCAATAAAGTACTACCCAATTGAGTCAGATGTTGTCACTGTCACCTTCACATACACACTCACGCACTCCACAAATCAAGCGCTTCTCATATTTTTATTCATCACATATTGAGAATTTGACTGTTCTGTTGCCTAGACTCAGCTCCCTTTGTAGCCTGTAGCTTCTAATACCAGTATCTTTCAAATACACCCAATTTTAATCTTCCTACAGCCCACCTTTGGGTCCGGACTGATACTTAAAAAAAAAAAAAAAAAAAAAAAGTAGTACACAAGCATAATAGTGTGCCTGGGGCCCAGCTGTGACCCATATACCCCCTACAAAGTCAAGCTGAGTGGTTAATTAAAGTATTTGTGTGCTACGTAGACACTGTGTCTCCCTGCAGGGGATGTATGTCACTGTAATTGAGGTATTACAAATTGTTTCATTTGCAATGAATCCCTGGGTCAAAATAGGCAATTTAGGAATGGCTTAAATAGAGGATCTACTCAATATAATGGATGCCATGGGAGTGGGAGCTCTTGGATTTCTATCACATCTACGGCTGTGGCTCAGATGGTGGAGCGGTCGTCCTTCCTGGTTTGATCCCAGACCCTGCAGTTAACATGTCAAAGTGTCCTTGAGCAAAACACTGAACCTCAAATTGCAGAGTGTGTGTGTATATTTAACGCTCCTGATGAACAGGTGGCACGATTGGATGCCGTCACTGCCATGAGTGTATGAATGCGTGAATGTAAAACCTGTAACGTAAAAGCGCTTTAAGTGGTCAAAAAATAAAAGCACTATATGAATACAGGACATTTACTTTTAAAACAGGCTTTGATATGATGTCACACAGCTTTAAACCACCAATTCATTTTGGGTTGGGGTAGTATGACAAACTCCAAAAGTTAGGACTCTCACAGTCCACATTAGCATTCACAACTGCAAACTCTGTTCTTCATTCTAACTGATTAGCAATGTGTTGAGCATTTATAAAATCTGAAGGATACTTTGAATTTGTACCGTGGAAAAGCTTCCACAATTTAGTCAAAATAACTGGGGAGCGGCACATGTATTTGATGCTTCTTGAAGCATTGTAATTCTAAAAGCTACTTTGTATTACCATCAGTTTTCCCTGCAGGGAGCAGGCAACAGAAGGAGAATGCAATTACCTAAATGTGTATACTGACACTACCGGACTGCAGCGGCATATACTGCATAAACATGCAACAGGAGAAGGATCACCTCTGTACACTGTGTGTGAGCTGCATGTATCATGCATTCCTCCAGGGATAGAGAAGTTTACCATTGTTATTCAGGCCTAGCTGCTGCTTGCACAACATACATTACATCTCTCCCATATGTGTGTGTATAGATCCCCAGGTGGTGCTCCACTGATGTGTCTCCCATGATGATTTCAGAACATAACCTCAGACTGACTCACATTCTGTCCTTCCACATAACAACACTTGTGGCTATTCCCAAAGATCACGTCACTCATGTTTCCTTTTAGACACATATACAATATATAAACACGCATGAAAATGAATACTGGGGGAAGGGTAGGAGTGCAGAAGGGCAGAAGTTCTTTTTTTACTTCACTACACCCTGAAAATCATATTCTTACCTGTTCCTTGTGACAGTATAAATTTAAATATACTTGTTGTCAGTACTCATACTCATCAGTATTGGGCTATCAGGATTGTATGTATTAAAGTTGCAATGTTTGTTATGTTTCAGACCAGAATAGATGAGTTACAGTGCATTTGGAAGTGTTGTGTGGTTGTGTGGGACAAGCAGTAATATTATGAGCATTGCTAAAGTTTTTTTTCTTTGTTTTTAATTGTCAAAAAAAGAAAAAAACAAACAAACTGTTGTTAGATGTATGGGCTATTTTAAGACTAAAGTCTGATGCCAACTTTTACCAAAATCACTTTCAAGTTAGACATCTTTATCATTACTTTTAAGAGGCCATATGATGAAAAACTCAGGTTCATAATTTTTCATTTTTTTTGTGTATATATTTGGGCCTTTGGTGTGCCTAATAGTCCAGGAAAAGTGAAAACTGACCACCCAACCTATTATTTAGTAAAAAGTTTTTGTATCACTAATTATATCACTAATAATGGACTTGACATATTTATGGTTTATTTTTTATCCCTTTGTTTTTCGTACTCTTTCTTATTTTATTTATCATTTACTGTGGGTGCACTTTATTCAGCTCTGTATTGTCCTGTTGTTGCAACAATGCAAATTTCCACATTTCCACATTTCCACAGACGGAAGGTTTTAAACTTGTTACCTTTGTTTCTTTACAGCAAAAGTTTTCCACCTCCGCCTGTATGTCCCTCATGTGCACCTATGGTAATAAATTTGTTTATTACCATAGGTTATTGTTTGTTTATTTGTGTTATTTTGAAATCTTGAAATTTTAATGGTTGGGGAATCAAAAGGACAGATCCTGATCTAACTCCCAGATTTCTTACAGTAGTGCTGGAAGCCAAAGCAATGCCATCGAGCGTTACTATACGTTTGATAAGGTACTTGGAAAACGTCTCTTTGGCCACTGCCACTGCCACTGTGTCTGTGCCACTGCGGTAAGCGTATTGCATAAGCTTATCACATCCGTGAGCTTATGTGTAAATTGTGATTTTGGACTATACAAATAAAATTTACTTTGATTTGATTAGTTATGAGATGTTTAGGACCCAGCATAATAACTTTAGTTTTAGCTGAATTTAGCATAAAAAAATCAGGTCAGGTTTTTTTCTGGCCTCAAGGTTAAATTGAATTGGGTATCATCTGCATAGAAGTAAAAAATAATAGAGACGTTTCTGATTATATTAGCTAAAGGAAACATATATATGATGAATAGAACTGGTCCAAGAACAGATACTTGTCTCCATAATCAACTGTGGTGTGCATGGATGACTTGACATTTACATGTACAAACTGATATCTATCTGATAAATATGATTTAAACCAGTTTCATGTAGTTGTTTTAATGCCATTTAAATTTTCTAGTCTTTGTATAAGGATTGTGTTTTCAATGGTGTGTCAAATGCAACACAAGTGCAGAGATGCAGAAATGCAGATACAAGTCTCACATCTGATGCAGTTAAAAGGTCATTAGTAATTTTGACCAATGCTGTTTCTGTGCTATGATGCATTCTAAAACCTGACTGTAAAACTGGAAAACAAAAAAAAAAAAAAAACTACTGTTATGCAGAAAGTCACACAACTGATTATAGCTACCACATTCTCAAGAATCTTGATGAGAAAGGAAGGTTAGAAATCCATCTAAAGTTATAAGGAGCTTTTTAAGGAGAGGTTTAATTATAGCGACTTTGAAGGGCTCTGGTACATTGTTGCATTAATAGACATAGATAGATCATATCCAGAGGAGAAGAACTAATTATGGGTAGAATTTCTTTGAGCAGTTTAGTTGGAATGGAGTCTAAAATACAAGTTGCGGGTCTAGATGAACTAATAAGTGAGGTTAGTTCCTGAAAGTCAATTGAAGCAAAACTGTCAAGAGAAATATCTGGTTTTATGGTTGACTCCAAGGTTCCTGTATTAAAAGATAAAAACCAGTACCAGATGTTGATGAATTCTTACTCTAATAAGAGACAGTTGATCATGAAGTGACAGCAGAGATGATATGAATGACGTAAGAGAGAAGAATGACTATTGGAAGTCAACAGAATTTAATATGGTGGGCATGCAGATAGTCTTCCTGACTGAACTTTCACTAGAGATCTATTTCACAAGACGTTTTTTTAGCTGAATATTAAAAAGTCAGCCAGAAGATGCTACAAAATAGCCAGAAAACAGCCTGCATCATTTAACAATGGTAAATAAAAAAGGTGTACCGATAATCGGGGTGTCATTGTTGCAAAAAACAGTTGGTCACACACACAAATTGTAATTTTTCATATGTTATGTTATATTAAAAGACAGTTAAAATTGAAGGAAGATAGAAAGAGTAGTATTAACATTAAATTTATATTGAACAAGGGACAAAAATGTTGATAATGCAGGTTAAAAAAAAAAAAATATATATATATACATGGTGTGTTAATGCGAAATAGTTGAAAGAGCGAACCAGATATGAATATTGAGGAAAAAGGAGGTCTGAAAGTACAAGCTGGAAAATTTAGCAAGACACTGTAGGAAAGGGAGGGAGAAGAAACATTTCATAACAAGAATGTGATAAAAGAACTGGGTAGATAACACAAAGGCAAGGGAACCATGACATGATAAGAGAGGTGGAGGCTCAGAGAGCAACCTTAAAAAGGCAGAAAACAACACAGACAGAGGTAGACAGAAAGAGAAAGAGTTAACATCAATCAATCAAATTGAATTTGTATTGCCCAAAATCACGAATAACAATTTGCCTCCGGGGGCTTTTCAATCTGTACATAGCAACACCCTCTACCCTTACACCCTTGAACCGTGCGAGGAAAAACTCCAAAAACCCTACACAGGGAAAAAAGAAGAAACCTCAGGGAGAACAGAGGAGGAATCCCTCTCCCTGGGACAGGTAGACATGCAATAGATATCGTAAGTACAGAGCACAACAATATGAAAGTCATAACAGTCTATGGACACCAAAACATAAGAACTGAGTCCAGAAGTATGTTATCAAAGAGCAGAAACCAGGAACCGGACTGTGATCCAGGTCAGGATTCCAGGCCAGTCTTTCTTATGCCTGGTAAGATAGATGTAGTTGATCATGATCCCAGACACAAGGTCACATGTCAACCAGATAGCAGGTCGCTAGCAGAACCATCACGCCCATATCATCAGGTGACTGAGAGACAATAAGGCAGAGGGACTCCAGGGAGAAAGTCCCCAGGGTGAAGTTAGTAACACAAATACTGCGAAATGACAGAGTAGAGAGTAGAGGTAGGGAGAGAACGAGGTAGAGAAATGAGAAATTGCAATGGGGTCAGCTGAAATCTCAAGACGGCACTGTAAGATCTAATAATCTACTGAATGCAATCTTTAACGTGAGTTTTTCACTTTTAAACAGAAACAAGTTTCAGAACTTTCAGATTAAAGTAATGAACTATATTGATCCAGTGACTGGTGTCTATGTTCAATGTACACATGACCAAATAATCTGAATACGGAGGAATGAAAGCAGTCTTTGATTGTTTGTGTCCATTTAGGTGTGGATTTCAGATCAGAGCACCCAGGATAAAGCATCACGGACTGTAAATGTAGACGTAGACTTAAAGTCATGTTGTTTTCATTTGTTTTGATTCAGGCTGCTTGCAGGTCACATGGCTAAATAAACAGGGAGGGGATAGGCAAGCAAGTGTGTGTTTAAAGTCTGAAAACTGAGGTGATGTTGCCGCTGATGTTGTGTGTGTGTGTGTGTGTGTGTGTGTGTGTGTGTGTGTGTGTGTGTGTGTGTCCAAGTGTATACAGACTGGACCAATGAAACATAAAAACTTGTTTAAAAGTATTTATTAGTATTTATTCTTGCAGTAATGATGAAAGCAAACAGTGAGCTACCTTATTTGATTTGTTTAATCAACTGATATCAACACCAAGTACTTTTTATTTATGGCCTTGATGACATGCTGCCTTTCTGCTCTTAATGGGGAGTCAAGGTTTCAACATGGGTGATATGTGTTTAACTAACAAGAATTTGTCATTAATTAACTTTTTACTTTAATGCACCCAAGCCACAAGTTAAAAAATAAGGAGGTTATTGTACACAGTTTGTGTTTTGTTAGTAAATCATCTGGAACTTTAAAATGAATTAATGTTTGTGGTTGTGTGCAACACTGATTCACTGCAATTTGGACAGAAACAGAATTAATATTAAGAATTAATGTGTGGCAGCGTTTCACTTTTACAAAGAAATGTGCAGTATTCTTTTGCTTTGATTGAACCTGTCTCAGAAATATAAAGGATTTTTTTAATTTGATTTAAATTTTTATATAATCGTCTTGCCTGAGTCGGCAGACAATACCTTAAATGTCTCAGTTTCTGCCTGAAAATGGTTTTAGTCAGTTGATATTTTTATTTTGGCATTTATGAGAAAGGGCACATTGTTTATGCAGTTTAGAATTTCTTACCTACCTAGTCCCTCCAACAAAATGTATTCAAGAAAATTTAATTTTCAGTATGTTGTCCTTTTTGTCTGAGAAATGATACATGGACACTTTTACATTTCTAAATGGTCTCATTTTACCAAAAAAATAGTAATTTTGAATTGTAATTGTGAGCAAAGAATCATGAATCGAATTAAATTGAGATCTTAGGAAATTGTTACATCCCCAGTGTGAAAAGATCTTCTCTGTGCACGTGGAGTGAATACCATACTGCACAGTGTGCTGTTGTGTCTAACTTCAATCACTCAGTCTTATTTGGATTTGACGTTGCAGCAGCAGTATTTTTTATGTGGTTCAGTAAGGTGTACGTAAGTTTGGTTAAGCAAATAATGACATTTTACAACTCCAGGCATGAATGTATTGATGAAATCCTCTCTGCAGCAGAGCAGTGGTAACAGTAGTTCACTCTCAGCAGCAGTGTAGAGACAGTGTTGTCTGGGCAGCAGAACAAGTGCTATTATTCTCAGTGTGAACACTAGGTAGAAAGCTTTCTATGTGGTTTCTATGTGCCGTCGTGAGGAGGCAGCATGAATGAACCAGTGGGAAGCTGAAAGACAGGATTTACTGAATCACAAGGAGGGATGGAAGGGCAAGGTAATGATTATTTGATATTCTTTCCATGGCCCTCACCATCGGGCTCACACACTTGCACACAGACTCTCTCCCCCTTTTCCATCTTTCCAGCCACTATCATTTGTCCCACAGGGATCTCATTGTAAATTTCTTCCAAGACACATAATTGCTTTGCTGGCCTCTCCATGTAATGGCCCCATACTGAGTAATCCTGAGCACTGGGACTGTGCTCTGCCTGGGACTAAAGATTACTCTATTGATTCCTCCCTCTTTCCTGTTCCTTTGCTTTATCTCCCAATCTCATTTCTCCACTTTTTCATGACCAGCCGTAATTTCCTCACTTTTACCCTCTGCTGTTTACTACCACCAGGCTCACATGACCTCATGCTGTGCAAAGCAGGGCCCCTGTGGGTAATTCGTTCACACTGAGTGGTTGATGCTCCACTTTTTTTTTCAGCATGGCGGTTATGCTCAATCCACTAAAGAGCTCAGATTTTTGTGAAGCAGTAGCGCCGCAGCATCACTACAGACTCTGAGTACCTCTTCAGATTCCATGATTCTGTGTAGGCGGTGAAGTACATAACAAAAGTTGAGATAATGAGACAACATTTTTTTTTTTTTTTTTGAAACAGAAGTCCATTACTGCACTTAAGTGAGAGCGAAAGAGGAAAGACAAGAATGTGGTTCTACATACTTGGCACGAGGCATTGACATCTACATTGCATCAGAGCTCAGGGACCTTGACTCTAAGGTAGGTGTTAAGATTGTAGGGGGTTTTTATCTGTGTTGTCCACTCCTGCTTTTTCCCACTGAATCTGCTGGACACCACCTTGTTCAGAAACCCATTTCACAGTCAGTTTAACAACCCACTCCAGCAGGAAACATTCATACACTTGTTCTTTCACACCACAATCTTTATTGGAAGAAATTGAGGCTCAGATTCCCTGGAAATTGAGTTCATATTTCTTTTGTTTATTGTAGAGAGACTGAGAAAGAAGTCATAAAATGACAATATCATGTTCTCAGAGTGTGTGTGTGAAAGAATATCTTTTCTGTTCTGCGTCGACAATAATCCAACAGGCGATTCTTTCATTTTCTATTTTACTGTGCAGCCATAAACAGTGCACTATATTACATGCAATACTGAACCAAGAGCTGCAAATGACAAAACTTATGAGTCTGAAAAAGCATACACTAAAAATAAATAAATAATAGAAATGAAAACAGGGTTCCTCACAGGGGTAATAATATATACACAGACATCATATGTATTAGAAGCTAGAGTCAACCAAGACATTTTCTATAATAAAAGGAAAATTTGTCAAAATGATAGAGGGCGACTGATAAATGCAAGTTTGTGATTTATTTTGAATATGCAGCAGCTTTAGTTGGCTTATGCAGTGACTTACAGTTGTTTCCTGATGTTTCTGGTAAATGGACTTGCATTTATATAACACCTTTGACTTCTCACATTCACTCTCTTACTCATATTCAACGGTAGTTGAAGTGTAATATCCTCTAAACCTGGATATTGGAAACAATGAGAAAACACTCATACCTTTGACACTGCATTATTAGCAAGGTTGGGTTCAGTGTCTTGCCCAAGGACACTTCAACAGGCTGTCTGCAGGGGTCGGAAATCAAACTGCCAATCCTCCAATCAGAGGCCGACCCAGCCTACCCACTTGGCTGTTTCTAAGTGCTAACAAAATCTGTATGTTATATAACAATCCCAATACTCATTTGGATGGAAATGAGTGGGTGGATTTAACTTCTCGGTATAAAATACAGACTTTAAATGACTTGTTTTTGTGTTCTGAAATTTGAGCCATTAAAGGGGACCTGCAAATATTATTTGTAAGCTAGTTTTTAATGCTGTTGCCTGCTGTGCAATTAACCGAATTTAAATATATTCAGCTTATTTAATACATGATTCACATTGTTAGGCTTTTTTAAAATATCTTTGTTCCTGAAGGTTCTGCTTATCTTGAGGTGGCTCCCATCTGCTCTACTCAAGGCTAAAGAGGCTCTAGCCTCGACAAACACCTCTCTGTCTGAAGACAGCTGAATCCCTTGGAGTGAAAGCAAGAGTTCACTTGGCAAGTCGTGCGTGATGTGGGGAGAGAGCAATGTGGCCTTAGTTGTAAGTGAACAATATGTGATGGGATAGTTTGTTACCCCACTTTGAAATTACACAGGTGAAAATACTAGGATAAAATAATAATTGTGGGTTTGACGTGCTAGGCGCCTTACAAAGAAAAACACATAAATAAGGTAATCAAACACCTTTACCATTAACAAACTGGGATGGACTCATGAGCTGTAGTCTGTGGCATAGTGCATTCTGCGGTGGTTAGACATAGGCTACCTTACACAGCAACAGGTGCTTTGTAACATTATGCCGTTGGCCCGGATCAAACACTTTTGGTAAGCTAATGCCTACCGCCCCTGTTATTCACACATTTTTACTATTATTACTATTGGAATCTACTTTTCCTATGTGTCGGAGTTAAAATACCACTCCCCAGTCCATGCTGTGCCGATCCAGGCATTGGGGAGTGATGAGATCAGGTCTTCTAGGATAACCTTAACTTAACTTCTATATTCATATTTATTCACACATTAATATATTATTACATGTACTTACACACTTAATACTCTTGGACAGTGTTTAGTTGGATATTTTTACTGACACCACTTTTATTTGCTCTTTTAGAATAATGTGTCTGATCATATTAAATGACATATTAGAGTCTCATTTCAAGGGATTCTTTCTAACTAACCAGTCCTTTCTCCTTATCAAATGAGCGCACTTTAATGCACCGGTGCATTTTTAGAAATGTTACTTTCTGACTAAATTTAGAAGGAAAAACTCAAAATTTTTAAAAAGCTTCATTGTTTTACAAGCCTCTTACTAGAGTTTTATCTGTTGTACAGTGGAAAGAACTACCTGCTGCTGTAACATTAATGAGAGCGCTGAGCAGTGGTTATAGAATCATAAAAAAGAGATTAAAGATACAACAGGCATATTACATGATTGAACATGGTTACCTCATGTAAATACAAATCAAATCAAATACACCCCCCACAAATTACAAATTGTCTCACTGGGCTTTCAAGAAGACCTCAGGAAGAACCACATAGGATGGATCCTTCTTCCCAGGACGGACAGACGTGCAATAGATATCACTTGTACAGAAGACAACAACATGAAAATAACCAATTAGTAAGAATTGAGGTGTTCATGAGTCTATAAATCCAGATGTATGAGAAATCTATTGATCCAGAAGAAGGTGTAGTCTATCGGTCCAGGAATTATTGTAATCCATGGTTCAAGATATGCGAGGAGCAGAGATAGAGTCAGAGGGGGGCTTAGTGTATCATGGAGTGTCCCCCTGTCATCACTTTGAGAGAACATGACTGCAACAGGATTTGTGGCTTATATCAAATCTTTTTTGTTCAGATACGGCCCTCTCGTGTAATATTGGGTGTAAATTCTTTTTTACTTTATTAATGTTAGCAGCCTGTTTTACATTAAATGCAGTCATTTGATCTGCTGTTAAAGTCAAAATTTAATAAAAAAATAAATGGATAAAACCTTATGTTTGAGATTGTGGTTTGTTATAAATTCACCTGCAAAATTGTACATCTACAAATGTTTACTTTTAAATCAAATAAATTGAAAAACAAATCTTTAAGATAGACAGAGGTTGAGCAGAGGTTGAGCATGCAAAAACTGAGTCATGAACACATTACTAATGATGAAACAACAAGAATTGATGATTTTTTTGTTTTTGTAAGAAGTTTTTCTGAAAAGTAGTAGAAAAAAGTAGAAATAGAAGTTTATTGGGAACAGACATGCTGGGTCCAAGATGTGTGGACCAGGACAGAAATGGCTCCGTACAATCTGTGTGTAATCCAAGACACATGGCTTCAACATGACGTTATTTACACCCTTTCCTAACATGAAATTAACAAGGTCCTCATCCAGAGTCCACCGTGTTGCTACGGTAGCTCAGACTATACAAACTGAATCCTGACTTTGTCACCTTTTGTGAAGACAAGATGTGTTCAGTTGGTTCCAATTGGAAAACTCTTTACTTGATGCAGCAAATTGACACACTTGATAAAATCAAGTCTGTTGGTAAACATGGTTCTGCAGTTTCATTTGTCATTGCCAGAATCAACCTTGACATAATGCAAGTGTCCTACTTTTTTACTCTGACAATATGCATTGCACATGCACTGAGTTGCTTGTCATTTTAAAGCTGACAGAAACTATAATTTTTTATTTTTTTTTTACAAACCCCAATTCCAAAAAAGTTGAGATGTGTAAAATGTAAATAAAATAGAATACAGTTACTTTAAAATTATTTTCAACCAAATCCAAACTGATAAACTACATTGTTTTTTTTTGTAAATATACACATAACGGTTGTGAGTCTGTACATAAGAAGAAGAGCCAACATGAGGACTTTTCAGAATATAATTTTGTTAGCAGATGACAGCACTATTTTTAATCGTGGGACATCTGGCAGTGTGCCTAACTATGAATGATGTCTTAACAGTTACAGGGAAACATGATCAAACAAAACTACCTGGAAGCATCATAGTAATATTGGTAGATGATATGCTCCAAGGCTACGTCTTAAACGATGTAATTCCTTACCCTCATGCAGGACTGTTTTTCACCACTTGCCCTCAGTAACACGGAACAGAATCAGTGAGAGGAAGAGAGGAGGAGTACAGAAACCTAGGACGTATGCAGCTAGGTGAAAAAAGGGGTTTTCCACAGGAAAATAAAATTACAGCAAATTAAAATAAGTAATTGAGAAAAAAATAACTTAACAGAATGTAGAAATAATGATAAAAAAAAAATGAAAACAAGGAAATCTTATATATTTTGAAAGTAAAACAATAATAAAATGCATTTTTAACTGTGTTACACCTGCAACAGATGGACAGGAGCATATCTACCGCTGTGTTACATCACCTTTTCTTCTATCGACTCTCAGTAAGTATATGGAGACTCAAGACACTAATTTTTGAAGTATTGCGTGTGATATTCTTTCCATTCTTGCTTCATGTACATTTTAAGTTTCTCAAAAGTCTGGGCTTTCCATCATCGTAGAGATGCTGTTTTTTTTTAATATTTGTGTTTATAGCAATCTGGATAGTCCTTTTCTTCTTTAGCCTAGAGGACTGAACAGCCAATATTTCACAGAAAAAAATTGTAGAAATGTAGACTCGTCAGACCAGAGCACACTTTTCCACTTGAGGTCAGTCCATCTCATAACCTCAGAGCCAGAGAACTTGGTGATGCTTCTGAATGTTATTGATAATGACTCTCTCTTCCCCGTTTCGTCCCCATCTTTAAAGTCCCAATTTTATCAGTTTGAACATTAAATATCTAATCTATGTGCTCTTTTCACTTGGTTGAATAGGGTAAAAACAGAACACAGTGATTTGCAAATTACTGTTTTCTGTTTTTATTCACATTTTAATTTGGATGTTCATAGTTTTTATAGAATGTTGTTGTTGATGCAATGTGTGTTCCTATATGTGTGTACAACTAGCAACTAGAGTGGTCATAGCTACTCAGATTTGGTACATTTGCACCAAGCATGTCCACACTGTATGCAATTGCACTTACTCACAAACACCCCACAAACCCACCACTTCATCTCCTGCAGTGTTTGCATTGTGAAGGAAACTCAGCTTTGCTGTGAAGATATGCAGTTATATGCGCTATTCTCTACTTTTGAAAATGGCAAAATAAGCTGTCTGAGGCAGCTTGCAAATTGTGAATGATGAAGGAAGAAAGCAGCTTGGAGCCCAGTGGGACTGGTGCCCAGATAACTGCGTAGACTGTTCCCTCTAAGTATCTGCACCACCTCTCTGACCATTACTTGAGCGGGATGGGAGCTATGTATCCATCCTTATTCCAAAAATGGGTTTGCAACTTGCTGACCTTAATATCACAATATGAAAATGAGAGGCGCAACTCAAAATTATACATAAAGTATCCACATTATTTTTTAAGATTTATGAAGTTTCTGGGCATAATTTTATACTGTATATACTCAGCTGCCACTTTTTTAGTTGATTGAGCAACGAAAGTAACTAAGTCTCAAGTTATACAATAAAAATTTCTACCACTGCTTCTCTGATATTTCTGCGGGGCTTTTATCACTTACTTGAATGAATTGAAAAAATAATGCAGTTTTTAGTTTGAAGAATGAAAGGTACACTTCGGTCTGTAATTTAATTTTAGCCATGAACGTCAGTATTCCTAAATCATTATCCACATGGTAAAATCATTTTCAAGCATAGGGGAAATAATGCTCAAACACACTTTACAGCTTTATTTCCAGAAAAAAAAAATAGCAAACCTACAAAGACAAGGGAGGAACAGGCAAGACACACACACACACACACACACACACACACACACACACACACACACACACACACACACACACAACACTCATAGACACATACAGAGGGAGACATTGAGAGAAACATGAATTAGAGGGATCATGAGGGAAGACACAGACAGGGAACTCTGGGTGAGGCCTGACATATTTCATATCCTTCGTTATTGTTTTGGCTGCTTTTTCTTTGGACAATTGCAAAGCTGGAAGCAGTGTACAGTAACAAATCGCTGTAGTTTTCATATCATCATTACTGCTTAATAAACCACAGCTTGTTCTAGAATCCGCAGCCACTCCCCCACCCCCTTCCGCACACACAACCACACTTTTTAAGACAAATAATGAAATGTTGGAAATTAAACTAGTGAAAAACCACAATGAATCAGGAGAGACTGTCAACACTGAGCCCGTTTTACATGGAGAGTGATCTCACCGATCAAGTTAAAGCAGATCAAGCATTGCATATTGCTCCATTAAGGTAAAATGTAGTTTTAATCATTAATTTTGCAGCCCTGCCTTGACACGAACGCTTAATTTGCACTGTCTAGCATTCATTAGTTTGTCTATTTTGGATGCTTTTTAATTGTGAGGGAAGATAGAGCTGTCAGTCAGATCTATATGTGAAGTGTGCTGATTTTCTGCATGTCACATGAGCTGTGCTGTACTGTGATTTAATACTTTCTGTTGTCTTCTGTTTTGGCATAATTTCTGCAAGTCCTGGTAATGAGAAAGTGGGCATTTATGCTACGAACAATATAAATTATTAGGGTATGTGGTGGTTACTGTAGGCGGGGGTATTGAGTCTAGCAAAGCAGATGGGTTGATAGACAGCCTGAATAAAATACAGCAAATTGTTTGGTGTCTTAAATTCTTAGCCTGTTTGTTTTTAGTGGATGTCATCGGAACTCAGTTATCAACAAAACTGGATAGTGTCGACCAGACAGTGGGGAAATGGAAGGAAAGTAAAGAGATGGTCTGAAAGAGAAAGAGAGCAGGAGGAAGATGAAGTGTGTTTGTTATGAATCAAAATACGGTTTTCTTAAGTGTGATTTCCTTTATGCATAAAATGAATAATCTGTCTTTGCTGGTGATGCATTT
>KV751329.1:3278343-3291939 GCA_001698575.1 Mola mola | reverse complement strand
AGAGAGGAAGCATAGAGAGAGGATCATGGCTTCGACGCACAAATAAGGATAGTACAACGGTGTATTGATAGCCCAATCCACTTCCTTTTACAGTCACTATATCACTGTGAGAACTAAAGTACAGAAGTTGAAGTAGCTTGTCATTTTACTGCTTCGCCTTTATTCAACAAAGTTTTGTGTTTTCAGTTTCCCATAAGGTAAAAATAAACGTTCCATGTTTAGCATCGCTTAGAAGTAAAGATTCCTTTGTCAGTGAGCTAGCATAGATGTGACAAATGTTTTGTACATAAATAATGTTGGATATAGTCGGGTGTAGGAATAACAGTTTAAGATACATGGTAAATTAAATTGCGTATGTGTTCTTGCGTGTCGTTTCTGTGTGTATTGATGCTTGATAAGTTCATCACCTTTTTTCCATGCCAGCTGCATGAGATATACAGTACTGACAACACAGACCAAGGCTGAAGAGAACTGCAGAGCAGATACTGTAAGACTTCTGCCATATTTGATAGGTTTCTGACTTTTCAGAGCTCATTAGCAGGGAAGTTCGCGATTGCTAAATGGGACTCTCTCTAGTTTAACATGTTCACACCTAATTAATTTCCCTACGGGGATTAATAAAGTCATCTCTATCTCTGTCTCTCTATCTAATAGATTGTTTCCTTGGTGCGAACAAGATGTAAATTGGATACATTGTTTCTTTTATTAGCTAGTTCAGTTTGTGTTCACAAAGACACATCTCAAATAGACTGTGTAACTGTAAACAGAAGGTTGGGCTGCTAAGAAGAAAACTTGCAATTTCTACTGCAGCCTGCTTTATGGAACATCGAGAGGTTATTTTCCTGTTCATCTTGATCTGAATTGTAGATTTAACAAATGGTGCATATAAATGTATACAGCAAAAATTGGAGTTTTGAAATTTAGGGGTTAAACATTTCTGAGTTGATTTCACCTCCCAAAGTGTAATTTTAAGGCATCCTTATTTCAACGTTATTCAGTGTTGGAGTTACTTGACAGTTGATTCAATCAGTCTTACACAAGAAAGTTAATCAAACTAAGCTCTGACTAAGCAGCCTAATCTCATATGTTTCAGATGAGAGACTGTACATTGCACCTTCATTTGAAATTTTTGGGTTTTTAGTTAATAAGTTTATTGGCCATTTTTTCACTGGATTTTAATAAATAAATAATTAATGGTAACACCTTAGTGTCAATAGCCTGACACTTCAGGTAGTGACACTAATACTAACCAGATTGTTTCAAAAGTATCTCAACAGTGTTAATTCTGTAATCCCTTAGTGTAACTCTTTTTAGTAAGTTGAATAAGGGAGACTGAACACAGCGTAAAATGCTTGTTAATGTAACTCTGTAGAGTGTGGAAATATATAAACTCTGAAAGTGTTTAAATTAATTCTGAGAGAATAAACTCAAAACTGGTCTTTTTGCTGTGTATGGCTGGAAGACATCTTATCCTTCACGTGACACTGCTCAATATATACATATTACATATACGACATACAAGTCTGCGCACTCCTCACTGCACGGCTTAACAATGTTGTTTATGCAGTCCAGTGCAGTGAGGAGTGCGCAGACTTGTATATCGGGGAGAATAAACAACCTCTCCACAAACGCATGAATCAACACCAGAGAGCCAGCTCCTCCGGCAAGGACCCAGCAGTTGACTTACATTTAAAGGAGAAGGGACACTCCTTTGAGGATGAGAACGTGCATGTGTTGGACAGGGAGGATAAATGGCTTGAGAGAGGAGTGAAGGAGGCCATCTATGTCAAGCTGGAACAGCCATCACTTAACAGAGGAGGTGGCCTCAGACATCTGCCACATATAATGCAGTTTTTAAAACCCCTCCCCAGGAAACTTAACCACAGTTCACACCTTGGTTCACGTGAAACCAGCGACTCACATGACGATCGGGGGGAGTGACAACCCAACTGATGGTGGGTGGATCTGGGTCACACAGATTGGGGGTGGGGCTTTGTACCCTTTGCCCACTAACCTGAGTAAGAAGGATCCTTCACAAGGTTAAATACTGGGGACTCCCTACCAGAAACCTGGAACTGAAGAAGCCTCTTGAATGAAAGGCAAAACGTCTTCAAGGAACTATAGAAGTCCTGTTGCCTTCAGAAGAAACACCAAGATGACAACTTTATATACCATTTCAATGTTTAAACTTTGCTACTTTGAATACATAATACCCTTTGTAGCCCAGGCTCTAAAATTATACTTTATCATAATAATTTTCCCCTTAATTCATTAGAAAGGTAATTAAAATACTTAAATCAATTAATTTTATTTTGAAATGAATAATTAATGTAAATAGATTTATAAGCATTAGAAACCACTAAAAATATTGATTTAAAATTAACAATTGGAGTGAATGATATTCAATTAAGTCATAAATATACATATATCAGATAAAGTTTTCTAATTTTCTGTTAAAAATAAAATTAGAAAAAAACGCTTTTCTGAAAAAAAATTTAACTGGGCGTCTAACTGTGAAGGGTTAAATCCTCTGATCTCCTATGAGCCAATCGGTGAACCTCAAGTGATTGTAATTTGCATTTTTTCCATACATGGTTTCAATAGACTGGTGTTTAAATGTGTTGTTCTTTGTTAAAAACAAACAAACGAACTATTGTCGGTGTCATTATTGATGTTCAAAAACATGGGTCCATGATGTCCTTTGACGATACTCAGGAAGGCTCTTCAGGCTCATAGCCCTTCCTGTCCTTCAAGTATTGAGTTCCTCGTCCCTGGCGTCTGACAGCCAGCAGACGTCGGGCAGCGTAAACTGGTTCACCGTCGATGATGCAGGGAGGAGGAGGTGGTTTACAGAGTGGAACAAGGGTGCTCTTTTTAACCTGCCTCACCATGCTCAAATGGAATGAGGGGTGGACTCGTGAGGACCTAGAAAGTTTGAGCAAGGATTAATGACTTTTGACACAGGGAATGGACCAATAACTTTGGTGAATCAGTTCAAACTGGCAAATCTCTGGTTGAGAGCAAAACTTTCTAACCAGGGGGGTAGACGGGTGCAGCTCGTCTCCTCCTATCCGCCACCTTCTTGTAGGCTGCCGATGACTTGACAGTCGACTTGGCTCTGGACCACATCCGGTGACAGTGACGGATCATAGGAGCCGCTGATGGGACGTCTCTGTCTGGCTGTCTCCTCCGAGGAGGGTCCACCAGAAACAGAGTCCCGAGAGATATCCGACCAGGGGCGCTGCACATCCCTCTGCAAGGACGGAGTCGGCCAACTAACCATGGCCATGACCTTCTGTTGGACCATCCCAACTAGACCTTCCGAAACAACACACCCCAGGAAAGAAACCGGGTTTTTATGGAGCTCATACTTCTCTGCTTTCTCGGAAATCCCCTCTTGGGGAGATTTTCAGTCCAAACAACAGTGTTTAACACAGTTCTCTCCCCACAAATAAACTCTTCCCGTTGACCAATCTATATGGGGGTTATGTTTTAGCAGCCATGGGAGGCCTAGGACGAGTGGGTGGTGGACAGATTCGTAATCAAATCTTGACGACATTACTGGGGACATTTGGTGTATAACCTTACACATGAATTTTCCATCTAGGACTGATGTAGAAAGAGGTTGAGGAAGCTTTACCTGGGACAACTGAAGTCTCTTGCCAATTTGGAAGCCCATCAAATTTGTGTCGACTCGGAGTCTACTAATACTTGGAAGTCTAGGAAATCAGAATCCGACTGGAGCATTACTTTAGTTAATGGTCAGTTGGACGTGCCAGGTAATTTGGTTTGACTCACCAATGACGAAGAGACAGCGTTAGGTGTTGGAGACCTAACCGTCCAGGAAGCGATGAAGTGTCCCAACTGTGCACAGTAAATGCATTGCCCCTCCCTCATTTTCTGCTGCTGTTCCAGTGGAGTGAGGCGGGTCTGGCTGATACGCATCGGTTCTGGTAACTCACTGGATTGTTCAGGTCTGTCAAATAATTGATAGATGGAGCAGGAGAAAAAACTTGCTGCTGGGGAACTGGAGGATAAACTAGCTGCTGAGAAACAGGAGCAAACCGGAACTGATCCTGCTGAGGTTGTCTCTGAAGTTCACTAAGTCTCTTATCTATGTTTGAGGCCAAATTAATCAATGCCTCAAGTTCCATTGACGGATCAAGTGGAGCTAAATGGTTTTTTAGAGTGTCTGACAAGCCATTAAGGAAAGCGTCTATTAGCGCAGGTATATTCCAAAGGCTGTCTGCCGCTATGGTGCGAAATTCAACGGCGTAATTAATTACTGAGCGTTGGCCTTGCCTCAAAAGATACCAATGCTCTGGCTGCTTCTGTCAACTGGAATATCTGTGTAAATATTTTAAGAAATTCCAGCAAGGAATAACACACAGCTGATCGGCGGCTCCACTCAGCCTTAGTCCAAGATCTGGCTCGACCAGTCAGATAGGCGATTATAAATGCGATCTTAGCTTGGTCTGAAGAAAAGTCGGAAGTGTTAAACTCAATCGTAGCTCACATTGGGAAATAAAGCGACGACAATCCCCAGACTCACCAGAAAAACGTTCAGGGCTAGAAAGATGGAGAGAATGCGAACTGACAGGAGAAACAGGAAACTCAGCCGCACCTTCCAAACCCTTAGGAGCCATCAATGAAGCAGACGGTTGCCTTGAGATATGCAGACGATCAATAATGAAACTTAATTGAGCTGACAAAGTCACGCACGCCGATTCATTGCGTTTCGCTGCTTCAAACATTTCCTGGCGAACTAATTCTAGTTGCTCTTCCTGCCGATGGAGGCGTGGTCCTTGAGCCTTCAAGGCTGAGAGAGCTGGTCTGACTCTGCTGAATCCATTCGTGGCCAGATTGTACTACCAGGTACAGGCTCAGAAGGATTTAAAAATACAGAGAAACAAAGGAAGGTTCTTAATGAAAACCATTTTGATCCGAACATGGGTCGACACCAGGAGATCTAACTAATATACAAAAGCACAGTTTAAGGGGACAGGTAAACTCAGTAGTCAAGGAATAAAACAAGATCAAACACTAGGAACTCACAAGAAATTAACACTGGACTGCTCACTGGAAAGACAAGACAACTGGCCCAGGAGGAAAGGGACACAGGGTTTAAATACACAAGAGAGGGGTAGACAATTGGACACAGGTGAGACACATTAGGGAGGAGAGGCAATCACACACAGCTGAGGGAGAAGACTTGACAGGACATGGGGAATGAGACACAACAGAATTTCAAAATAAAACAGGAAACACAGATTGACCCTAACAAACAGACATATGAATATTACCGGACCCTGACAGAGGCTGCAATATACAGAGTCCTTGTTTACTGTGAATTTGATTCATCTTCCGCTTTTCTCTACTGAGTTATCTGTGGGATTACAAATTGTGAATTTTTTATCTCCAAGCAATACAGCCATATGGCTCTCCTAATGTATGATAGTTTAATCAACATCTGTGAGCAAACACTAATCTCCCCAATGGCAGAAACTAGACTGCTCTATAAATCCTTAGTTAACAGCTCAAGTAAACCTTGGAAATGTTTCCTTGCGAATAATGACAGATGTTGTGGGGAATAAAGAGCATTCTTGTTTTAGTTTGAATGTGCAGCAGATAGTGAAATACATGGACATCGAGTGGATATGCTGCACGTAAAATGTTTTATGTGATCCATACATGCAGAGCTGGCTTATAATGACGACATGTGCAGGTAAATTTCTGTCTATGTCAAGTGCTCTAAATTCTCCAGCTAACAGCTATAGAAACAGAGTAATCTGTGATAACATTAGTACAACTGATCTCCTTTTGCTTAGTCATGTCAGAGTTTAACCATATTAAAGGACTGAACCTGTTAAAGGATGTGGGGTCCAAATGAAGCAAACCACAATCATTTGTTTTGGGTTTGACCTACACATCCGTTTTACTGGCATTCATGAGTGTTGGAAAGCATCCATTCGATTGTCTAACGATGTATATTTGGGCTCTATACCACTAAACCAGATTTAAAGGACTGTTGTCAGACTGGAGACCATAATGGAGGACCATATTGGGCCACTACATGATAAATAAGAGAGTGTGTCATCTTTCTGTCTCTGTTCAGATGTTCATTATTGTTTAAAGCTAAATGAAAGGTGGAAAAGTTTTTCTGAATGTCTTGGTGCAATTGTTGTTTCGTTGTGTACTCATAATGTATCAATAAATACTCATAGCATGCTTGGAAATACTTAATTGTCTTTTAAATCCTGGACTGTGTATGACCTCCCTAATAAAAATGAATTAAAAAATAAATAAATCTGTCATCCTCTGGAATTAAACTTAACTTCAAATAGAAGACAGTCCTGCTTACTGTTAATTCTATATTGGTGAGCTCATAATTCATCTCGACTCACAGGGATGATATTGCCTCTGAATTGACTCAATCAATGAATCAAATTATTTGTATAGACCAAAATCCCAAATTAGAGCCACATTAGAGTAGGGCTTTTTAAAAATTGTACAGATGTGACACCTATATGAGGAAAAAAGAGCTTGAGCAATTTGTGATGACAACTACCACTGTGACTGACAGAATAATCTTGTGAATAGTGGTTAAGTTAAGTCGTGGAGTTGATTGGAGATGGAGAACAGGTTCTGAAGCCATGCCAGTAGCCAGCGAGCCAGCGACCAGCCACGACCCCTGCAGAGAGAGATAGGGAGAGGGAGAGGAAAAGATTGAGAAGAAGAGTCACAGTTTGGACTGTGACAGTTTAGTCCATGGATACAGATGGTGGAATAAGTCGAAAAAGATTCTAAGGCTCCAAGCCCACTCTTAAACATAGAGTGGGAGCTCTGGAGTTCCAGAGAAGGGAACATGATAGCTGAAGACTCTGCCTCCAAGAATAATTTTGTATATCCTACGAACTACAAGTAAGCCTGGATTTTGGGAGTGTAGTGATATAGTTGGGTAATAAGATAAGGCCATTTAGGGCTTTATAGGTAAGGAGGTGGATTTTAAAGTCTAGTCTAGATTTCACAGGCAGCCAATGAAGAGAAGCTAGAGAAGCTATGATCTCTTTTCAAAAGGATTCACAAGTACATTTTATATATGAATGACTCTAGCCACAAAAATGAGAACTAGCAGAAATATCTCTTCTATATTAACTAATAAGGGTATAAAAAAGTATTTCTGATGCGCACACGAATATTTCTTGTTCTAAATATCTATGATGGAAATCTACAAATATGTGTATTTCAATAATGAATAAACATAGATGCACATTGTGAATTTTATACAACTGTTGAACCTCTATTTGCAAACTGCTTGTGATTTTTGAACTTCACTGCAGGACTAATTAGAAGTAGAATTTCTTTAAGCAGTTTAGTTAGGATGGGATCTAAACAACAAGTTGCTGGTCTAGATGACCTAATGAGTGTGTTTAAGTGCTGAAGGTCAGTTGAAGTAAAGCAGTCTAGGTAAATATTTAGTTTTACAGCTGACTTAAACTATTCTGTGTTTAAAGATAAATCTGTACCAGCTGAGGACAGATGTTGATGAATTTTATTATTTAAAAAGTTCCTGAACACGTTACTACAAAGACTTGTGGAAATACATGGTATAAAGGAGCCATGACTCTATGTCAGCCTGGCTATAGTGCTGAAAAGAATCCTGGGATTTTCCTTATTGTACTCTATCAGTGTTGAGTAATAGGTTGCTCTAGCATTGCGGAGGGCCTCCTATATATTTTCAGACTATTCCTCATTTCCTTTCTAGGTTGCGTGTTGTTTGCTTCAGTTTGCAGGTGTGGGAATTCTACCATAGGGCTGAATTCCTTTGTTTTATAGTCTTCCTTTTTAGAGGGGCAAGAATATCTAAAGTAGTTCATACCGACATGATCAGTTTGGGAGGGAGGAAAATCAGCTAAGGAGTTCTCCGATGTATTAATGTATAGCCTTGAATCTAAAACTGATGTAATCAAAACTTTTTATTAAGCTACAGTATCATGTGTTAAACATCTAGTGTAGAAATCATTACCTACCTAACTGCATATTTACTTAGTGGCTTGCATGTCATATGCAAATTACTTCATCAGCTGACATAAGAATTTTACTAGCTAAGTTATAACAAGAGGTGGCACAGTGGTGCAGTGGTTAGCCCTGTCGCCTCACAGCAAGAAGGTCCTGGGTTCGATTCTGGGTCAGGACGTTTCTGTGTGGAGTTTGCATGTTCTCCCTGTGTCTGCGTGGGTTCTCTCTGGGTACTCCGGCTTCCTCCCACATTCCAAAAACATGCAAATCTGGGGGTAGGTTAATTGGTCACTCTAAATTGCCCGTAGGTGTGAATGTGAGTGTGGATGGTTGTTTGTCTCTATATGTCAGCCCTGCGATGAACTGGCGACTCATCTAGGGTGTACCCTGCCTTCGCCCCAAGATGCTGAGATAGGCTCCAGCCCCCCCCCGCGACCCCTAACGGGATAAGCGGTAGAAAATGAATGAATGAATGAAAAGTTCTAACAAGCTGGTTAAGCTTACCTTGCTTGCTCATTAATACCCAACTACTAGCCGATGGATAAGTTAGTGGACTTGCTTGCCAAATAACTTCACCAGCTATTATGATTCAGGATAAAAATGTATGTATTATGTCAAATTGTGTTCATTTTAGCCAAGAATTAAAATAAAATAACATTACAAAGCAAATGTGTTAGCTTGATTTACAAGTACTTTTCTGTAAAAGAGGTGTTACCAGGAGCTAAGTTTAACCTCATGCATTGGCTGTTATAATAAGAAGAAATAGAAAAATGTAGAAAAATGTTCTGAATGTTTAAGAAATAAAAGATCTGGATCCTTTAAAGTTGATAACGTCCATCTATCACCCATCTAATAAAATCATTTTCCATTTGAATTAGATTATTAATATTAAATGCTTGTCATGGAGGATATTGATATTTGCAAATAATAATGAAATTAAGGCATCACTTATTATTAATTGCTACTTGGTGATAGTTTACCCTTTGTTTCTTTGTGGCATAGGCTGAGAAGTGCAAATGACAATTTAGTTAGTACCATGGATCCAATGGTCCCAAAAAACAGGGACAATATAGATAGTGACATTATTCTCAACAAGTTGATTCTTTTCAGCACCTACATTGTGGCTGCGCAAGCAACAGGCAATTGACTGCAGTGGCCATGATTGTCACTAACAAGGGTTTTCTGAAGATTATAGTATCAAGTATCTAAGGTATTAAGACAGTTAACATATAAATTACAAATACCAGGCAGATGTTTGGCAGAGTGCCTATGGTTGCCTCAGGATTGTGTTTCTAGTGCACATGGTTTACAGCTCAGTGTGAAACAGCGGGGACAGGGATCAGAACCTCTGAAACAGAAGCCACTGACAGGATTCACTATCCCAGGTGAAACAATACCTCCTCGAAGCAGGGCTGTTGTACCTTACTGCCTTGGCTGCAGTGGGAGCACTGACTCTATTAAAAGTAATAAGCCAGAAAGGTAGAGTGGGGCAGAATGTGTGACCAAAACATGTTAAAGCCACTAACAGCAGTTAGTAGCTAACTTGAAGATGAAAAAATAAAAAACCCAGGTAGGAGCTACTTACCCTCCAAGCTGAAGATGAGGTTAACTGCATTATGTCAGGGATGGTAAGTAGTTGTTATTGCCATTTTACTGCAAGCTAAAATCACACAGAGGTCCTGCATTATGTCGTTTGTGTCTTTAATTTCAATTGTTTGTTGCATCTTTGTTTCTCCTGTTCTTTATCTACTCTACTGTTGTGCTTCTCAGTGGGATCTGTGACCTTTTTATTTTTACTGTGTTGTTTATTCTACATTGTTAAAAAAAGAAGCGATTCACGAGTTGTTTTCGTGAACAAACCGGGAACATCATTTCTAATAAAATGAAGTTTCCAGAAGTGTTTCCAAGACAACAAAAGCTTTGAGTGTTTTGGCACTGTGTATACGGTATATGACTTGAATTGTCATTCTGCAACAAAGCTACTATTTTCTTTTACAATAAACAAAGCAATGAAAGTAAAATTTTACATCTATATACTTGAAAGATAAGGCCTCTCAATCCCTGGACATCAAGACAGTGACAAAAATTACAGTTTCTGTCATTTAGATTTGCATTTAAATGAAAACTTTTCCAATGTATAGGTCCACTGCCAAGGACTTGTGTGGCATAATAATGTGTTTCAGTTTCTTAAGTCCCCGAAACTAAGAATCAAAAGTCTCCAAATGTTGCTGCCAACACAAGAGAGTGTCACGTGTAGAAGCAACAACCTCCTCAACTTTAAGTCTAGAGCTCATAGTGGCCTGCTGTTGGGGGGCTTCAGTAGATCTCATCCCACTGAACCCTGACGTCAATGTGCACCGAGCGACAGCACATAAAGTTCACAGGATTTGGTCACAAAACTTGGATGACCTGTATCATTTTTGGACCACATGCAACCAAAGAGGCTTTGCTGACAAAGGTGAGTTGAAAAAGTAAAAGAAAAATGTGTGAAATTTCATTTTCACCCCACATTAATTCAAGATTGGTAAGATTTCATTTGCAATACATATTTAGTCTGCAAATTGATAAAACTATGTCAAACTTGCAGAAGTGCTCAAATCTGGTGCAAAAACTAGAAGCTATAAATATATGCTTCAATATGCAAAAAAATACGAAATAGTCCACATTGTCACGACATGAACGACATCAAGGCACTCACAGTTCTCTCTGAGTGTCTCATTAAACTAAAAAGATCAACTTTGTCTATTAGGACATTCAGTGACGTGAAACAATCTTTAAAAGACTGGATGGCTTAGTCAAAAAAAGCAATGACAAATATTATCTCCATTCTCTCTTGTGCATCATTCAGGGTCTAATATGCCGAATCATCTGAAACATCTTGTGCTTCAGCATTGCTCCCCAATTCACGTTCTCACACAACTCTTTTGCCTTTGACTGGGTATCAGAGATACCTCTGTAAGATTGCTTCTGTTTTGTCAATAGGATTGACGGTGGCATCAAGCTGCATTTGCTGACAGCAGGAGTTTATCTGTGACCTTAATGTTTGACAGATTATCAAACCAGACCACTGCACAGATTTGAAATCTGAAAGATCTTATTTCTTCTTGTAAAGGTTCATTGCTGTTGACACTGCTCTCCCACCTTGTCTCACTCCATGATTTCAGTATGTGTTTGACATGCTCTTTGAGAATTGCGCACCTCCGAAGAGCAGCAAAGAACAAGTTGTACAGCCTTAGAACTATGCGAAAGAAGCTAGTGGTATTTGCTAACTGCTTTGCTGAGTCTAAATCATTAGATGTACCGTATGTATCACACATGGGAAGATAAAGCGCATGTTTTTTTGTTTTTTTTTCAGTCAGTCTGGTTTGCAGTCCTTTTTTTTTTCTTTCATGCCGTTGTAGTGAGTTTCGAGCCGTTATCGTAAGATTGACCCCTACAGTCTTGAAAGCTGATGCCCAGCTGCTCCAGCATATTCAATATCAATGAAGACAGGTAGGTAGGAAACCCAGAAAGTCTTATTTAAACTCTGTTGATGTTGCCATGAATTTGTCCTTGGTGGCTAATGTCAGGGGTGCAGTGTAAAATGATTGTGAAACACTTAAATACAAAATATGAAAAAAATAGTTTATTTCAGTCTTCATAGTGCAAAGCATTGTCTTACTAATGCAAGCAATGAGTTCAATGAATAGGTACTGTGTTTCTTGCTAGATGTGATGCACCTAACATGTTCTTCATGGATCAAATTTGGCAAGAAGTTCTAACTCGTTCAGATCAAACCTGTGAGCACCTTTTGCTAACAATTCTGCTCTGCTTGCAAGAGAGCCATCTATGTCTGGTCAATGTTTTGTTCTTTCTTTAAGTTTTCTAATTCCGTCCATACTTTCAAATGTTTCTTGAGGTTTCAATATTGTTCCAATAATAACCAAATCCTTCTGTCCGTCTGTGTTGAGCTTTGAGGACTTTTTTTTTTAAAAACAAAAGCAGCAGACTACGTCATTCTGCTTTTCTCATGTCAACAAAGTACAAATAATATTCTCACCATTTGAAAGTTTATGAAACAGATACTGGTCATGAACACTTCTATTTGAAAAGGACTTGAAGAATTCAATGTCTACCTGCGGGGGGCCTAGAAATCAAGTCAGTACTATCTTGGTCAGGTAGATGTGATAGATGTGATAGATAGATGTGTTTTACAGTATCACTGTATACTTGGGGATGACATTTAACTTTCTGACTTGCTCTCATCTTTGATTCTCCTTGATGTATCAAGTCACAATTCATAATTCTGCTTAAGACATCATCACTTTCCTGAAACTATTACTTCACCGCACAGGATTTCAAGCACATGAACATTGTGCATGAGCTTTAGAAATTATGCTGTTATGTTACTATCTTGGTCAATGTCATGGATTTATACAAAGAGCTGCAGGTCTGTATAACTGATTGACATTGAATTCATAGTAATTTTGGCACCCATTTGCAGGATTGTGGAATGAATGAATGATCAGAAACTGTTTCACTTGTCTAACTGCCTGCACTGTCACTAATGCCACTCCCTGATGTCATTCACTCAACAGCTATCAATCACCATTGCACAATGTAAATTAAATCCCATTATTTCTGTAAAAAGAAACAGATATTTTGCCTACTGGGCCCTCAAAAATGTCATGTTTCTTTCTTTCCTTGGTCTAATGCTTCCAACAAACTTTTCGCTGAAAGACAGACTGCCCAACAAACCTGACTTGAAAATAATCTTTAAAGGGGGAATCAGACCCTTTGCTGATGAGATGCTTGACTAAGAATGAGTGAATATACTGTGAAGGGTAACAGTCACCAGAAGCAGCACTGAGTATACATGTCCTTCTTTTTATAACACCACCAGAAAAACGATTCTGCGAGCAGGATAGTGAGCTGAAAGACGAGGCACTGCAGAAAACACTGGCACACTAACTGTACTACATAGCCTTGCATTTCATCTCTCATTCTTCAACATTTTATTTTACAACAAAGGTGTTTTCCACTTCCTGTCAACACTCTTTATTTGATAAATGCTGATGTATGAATATGTGCTGGGGGTATTTGGGTAAATAAGCTTTGAATGCCTTCAGAGAAGCAATAAATTATGAGGCAGGCTTCAAAGGGTGAAGTTTGTGTTTTTTTTAAGGCAGCTGTTAGTTTCTGACTAAGACATTTTTAGAAGAAGTCCAATTCTTTTTCTGCCAGTTTTTCAGCTTCTGCAGAATATTGACAGGCAGTCTATGCCAGCATTTGTTTTCAGTGCAAGTGTAAATCCACAACGGCCAAAATCTTTCATAAAAACACACTAAAGCCATTTCATTTATTTCCAAAAGCTTCAGCTTGAGGAGGGAAGACTTATTTTATAGTGCTCTTGGAATGTTTTCGACAGTGAAATGTTCAAAAGGTGGCAATGAACTGTAATTATGGATATGTGTATATGTAAGTGTATAAAAAGAAATACTTAAATTCCACACATTTCATTTTTAGGACAGGTGAGAAACCTGGAGAGGCCGGGAGACGGGAATAGAAGCCAACAAGCTTTTATAGTATGGGGATGTG
>KV751329.1:3268187-3278301 GCA_001698575.1 Mola mola | reverse complement strand
AGTTTCCACACAGCAGTCCAGAATGGCCATTCAGTAGCTCCAACTATACTGTATTTATATATATATAGAGGGATTTTTTTTTTAAATATTAGTGTGTCTAGGGCTAAAGACATATTTATTCTGTTATGTCATAAATAGAAAATCTCTTTCTACTCTTAAGTGGAAAATAAAACCTGTTTCCTTAAAATCTAAATAGAAAGAGAATGGAATAATTAACAAAACATTAAAACCTCATATTTAATTGAATATAGCAAACAGACAAAATCTCAAATGCTGGTATCCTAATTTATATGTATGTGTTTAGGAATCTAAGGAGACCAATTATTGTAATTATATCTCTAAAAATCTGTTTTTTTATGCTTTCATTAGTGCCAGCAGAGTAAATCCTTCCTGTAAGTGAAACGGTGCGAAACAAATATATGCAGGACCTATTTTTTTTTTCCACAGCTTCACTAAATAAAGTGACGCTGTCCTGCATAACTCAAACACAATCTTCCACAGGTCTACAGAAGTGGTGTAATATTTATTTCAAATGTGGCAGGTTGTTAAATAGTATAGGACATTTTTGTTATGAATAATTTATGCTAGTCATACGTTACAAAGCTGTCATGCCAAAACAATATAGGCTCTACAACCAACAAAATCATACAAAATTCAAAGGATATGCCATACAGACTTTTGTGATCTAGTTTTGTTAAGCTAAATATTTGTTTGAACTATTTAAAATAACTATGTAAGGCAGTTAAAATCCATTGTGAAATTGTCTGAAATTGAAAACAGCTGGATGAGTCAACAAAAATTCAAAACAATACTACATCTCTGTTGATTAGAGGTAGACTATAACCCCCCCCCTCATATTCAGTAATGATTCTAAACAAGGAATGCATCTCTTCAATTGTAAACATTTTCACTAAATGAAAATAAGAATGAATCCAGATATTGTGGATCAAAGTCAATGGGACATGGAACGCCCCAGAATGAACTGCAGTATTTCCATTATCCAGTATGAATTGAATATGCTCAAACTAGACATTTAACTATTTTACTACAGCTGAACGTCAGGTGAGAAATAGAGGAGCTTTGGATGAAATGTGTTTTGGGGATGGCTTAAGCGACACATCATTATTGGCTGTTTTAATTGTGTATTTCGAGTATGCGTTAAATGCAGCCTGTCATGAGAGCACACAGTTAACCTTCAGTTGCATGAACAATCCCAAAATGTGCTGTGTTATTGAAAATTAAACAGGTGTACAGTGTTGCTTATTGGTAAAAGTTGCTGTATGACTTTGGGCATGGTCCCTGCAGAGGCACTTAAGGTTGTTGTCAGAAAAATTTCTGAGAGAGCAACTCCATCCAAGTCCATCCATAAGGAAGGTTCAAATATTCCAAGTTTTATACATACATAGTTTCCCACTCTTGACAAGTTTCTCAATCAACAGTCCATGTAGTAACAACATTCTTTTAGCCTCTTGCAAAAGCTCATTCAAATTTCAGAGTTTGCTTTGAAACCAATAAAGGCTAAATTATGTTAGTCTTCCATTTTTCTAAAGATAAATTAGATTAATCAAAACAAGTTTTTACACGAAAATTAACTTTATTTCAACATTATTCAACAATTTGTTTGATATTTACGCAATTAACTGATGTCACAATAACAGTATTAAAATAGGAACTGGACCATTCTCTATGTTTTGCTTCTGCACATATCAGATATACTGTTAATGAGATATTTAAAAAAGAAATACTTCCAGCCGTCTTTACGGGATATCCATTACATTTACACAGAATTTCCCCAAAAATATCAAAGAATGATAAAATATATTACAACTATACAGACACACACACACACACACACACACACACAGTGCATAGGTGACTATAGTCTATAGTGAAAAAATTCGTAGACAGTGAGCACATAATTAGTCAATGTTTTATCTTATTTTTAACCCTTGCAAATCCATTCAAAAGCATTTACATTTAAAAGTAAAAATGTCACCCTTAAAACGTACTTAAGAATACATGTATCACTGCTGAGAGGCAACACACAGGTACAATTCAAGCACTTTTCAAACACTTTTAACATCCATTTTCAAGCTTTTCCAGCACCTTAGCTGCGGTAAATTTAATATTTATATGAATACATGTCTCTACTCAAAAGGATTATTTCACTTCTCTGTCACATTAAAAGAAATTGTATTATGCTGTATTATATTAACAGCCAAAATTGTGGTTCATATTAGCAGAAGGATAAGAAATTAAAGGAAAACACATAGGGTTATGATTCAAAATGTGTCACCTGTATCTAAATTGACTTTGCTTGCTATAGGATAGGTCAATATATAAAATGATTACCTCCAAAAATCACTCAACGCATAACTTCACTTTCAAAAAATTATTTACTGAAACCATGAAAATTAAAAGTATTCGTCTTTGAGGTACTAGAAAGTCAATCATTTAATTGGCCTTTTCAAAACAGTCAAGTGCTAACAGAATATCAAAAAAAAATCAACTTCACCAGGCAAATAAACAGCACAACAACACAACAACACAAAATAGTGCAAATATATATGTATATGGTTAACCCAACTATATAAATTCGAACTGCATGTATGACTTCGTGTTAACTCCGCAAGATGTTATACAAATCAAAACAAATTATTTTATGTTAACGTCAATGTCCTTTATCCAGTTATATTAAAAGAAAAAGAAAAAAAAGTACCAAACAACATAAAAATTGCAAAGTAATGCATAAAGTTACATAATAATATATACTGTATATATGTTGGGGCTCAGGTATGTTGACAGTGTGGCTGTTCACACAGACCTCCATTTGTGTTATTATCAAGCTGCACAACCAAGTCACTAAAGTCCCTCCAGCTGGTTCAGAACGATGCTGCTTGTGTACTCACTGGAACACGAAAAAGAGAACATATCTCTCCTGTTCTTTCTTCTCTGCATTGGCTTCCAGTGAAATCCAGAATAGAATGGTCATGCACCTTTGTATCTTAATGAACTTAGTGCTGTATCACCTGATTAGAACGCTGTGCTCCCAAAATACGGGGTTACTGGTAGTGCCTAGGATCTCTAAAAGTAATTTGGGAGGTAGAGCCTTCAGTTACCAGGCCCCTATTCTCTGGAACCGGCTCCCAGTTAAAGTCCTTGGGGCAGACACCCTTTCTGTGTTTAAGAATATGCTTAAAACCTTCCGTTTTTATAAAGCTTATAGTTAGGGCTGGCACAGGCCGGCCCATAGTTATGCTGCTATAAGTCTAGACTGCTTGGGGATTTCCCATGATACATTGAGCCCCGAATATTTCTCTATCTTGCTCTTTCCCCACTTTTTCTGCTCTCTACTCTGTCATGTCCCAGTATTTGTATTTACTAACCTAAACCCCAGGGAATTTCTCCCCGGAGTCCCTCTGCTTTGTTGTCTTTTAGCCACCTGGTGACGTGGGCATTACGGTTCTGGTAGCAACCTGCTATCTGGTGGACATGTGACCTTGTGTCTGGGATCATGATCAACTTCATCTATCCTCCCCAGCAAAAGACAGAGTGGCCTGGAATCCTGACCTGGATCAACGTCTGGTTCATGGACTCTGCTCTTTAATAACATACTTCTGGACTCAGGTCTTATGTTTTGGTGTCCATAGACTGTAATGACTGTCACATTGTTGTGCTCTGTACTTGTGACATGTATTGCACGTCTACCCGTCCCAGGGAGAGGGATCGCTCCTCTGTGGTTCTCCATGAGGTTTCTTCTTTTTCCCTGTCTGGGGTTTTTGGAGTTTTGCCATCGCCCGGTTTGAGGATATAAGGGTAGAGTGTATTGTTATGTATAAATTGTAAAGCCCTCAGAGGCAAATTGTAATTTGTGATTTTGGAGCCATACAAATTAAACTTGATTGATTGTGATCGTGATTGTTTTCCAAAAACATGCAAAACTGGGGGTAGGTTAATTGGTCACTCTAAATTGCCCGTAGGTGTGAATGTGAGTGTGGATGGTTGTTTGTCTCTATATGTCAGCCCTGTAATGAACTGACGACTTGTCCAGGGTGACCCCCGCCTTCGCCGCAAGATGCTGAGATAGGCTCCAGCCCCCCCGCGACCCCTAACGGGATAAGCGGTAGAAAATGAATGAATGAATGATTGATTGTGTTAACAATATGAGGCGACAACTAACCTGTTGAATTTGCTTAACAAAATTAATTAATAATTATCATTGATAACTAATGATTATTAGAATAGTAAGATATGATTTACATTAGATAACCTCGGGGCACCAACCTTAAAGAAGGCAAAAAATAGCCAATTTAATTATTCAGTCTCATGAAATCTTTTAAACTATGAATTTGGAATTATGCTTGATAATTAACTTAATAATGACAACATTAAAACATCCATCCATCCATCCATTTTCTACCGCTTATCCTAACATTCCATCATAAAAAGCTAGATGGAGTTCTTGACAGTGTAGAACTTGGCAAAATTCACTCTTGTGCAACATTAAGCACACACCATGTTTATCTAAAAGTATTTTTTCAAGAATGAACAAGAACGAAACACACAAACCTTAATCTAGGATGTAAACCATTATCAAATAAGACATAAGATAAAGCTTTATTGATCCTGGGGAAATTCCTGTGTCACAGCAGTACAAAGGACAGAAACGGGGGGGGGGGAAGTGACTCAGTGTCATTAAGCACCAATTTTTGAAAAAATAGAAATAAATAAACATAAAAATAAAAGTTAAATCAATACAAAAGAGTAATTAACGCTCATCTAGCCCACCTCCTCTACGGAGTCCAGCGGACAGCCAAGAATGGAACTGGCCCTCCTGACCAGTTTGTTCAGTCTTTTTCTGTCGCTCTCCATGTTGTCACTCCCCCAGCAGCCCACCTTGTAGAGGATACCTGATGCTACCACAGTGTTGTAAAATGTCCTTCAGTCTCAGAAGGTAGAGGCAACTTTTGCCTTTCTTTTACAGGGCATCGGTGTTGTCAGACCAGTCCAGTTTGTTGTTTAGGTGAACACCCTGGTATTTGCATTTCTCCACTTCTTCGACGTCCAAACCCTGGATGTTCACCGGTACAGTGGGCGGTGCTGTCCTTTGGAAGATGATCACCATCTCCTTTGTCTTGCTGGCCTTAATGCGCAGGTGGTTGCACACACAGCAATCCAGGGTGGTAATCAAACTGCAGGTGGTGCAGCATGTTTTTCACCAGGTGGTAGAATTTCCTGAGAATGATCCTCTCCATGGTCTTCATCAGGTGTGAGGTCAAGGCGACAGGTCTAAAGTCGTACAGCTCCGTGGGACGCACAGTCTTTGGAGCTGAAACCAAACAGGAGGTCATCCACAGAACCGGGACACTCTCCAGACTGAAGCTGAGGTTGAAAATGTGCAAGACAACCCCGAAGAGCTGGTTTGCACAGTCCTTAAGAGGTCGTGAGCTGATGCCGTCCAGGCCTGCTGCTTTCCCTGCCTTGATCTTCCTCAGCTCCTTCGTCACTTGCTTGGTCGTCACGGAGAGGGGGGGTTTGGGGGTGACTGAGGCATAGAGATGTGGGAGGGGAGTGGTGGTGGTAGGAGGCTGAGGGGGGGGAGTCACAGTTGGAGATGGGCTCAAGGAGAAAGGTGTTGATGATAATTGACAGGTCAGAGTGAGGAGGAGAGAGCAGGGGCTGTGCAGCAGAGGCGTGAAGAGAGAGCAGGCTGGGTGGGTGCGGGCATGGGGGCTGGATCAAATCTGTTGACGAACAGGTTCAGGCCCTGTTTACGTGACAACGTTCTGTCAGTCGCCGTTTTCAAATAGTTCCACGTGCAGACGGCAACGTTTTGAAAATGTTCTACGTGCACATGAATCCCCAGGAAACACAAGAAATGCTGTAGTACACATGCCAGGCCAGTAGTTGGCGGTGTGATTTTCTGATGAACTAAAACACACAAGCATAGAAACACTTCCCTTCTCGGTAAAATAAAAAAAATGTGGGTACTACAGCGAGTGAAAACAATTGACTGCAAACTTAGTGCGTATGCCCGTTTTCATAATGTTGCATTTTTCCCATCTACATGGAGACAAAAATGGGGGTGTTTTCAAATCTTTATACTTTGGTGCTCGTTTCTGTGTTATTCCGTTTTCAAGCACTGCAAGCGGGCTGCGAAGAGCCTTCCAGTCTGTAGTCCTGAAGCAGTCCCTCAACCTCTCACTGGCTTCCTCAGATCAGATTTTGAAAGACTTTTCCTCTGGTGGTTGTTCATTCACCAGGGGTTTGGAAGCAGATGGATGAGGTTATGGTCTGAGCAACCAAATGGCAGGAGAGGAATTGTATGCATTTTTGGTGTTTGCATACAGCAGGTCCAGTGTTTTATCGTCCCTGGTGAAGCATTTTACATACTGGGTGAAGGTGGGGTGAGTAGACGACATGGAGGAATGATTAAAGTCACCGAATATGAGAAGGAGGGAGTGTGGGTGCTGAGTGTGAAGCTGAGAAACGACAGTGTGGAGGAGCTCACAAGCTGCAGTGGCATTCGCCGAGGGCGGAATGTATACAGTTGTCACAATAACGTGAGAACTCCCTCGGGAAAGACAAAATGGCCGAAAGTTGTTTGACTGTCAGACCAAATGTTTCTTTGCTACTGAGGGCTCAGACCATTTGCTGGTTAAGACCCCGCATGTAAAGACAGTGTAATGTATGTGTGAGGACGTGGTGCCAGGTTAGAAAGAAGATGGTGCAAGACTCTGAGTCTGTGTCAGCTAACTAACTTTAATTTATAATTGTGGCTAATCCACTTAATAAACGGGCTACAGTCACAACAATACTGTCCAACAATACAAGACAAAATACTTTCAACAGTTTAAAGTCAATTACGAGTGTAGCCGTACTGTGCTGAGTTGATGTGCCCAGGTCAACTTTACCAGTATTTAAAAGGGGAGAGATGTTCTCCTGGTGAAGTAATCCTTGTTTGATGGAGATTCCAATTTAAGGCTCTTGCAAGGAACTCTCGTGGAGAATGCTGTTCTTGTTGTGCAGTCCTGGTGCTGGTGAAGTATTTAGCACCAAGTTGTAAATGGTTGTAAATAGTTGGGGGCTGGGAGGATCACTCAGTTGTGAGGCCAGACATATACTGTATATAGACACACACACACACACACACACACACACACACACACACACACAACTGTGTCTTCCAGTTCATTGAGTTTGTTTGTTAGCTGTTACTCCAAGCCTCCAGACTTTTTTCTTTCTCTTTCGCAGTTCTTCAAAGTCCATTGGACTTTGAGATGAAGCACAGTTTTCCTTCTGACTCACCATTTTTTCTGCATTTCGATCAGCAGACTCCAGGAGGGCCCTCATATCCTCCTCCATTATGCCTTTCCTCTTCTGTGCTTTCAACCTGGTCATCAAGGTACATGTGATGCTTCTGCCTGGCAGTAGCTAAAGATGTTAGTAACTATTTCATAATCACTATGCTGAGGACCTCTACAAAATGGTTCACGTGGTCACGAATGATCCGCTGAGCAATCAGTGAATGCTCTTCCACCATTACTTCCTTGTTAACTAAAAACCCTCTTTCAAGAGAGGATTGACCATGTGAGAGGACCAAAACAAGTTTCACTACTTCTCATAGCTTACAAAATTCCGCCTGGTGGAATAAATGTTTACTGTAAATTTCATCCAACCTTCCACTTTGTGGGTTGAATTTCCTGAAGGAATCTGATGCCAATATCAGTTTGTGATCATGTTGTGGTGACAGCATTTTTCTTCAATGCAGCCAGCTTCCAAAAGGAGATGGAGAATAGAAGTGAGTTTTTCTGCACTTACATCTTTGCTCTTGAGGGGCAACCTTGGATCCAGAACAGATAGGCTTCTCACAAGAAGATATTTAAGGGCTAACGTTTCAAAAAGCTTGGATGACCATCTTTAGCAAAATGAACAGTTTGCGGTTCTGCCTGAACTCCATTCTCTGCTTCTCAGCTTCGGAGTTCTTCTTCATGTGTTCCTGTAGGAACAACAACAACTCTCAGTTTGGTTACATCCATTTGATTGACTGGGTAGTTGCATTCTCTATGACACTGGGCTTGATAAACTTCCCCATTAGACTCCTCAGCATGTTTGTGAGATCACCACATATAAATGGCAGCATGGGTTTGTCGTTCTGGTATAACTTCAAAAATGGTGTGATTTTCCCGAGCCACCATTAGAAAGAAGTTGAGCTTTGCTGGAAAGATATCACCTTGCACAATCATTTGGGCTGTCTTGGAAGACTTTGTAGATGGTTCTGTTACAGTTTTTGTTTTGGCAATACTGATGTACATTCTCAGAGGGGGCAAAATCTGAAGGACACGCTCAGCCACATCCTCATTTTCCAGCCATCAATGATTGCAGAAGTTCTTTGTAGTCCTGCCTACAAGCTGTAACATCCTTGAATAGCCATTTCAGGCTGGACAGAGCAATTCCAAACTCTACGGAGTGCACACAGTCCACAGATGCACACCCTGCTCTGCAGGAGTTTTTGTATAGACTTTAATCAAACAAAAGAATATATCTAGACAGAGAAATGAGGAGCAATCCCAAATGTGGTGAAGTATGCCACTTTCCTTTCCCCACAAGCAAACTCCTTTGCTATGTCATTGTCATGGTTTGGAAAATGTCAGTTGCAATTCTCACATGATTTGTAAGAATAGTGGCTGATTACAACTTTTGGTGTCCAGCATATTCCTGCTTTAAGTGTTGGATTAGAGCCAACAAATGATTTTATGCTGCTTGCGGTCTTGCTGGCAGTCTGACATGGATTTGAGGACCCTGCGGATGGTAGAGGGGCAACTGCAGTCGATACACCATTGCCTTCTTCTACCACACTGGCACTCTCTACACTGCTGATTGTTGTGGATGTGGCTGCGTTGTATGATGTATTGCTTTTTTGTTGGTAGAAAATCCAGCACTGTTGGAACTGAATGTAAAAGTTGAGGAAACTGTTATTTATATATATATATGCATACTGAGGCTGTTCACATCAAAGCTGGGGACTTCTAGCTAGCTAATTTAAAGGCTGTGCTCCCTAAATTTCACCAGTATGTTAAATGTGCTACAAGGGGAGCTAACACACTGGACAAGGTCTAATCCAACGTCAAGCTAAGCTACAGGGCTAAACAACTACCACACCTGGGCCAGTCAGACCAAGTGTCCGTGCTGTTAATCCCAGTATACAACCCCCTCAGGACAAGTGCTCTCACCTCATCCAGAACTGTCAAAACCTGGCTGGAAGGTGCCTCACTGGGATGTTTTTGAATAACAGGAACTGTAGCAGTATACGACAACTGTATTGGGGTACATCAAATACTACACAGACACTGTCACTGTGGACAAACACATGAAGGTTTACCCCAACAGGAAGCCTTGGCCTTGGCCTTGGTTCAGTTTCTGCCCAGAGAGAGGGACTACGCCTTCAGGTCGAGTGATTATTTACAGTACAGTGCTGCCAGGCCAACCTGAAAAGAGGCATCTGAGCAGCCAAGGGTACTTACAGGATGAAGATTGAGGACTGTCTCCATAGTAACATCACCATTAGCAGCCTGAATGGCTACTGGCCACTATTATGAGTACTTCGAGAAACTGGTCTGTGGACACATCTTCTGCAGTCTCCCACCCAGGTTTGACTCAAAACAGTTTGCCTACACGGCCAAAAAGTCCACCGAGGACACTATTGCCACAACAATCTACTGCAGTCTATCCCATCTGGAGCAGAAGTGGAGCTATGCATGACTGCTCTTTGAGGATTTTAGCTCTGCTTTTAACACCATCCTCCCCCATAGACTGGTGAATAAACTGTTAGACCTTGGAGTATCAGACTCTACCTGGCTTTGGATCAAGGACTTTCTGTCTAACCACTCAGCACCGGCTCCCCGCAGGGCTGCGTACGGAGCCCTTTACTATACACCCTCTACATGTACAACTGTACCCGCACCCACTCTAGTAACAGCATAGTCAAAATTACTGAAGACACCACGGCGGTGGGGCTGATCTCAGGTGGAGATGAGTCTAAGTATCGGGACAAGGTGGAGCAGCTGTCAGCGCAGTGCAGGGAAACAACCTGGCCTTGAATACCACCAAGACC
>KV751329.1:3255416-3267092 GCA_001698575.1 Mola mola | reverse complement strand
CGGTGGGAGCTGCTGCTGTGGTCCTGCCTGATGCCACCTGGCCACATTAGGAAAGGAGATCCTGTGACTTGGATCCTAGGCTGGATTTCCAAGTGCAAATCGGGATCCACAGATTACAATGGCTTCTGAATCAATAGACTACACCTGCTTCTCGATCACTACACTTCACATATCCCTGGATTTACAGATTCTACATACTCTTGGACTCAGTGACTACATCACCAACACTCAGATCTTGCTACATGGTCTAAAATAACTCCTGCGTCTGGATCACTAGACTTCCCATACATCCGGATTTATAGAATCCACAGACTCTGGGACTCATGGATATTTTATACATTCTAAGTAAACTGTTATTATCATGTTTTTGTGTTCTGTACAAGTTACATCTATTGCACGTCTGTCCGTCCTAGGAAGAAGGATCCCTCCTCTGTGATTCTTCCTGAGGTTTCTTATTTTCCCTGTTTAGGGTTTTTTAAAGTTTTTCCTCACCCGGTTCAAGGGTCTAAGGGCAGAGGATGTCACATCTGTACAGTTTGTCAAAGCCCAATGAGATAATGTGTAAATTGTGATTTCGGGCTATACAAGTAAAATTTGATTTGATTTGATTTGATTTAAACCTGAACCTCTGCAACGGTCAACTGTACATATCTACCTACAGTTTGTGAATGTTTTGTGAGTTTTAATTTTATTTATATTGTTTTTTTCAATTATTTTTAGTTTAGTCCTACACTTTCAAGGATTATTTTCAATTCCGTTTTGCTTTTACAAGGTATTCATCCATTAATGTATTCATCACTCTATAGTTTATGCTCAGTTAGCCATAAGCTATCTACTTATGCATTGTGCTAACGTTTGCTGAAATGTTTCGGTTGCAGGAAACGTTAACATTACTGTCAGGTAATGTTGGCTATGTTCACGGCATATTCCATAAATGAGCATGCCATAATTGACATGCATACTAGCATTGCAAAATTGTATCACACACAGCGCAGCTCAGTCATTTAGCTTGCGATTTTGCCAGGTAGCGATAAGCATAAACATGTTACCATGTAAAGTTACATTTCTTGAAAATTCTCTACTATGACTTACCTTTCATGTGATTCGAGAGCGCAGACTCTTCCATTGTGTAGAGTTCAAAATCGTTTTTGGTAGGCTACTTGCCCACTTTGTCTTCGGGGGAGGGGGTCACACATGAAAACAGACTGGGAGATCACACACAACGCCTCAGAGGTGCAAGCGAAGCCATAGCGGAGCAATTTGAATTTCCGGCTCTCTGAATTTTATATTTTCTATTTTATTTCTCCATCCAATAAGTGGCAGCAGCCTATTATTTAGGACTGAGCTGTCACTTTATTTATTTATTATATTATTCTGCATCTTTAAACATGTGTTACAGCTGAGCTAAATACAGTGTTTAAGTCACCAATGAGGCGCTCCTCTGCCGAAAGATACTAATATGATTGATAATATTGGAGCAAATTCACTTTGTATTATAAAAGATAAAGTGCGTGTGCGTGTGCCATATATCAAATCAAATCAAATCAAATCAAATTTTATTTGTATAGCCCGAAATCACAATTTACACATTATCTCACTGGGCTTTGACAAACTGTACAGATGTGACATCCTCTGCCCTTAGACCCTTGAACCGGGTGAGGAAAAACTTAAAAAACCCTAAACAGGGAAAATAAGAAACCTCAGGAAGAGCCACAGAGGAGGGATCCTTCTTCCTAGGACGGACAGACGTGCAATAAATGTCACTTGTACAGAACACAAAAACATGATACCAACAGTTCATTTAGAATGCATAAAACATCCATGAGTCCCAGAGTCTGTGGATTCTATGAGTCCGGATGTATGGAAAGTCTAGTGATCCAGACGCAGGTGGACTCTGTTGGTCCAGGAGTCATTGTACTCCATGTAGGAAGATCTGGGTGTTGCTGAGTCCAAGAGTATGTAGAATCTGTAAATCCAGGTATATGTGAAGTGTAGTGGTCCAGAAGCAGGTGTAGTCTATTGATCCAGAAGCCATTGTGATCTGTAGGTCCCGATTTGCACTTGGAAATCCAGCCTAGGACCACCGCGACCTAGAAAAACCTGCAGGATGGTAAAGCACAACGACTCCGGGGAAGAAGTAAAGTTAGTGTAAGGATATGGACATTTACAGGAGCAGAGAAGGAGTCGGAGTCAGAGGGGGGAGAGAAGAAAGCTCAGTGAATCATGGAGTGTTCCCCCACCAACCTAAGCCTATAGCAGCATAACTAAGGGCTAGATAGGCCAGCCTTAACTATAAGCTTTATCAAAAAGGAAGGTTTTAAGCCTACTCTTAAAATCAGAGAGTGTGTCTGCCTCCCGTACCAAGACTGGAAGATAGTTCCACAGGAGAGGAGCTTGATAGCTAAAAGCTCTGCCTCCCATTCTACTTTTGGAAATTCTTGGGATCACGAATAACCCTGCATCCTGGGAGCGTAAGGTTCTGGATGGGCGATAGGGTACTATGAGCTGTTCAAGATAAGATGGTGACTGACCATGAATAGCTTTGATTGAATAGATTAATTATGTTGCTGGATAATGAGTCTCTAATGTGTTTGGGGCCCAGCACAATGACTTCAGTTTTGTCAGAGTTTAACATTAAAAAGTTATGAAACATCCAGTTTTTAATGTCCTTAAGACATGACTGTAGATTAGCTAACTGATGGGTTTCATCTGGCTTCATTGATAAGTATAGTTGTGTGTCATCTGCATAACAGTGAAAATGTATGGCGTGCTTTCTAATAATTTTACCTACAGGAAGCATATATATAGAGTAAATAGTAATGGTCCAAGCACAGAACCTTGTGGGACTCCATGACTAACTTTGTCATATCTTGATGATTCATCATTAACATGAACAAAATTATATCTATCAGATAGGTAGGACTTAAACCATCTTAGAGCAGATCCTTTAATGCCAATTTGGTGTTCCATCCTCTGTAGTAAGATGTGATGATCGATAGTGTCAAAAGCTAAGATCTAATAAGACTAGTATAGAGATAAGTCCTGCATCAGATGCAGTGAGGAGGTCATTTGTAACTTTTACCAATGCCGTTTCTGTGCTGTGATGCTTTCTAAAACCTGACTGAAACTCTTCAAATAGACTATTATACTGAAGAAAGCCACATAGTTGTTTCGCTACTGCTTTCTCTCGAATTTATGGCGAAAATAATATGTAAAGAGAGCTGTTGGCTTTCCCCCACTTCAATGTGAATTCCATGATTATACAGCAGTATTGTAGTCTTGATTGTTCATCACATAAAAGGTGTTTAATGAACACTGTAGCTGTTTCTGAATGCTGAGTGTGCTGAGTGATCATCTGTGGAAAGTGTCTTAAACCATCTTCCATGAAGCCAACTATGGAATAGTTAGTAACTACAGGTTCAGTAGACCCTTGACGTAGGTGTTCTTCTCTGCCCCCCCCCCCCGCCCGCCGCCCCCCCCCCGCCGCACCTGCCGCAACTGCTGCTGCGTGAAGCCTTTGGCGAGGGCGCGAGCGTGAGTTGTTGGAGGAGGAGGCCATCCGAGACATCGGTAAAATATATAAAATAAATATGGCATGAATACTATATACAGTATATATTTATATGTATATATAATAGAAATTTGGATCTATATAGGAATGAGAGATTGGAGGTAGTTTATAGAGGATGACTATGGTGAAAGAAGTATGGATAAAAAAAAATTTAGGTTAATTTAATTAGTTTCTTAAAATAAGTTATTCATCCAACAGTAACTTTCAGATAGAAACATTTTACCTCTATCACTATCTGCTGAAGGGACCCTAAGACTGTCAGGGACTGGAATGTGCAGGTCTGAAGTCCAGTGTGCTTCCAAGAAGTTGTTGAAGGAGGAGAAGCCCGGTGTCAGAAGATGCGGAAAGCCAAGTCCATTATGCTCTCATGGTGGTCCTTGGTTTTTGTTCCACGTCATAAAGTGTAACGGTCTGCAAACTGCCATAAGAATATTATTTGGTATGATTAAATTATTTTTCTATTTGGTCTCTAGTAAACAAAAATCAAACAAAATATAACCTTGTGATTTTACAATTTACATTTAGCAGTCAATAAAGTACATTTAGGTTGTTCATGAAATACAGCCAGAGTTCTCCACCTCGTTTTAAAGAGTCCAGGAACAATTTATGATCCAACTTGTGGTTGCTAAGGCCATGAATGACGTAAGAAAAAGTAGGGGAGTGTGTGTCTGTTTTAAATTGGCCATTCAGTTGTTAGGATATTGTGGGTGCAAACAGAATATCATGTTTTCATTGTCACAAGTATTTTCACAGATGTGGAGAAGCTCAAAGATGACATTTTAACAGTAGATAATGTTAGATTTACTCTGTTTTTAGGTATTAGGATGAAGAGAAGAGTCATATAAGGAGACTAGCTTTTTTTTTTTTTTACAGGAAATCATAAGAGGTATCAGTACATTGGAATGAAAACATACACACTGAACAATGAAGAGCCAATCAGTCAGTTTTATTCTGAGCAATTAGGGTAATCTCAAAAATCCAAGCAGGATCAGGCTGCTGTAGGAGAGATCAGATAGCTGCTGAAGCGCAGTGCTTGACAAGCAGCAGTGTGACAAGCAGCATCGTGATGAGAGACCTCAAAGTAGGTAGAAAGCAGTGAACTGTGACAGGCAGACACAGGGAGGTCAGAGGCTGAAAACAGGCACAAAAGGTCCTACCAAGGCTTGTTTTCCCTTCTCAGATCTTTGTATTGTCACATCAAAAAGAAATGTAGCTCTTTTTCTCTCTTTCAGCCTTATAGATTTTTCTATTAATACAAAACAAAAGCCTGAAAGTGATTTTGGGTAATTTGGATCTATTTCACCAAACCTAAAACTTATGTACATGCGGTATATGTAATACATTTCCCCACTTGCCCTCTCTGTGGGCAGACTTGTGTCTCCTTCAAGCTCGGGTCTTCTACCAGAGGCCTGGGAGCCTGAGGGTCTTGCGCAGGATCTCAGATTTTCCTAGGATTGTGCTCTTCTGGACAGATATCTCAGATGTTATTCCTGGGATTTGTTGGAGCCACTCTCCCAACTTGGGGGGTTACAGCCGCAAGTGCTCCTATCACCACTGGTACCAGTGAGACGTTTACTCCTCTAATCCTTTCCAGCTCCTCTTTTAGCACTTGGTATTTCTCGAGCTTCTCGTATTCCTTCTTCCTGATGTTGCTATCACTTGGGATTGCGACACCTACCATTACCGCCTTCTTATCCTGCTTGTTGACCACCACAACATCCGTTTGATTAGCCACCATCATCTTATCGGTCTGGATTTGGAAGTCCCAGAGGATCTTAGTTGGTCGTTCTCAATCACCTTAGGGAGTGTTGCCCACTTCGATCCTGGAACCTCCAGCCCATACTCCGCACAGATGTTTCTGTATACTATGCCGGCCACTTGATTGTGACGGTCCAAGTATGCCATTTCCTGCCTGCATCTTGCACCCTGCTGTTACCCAGAGACCCACAGTCTGCACCTTGGGTCCTGTCTGGTGAGGTAAACCCAGCCTCTATCGATTTTGAGTTCAAGGCCTGTTCTTGTGCTGCCATGATCAGTGTCTCTGTGCTGTCCCTGAGACCAGCCTTCTCCAGCCACTGGTATGTTTTCTCGATATCAGCCACTTCCTCTAGCTGTCGTTGGTACATCCTGTGCAGGGGCTTGTCCCTCCAAGATGGTTTCTCTCCTTCTTCCCTCTCCTCACTGGGTTTCTGCTGCCTGAGGCATTTACTTAGCAGGTCATCATTGGGGCCCATCTTCATAATGTATTCCTGGATCTTGGTTGTTTCATCTTGGTTAGTGGCTCTGACAATCACTAATCCTCAGCCTCCATTTTTCCGGTGAGTGTACAGCGTCAGGGTGCTGGTCTTGGGGTGAAACCCTCAATGCATGGTGAGGAGCTTCCTTGTCTTGATATCTTTGGCTTCTATCTCCTCCTTTGGCCAGGTTATTATGCCAGCAGGTTATTTGATGACTGGCAGGGCATTGGTGTTGATGACTCAGATCTTGTTTTGACCATTTAGCTGACTTCTCAGGACCTGCCGCACTCTATGTAGGTATCTGGCTGTGGCTGACTGCCTTGTGGCCTCTTCATGATTCCAATTTGCCTTCGGGATCCCAAGGTATTTGTAGCTGTCCTGAACATCGGCTATATTTATACATATATGTTGTATATAACCAGATTTAGTTTTATTTTTTTTTAGCCCATATTACTGTATTTGATCTGTATACATTTGACCCATTTGTTTTGACATTAGGTCAACCATTTCTTATGTCTCCAGATGCTCAAATCAGATTTAGATTCAAACTTACAGAACTTGCACTTGAGGCCTTAAATTATGTTTGTGTCTTGTAATTTGTGTCATTTATTTCAGGTATAGGGATACCAAAGTCAATCTCCTGATACAGGAAGTATTTTTCAAGAAAAATACCAAAATGACAGTCACAAATTTGCTTCTCTGCACAATGTTATTAAAAGAAGCTAACAACTACCATCAATATGTTTTAAAAGAGCCGAGTTTGGCAGTTTTTAAAACTGTCACTGCAGAAATAAAGATTTGGACTTGTAGCTGACAACTATTAATTACAGACTAATTCATGAATTGAATTTAGATGTCTTTTTTTTTAAGAACTCTGGCATTTTTTCAACTTGAGCCCTACTTGATGGACACAGAGTCTATACATTCACAAAATACAGCTATTTTGAAAATTAAAAATGTTGAGCTTCAGACACTGGGGTTGTTTACTGAGAAAAGCCCCGAAAATGCAATGGGACAGGGCAAGCCGAAAATAGTGATACAAGTGTCTGGTAACATGGAGTAGATACCTACAGTGAAAAACCTGTCTGTTTTTGTGCGAGTAACTGTAAAGATACTGTATAAAATGAATGTTTGAAAACCATCTTTGTTTTTCTTACATTTTATTTACTTCTGATCACTGACAGTGAGCCCCACACATGACCAGTCCATTGCTGAAGGGCCACTGCCTTCCAAATCATTCTGATGTTTACAAAAGACACGTGAATTTATGTTGAGTTTACATACCAAAGATCTACTTTAACGTTAATATTTTAAGTTAAGTTGAGAACACAGCTGCACCCATTTCAATCTCTGTTTTTAATCCCATCTTGCTGTTGTGTGTTAACACAAATGTCATGATATGAATTTATACAAAATATTGGCAAGTCAGCAGTGGCACAATTTATGACAACACATATTACCCCTGGGAAGAATGACCCCAAACATGTTTATATGGCTGTTTGAGCAGGTCCAGTATGAGCAGTGGCTTTTCTTGACAGATGGTTAGGTTTTGTTTTGTTTTTTTATTATATTTCAAACCATTCTTACTTATATTAATCATAATAGCTAAAAAAGCAACAATAGATATTGTTACTGACTTTCTCTCAGATGGAAAAAGGCTTGAATACTATTAGGCAACTGTTGATTTATTGGTCTATAGATGATTTAGTAACAGTATAACAGTTTAAGTTCAACAAGATTTTTTAAATTTGAGTACATGTAATTTGATAAAGAGAGGGGTTGTTGGTTCTTTTTCACTGTTTTTATTTACAATTCTTAGTAAATCCTGTCAGAATAAAGATGATTGGTGTTCATTTTATTTTATTTCCATAAAATAATTCATGTATGGTAATATGAAGGAACTTTACAGGGTTCTAAAGCGAGTGTTGACCTTTTTGTGTATTTAACTGAAATGATGCTAGTACTAGCAATGACAACAGCACTAATTTAAGCATGACTGACTTTAGAATAACACTTTAGATGAGAAAAACAAAAACTTTCATTGTACCAAAGGATTGCGCAAACCAAACTCAAATTAAACTGACTAAACCGTGACCCCTAACAGGATAAGAGGTAGAATAGTATAGACGGATGGATGGATGGATAACAGTTTACCCAAAACATGTTTATGATTTCAAACAACAAAGCCAAGCTGACTCTAGCTGATTAGTTTAGATGGTATGTATGTGGCACGATTAAATTACACTAATCTAATGAATTACTTTTTGAGTGTATCCTGACCCTAACCATAACAAGTAAACACTAACTGAATTCTAGCGTAACCCTTTCAAATAAAGTTTTAACCCTTAAAAGACCTAAAAATTGGGAGGACAGTTTGACTTGTCTTTAAGTACTTTAAACTGAAAATTCCTCACAATTGTGGTTTAAAGGCAAAAATTTTACACACAAATAAAACATAACCATAATGTCAGCATGGCCACTGAAACGTAACACTTCCATTCATGCTTGTATCCACTTGCATAAGAATATTGCAGAAGCCTATCAATATCTGCATGTATTTAAGTCATTCACAACCTTTAACCTTCACTATCAGTTAACCTCAGATCATGATTCTTAAACAAGTTAACTGTTTTGATCAATACTAGGATGCAGTTGAATTCTTTAAACAGTGACTATTGTAGGATGAGGCAAAATGAAGTCAAATATACTTCTACAAAAAAAGAGAACAGATTAGTAAAAAATAAGAACAAAAGAGTAAAGATCTCACATCACTGTTAAAGCATGCCTATCATGTCAGAGGGCAGGACAAAGACCCCTATGAAACATCAAATGTTGACTTCCACTAGCTCAAAGGGTTACATCCATGACCTCTCTCAAGCTCTCAGATGCTTTTTTTTCAGAAAATCAGTCACATATGCTGCTCTTTTCTTCTCTGATCTGCTGTCACCTCACTCCTCCGAATCACAAAGCATAACCCTGAATGTGGAATATGCTTTCACACATCACTGATTTCTCTTCAGTTTAAGCTCAGCCACACTTGTTTCTGTCTCCCTCCCTCTGTTTTTGCCTTTACTTTGGCCTCCAACCAACCAGTCCCACTTTGTGCTTCTCTTGACTGCCAGGAACAAAAATGAAGAAAGGTAGCTACCTTTCTTAATTTTTGATCGAGAATAGATTGAGATTAATAGATTGAGATTTAATCACATTGAGAATAAATGTGCCTTGAATAAAACCAGATCCCTCAGAACAGTCATTCAGTGGTACTGTAAAAGTCTCCTGATAATGTGCTTTCAAACAAGGCAGCTCACTTTATCAAGTGTTGATAGCTTTATTTCACTTAATTCAATGAGACACCTCAGCTTTTAATGAATTGATAACGTGGTAGTCCATTTGAAAAGCTTTTGTCCCTCCTGATGGAATTAACAGTTTGATTGTCCATTTTGAGAAATATTCCCCACATGAAACAGAATAATTCACTTTAAAGCACTTACATGAATGGATGAAGTCTCTCATTTTGGGGTAATGTGAAAGCCTCATCTATCTTAACTGCACTTAGCTGATTTTTTGAAGCTGTCCAACAAATATTTGTTGTTTTGGGTTTATGTTGTGTTCATGACTTAGAGGTTGCTAAAGACTTGTGTAGATTAATTAACTTGTTTCATTTTAATAGAATATTTGTGTACTATGTAATTACAAACTGTGACTGCATGTCTTTTAATACCAATATTACAGCAGTGGTAAGTGGCTGTGATTTTTTTCCACCCCAAATGCCAACCACATATAGAAAGCTTTAAATTCACTTTAGCAGCTTTCACCATATCACAGCCAGTGTTTCACTAAAGAACCCACTTAAACTCCTGGCTTTACAGCACATTTTGCTATGTGGTATATAAAAGCAGTAATAACTTAATTCAAAGTGTAAGTGGGTTCAGTTATTACTGCTTTTATATACTACATAGCAAAATGTGATATAAAGCCGGGCCTTTGTCCATGGGGTCCGGTCGGGCTCAGCCCGAAAAGGAGACATGGGTCCGTCCTCACGTGGGCCCACCACCCACAGGAGGAGCCATAGAGGTCCGGTGCTATGTGGATCGGGTGGCAATCAAAGGCAGGGGCCTTGGCGGTCCAATCCCCGGTTGCTGAAGCTGGCTATTGGAACATGGAACGTTACCTCTTTGGTGGGGAAGGAACCTGAGCTTGTGCAAGAGGTTGAGAGATACCGGCTAGATATAGTCAGCCTAACTTCAACGCACAGTTCGGGTTCTGGAACCAGTCTTCTTGAGAGGGGTTGGACTTTTTTCTATGCTGGAGTTGTCCCAGGTGAGACCTCGGACATCCGGGAGAGGCTCAGAGTAGAGCTGCTGCTCCTCCGCGTTGAGAGGAGCCAGTTGAGGTGCATCGGGCATCTGGTCAGGATGCCTCCTGGGCATCTCTGGGGAGGTGTTTCGGGCATGCCCATCCGGGAGGAGACCCCGGGGCAGACCAAAGACACGCTGGAGAGCTTATATCTCTCGGCTGGCTTGGGAACGTCTTGGTGTCCCCCCGGAGGAGTTGGTGGAAGTGGCCGGGGAGAGGAGCGTCTGGATCTCCCTGCTCAGGATGTTGCCCCTGCGACCCGGACCTGGATAAGCGGCAGAAAACGAAACAAAATGAAACGAAAACCTTTATGAAAGCATTATACCATATTCCTCATAAAAGGCTTTATGATGCCAGGTGACATAGTAACAAGGTCTGCATAGTGGAAGTGCTGTGATGGATGAATGGATTAAACATTATGTTTAGACAATGATTAGATATGCGGTACACCATTTTATTTTATCCTGATAAAATCCTCCCAAAAAAAGTACTAAAAAACAAGATTTTCTTTGGAAAAATATTGTCTGCAAAAATTGTTATTATTTAATTCTTTTGGAATCAATCAATCAGGGGTGATAAAGTGCTACTGTACTTGTGAGAGAAAGTTGTATAAAGCATTTGGGTCTTTACCCTACCCAATATGATTAGAAGTTGATAATAACTTACTATATTATATTTATTATTTAGTATAATGCTTTTTACAGAGCAGCCCAAAAAGTGAGCTTCAGATCAATATTTGTGTTCACAAGAGAATATTTTTCCTTTGCATGTCTAAAAACAATAGCTTTTTACTTTCATTTTATCTATGCTGCTATCTGTACCTGCTCTGTGAAAGCTTGTGTCTCTGCAGCATCTCAGGGGTGTAAACATGACCTGAAGTATTTATTTTTTTTATACCTGGGTAAAAGCAAGGTTGAAAGCAAGAAAAAGACACTGAATAAGTCTTGCCATTCTGTGACCTGTTCAGTCCCACAGACTTTCCTTTTGACCAGCAGATAGAAAGAGACACAAGAACTTATTAATTATTCAGGAACTGCAGTGTTTTTCATGTGCAAACTGTAGCCTACAATGTACAAGTGCCCCTATATAAGTGCAATGCAAAGCTATTGCTCTGCTCTCATTGCCAAGAAACTCCTGTATCACCTGAAAGCTGCCACTGTCTGTATTGTTTTTCTTCAAATAATTATATGCTTACTGTAAGCCCACTAATCTTTGTAATCTTAAAATACAATCAAATGTGTCAGTGATGTTGGAAACGTGACCATGGGATCGGGAATACTCATTTAGGTCAAGGTATTTGGCTATTCCTTTGCTACATATTTAATGAAATTCACTGACTGATGCTTCAGCATCGCATTAGTGCTGTCATCACTTGAACCAGGCTGACGTCTCCAGCTCATACATGGGCTAAGTTTCGTTTCGTTTCGTTTTCTGCCGCTTATCCGGGTCCGGGTCGCGGGGGTAACAGCCTGAGCAGGGACATCCAGACGCTCCTCTCCCCAGCCACTTCCA
>KV751329.1:3232087-3252642 GCA_001698575.1 Mola mola | reverse complement strand
GTGGGGGGGGGGCCCACATGAGGGCGGGCCCATGTTTCCTTTTCGGGCTGAGCCCGACCGGACCCCATGGAAAAAGGCCCGGCCACCAGGCGCTCGCCTACGGACCCCTTCCCCAGGCCTGGCTCCAGGGCGGGGTCCCGGTATCCCTCCGGGCAGGGTACACAAGTCCTTGTTATTATTCACCATCATAGAAGTCTTTGAACCGCACTTTGTCTGGCCCCTCACCTAAGACCGATTTGCCTTGGGTGACCCTACCAGGGGCAATCAGCCCCCGACAACATAGCTCCTAGGATCATTAGGGCACCCAAACCCCTCCACCACGGTAAGGTGGCGGTTCCAGGAGGGGACATGGGCTAAGTGCCATTTAAAATTCAATTTCAGCTACCCTATGATTTTCCTTCATTAAAAGTAGGTTATAATACATTTTACTGAGAAAATACTGAGTGAAAACAGAATATCTTTACCAGAAATTTTCGTCCTAATAGTACAAATGTTGAGCTTATCGAACTTCTCGTGCTCATGTCTCATCTTAGATTGATCTTACATCAGCTACTAGTTAACATAAAACAATGCATAACATGTAAATCTCCAACCACACTCTGAATTCATATAGCATCAGACATGACAGCTTTATTTAATTAATTTTTTTTACTATATACTTTCTTTGGTCGAGAGACATTTGTACATTGAATACAGTATTCAATTGCAGTTAGAAACAATTTAAAATGGTACTTGTAATGGACAGAGCACGCCAAGGCAGGGGGACACAGGATAAGGTGAAAAAATAAGGGTTTTATTTACCCAAGAGAAAGAAAAAAAGGGGTAAACAAACCAAGGTGCTGTACAAAAATGTGCTTAAAAAAACATAAATGGGCCAAAATACCTTCAGACAAACAACCCAACTGTAATGTAACTAAAAAAAAACCTCATACTGAACAACTGAAACCATATATATACACCTGGCCAGATACAAAAAAACAATGAAGGGTAATTAACAAATTAAGATTAAACACATGTCATTTTAACAAATCAGTTTTTAACAAAAATAATTAGCTTATTTTGAAGCAAAAACATTGACGCTAACTTACTTTGAAACAAGGATTCTAATATCGCCAAATACATAATGGTACCACCACACAAATCAGTGCTGCCTCTATCTTCTCCCAAGAGATGGTATAGTTATTCCAAATCAGATACCTCTACAATGTAACTCAAGATGCGTGCACTCAACATAAATACAATGTAAAATATCAAAGAAATGGCAAATAAAAGTTAAAGTAATATAAATGAACTAAATCTATGTGTTGTCTTTATGTGATCTTCTAAATGTATATGGTGTGCTAAACAAAGGATCAGGTACAGGGTATGTAGTATGAGGTTAGAATTATATTACCCTTTGTATGGCGATTCCATGCAGTCATCACAGTACTATAGAAAAGTAATCCACTAATTCATTGTGACAGTGACTTGTGCCATGTGCCTTCTTTTCTAGAAAACTCTCCCCTGCTGAAAAGAACTATGATGTGGGCAACCGGGAGCTATTGGCGGTGGTGGCTGCGCTTCGGGAGTGGAGGCTGCGCTTCGGGAGTGGAGGCACTGGTTAGAGGGATCAGAGGTACCATTCCTAGTATTGGCTGACCACAAGAACCTCACTTACCTGCAGTCGACCAAAAGGTTCAACTCCCGCCAGGCTCGTTGGGCTCTGTTTTTGGGACGTTTTAATTTTTCCCTTTCCTACCGTCCAGGGACTCGGAACACTAAGCCAGATGCCCTTTCCCGCTTGTATGACTCCTCTCAGGAGAGTCAGGAACCCGAGACCATCCTCCCGGCCTACTGCTTCATCAGGTCAGTGGTTTGGGACCTTGAACGGGCGGTTTTGCAGGCTCTACAGCAGCAGCCAGACCCAGGTTCGGGCCCTAAAGATCGGCTTTTCGTCCCAGAGGCAGTCCGGTCCCAGGTTCTTCAGTGGGGACATTCCTCGAAACTTGCCTGCCATCCAGGGGGTCAACCGCACACTAAGGTTCGTGCAACAGCGGTTCTGGTGGCCGAAGATGGGTCAAGACGTTAAAGGGACCATTGTTGCCTGCGCGGTCTGCTCCAGAGGAAAGTCATCCCATCAACCTCCTGTGGGTCTCCTTCAGCCGTTACTGGTCCCAGAATCCCAAATTTGGCTATTGACTTTGTAACTGGTCTGCCGCCCTCTAATGGGAACACTGTGATTCTGACTGTGGTTGACCGTTTCTCCAAGACGGTGCATTTTATTCTCCTCCCTAAGCTTCCCTCTGCACTGCAGACGGCAGATTTGCTGGTGACACACGTGTTCCGCATCCATGGTCTTCCAGTGGACATCGTGTCGGACCGAGGCCCACAATTCACGTCTCAAGTTTGGCAGGCCTTCTGCAAGGCCATTGGAGCTTCGTCCAGTCTCTCCTCAGGCTATCACCTCTAATCCAATTGGCAGTCTGAGAGAGCTAACCAGGACCTGGAGTCTGCTCTTCGCTGTGTGTCGCCTCGTCATCCTGCTTCGTGGAGTATGCATCTTCCCTGGGTAGAATATTCCCATAATTCGCTGACATCATCGGCAACAGGCATGTCACCTTTCATGGTGGCTTATGGATACCAACCCCTGCTGTTTCCATCCCAGGAACGAGGGGTTGCAGTTCCTTCTGTCCGTGCCCACCTTCGTCGTTGCCACGCCGTGTGGAGGTACAGTATGCCTGGGCCGCCCTGTGTTGCACTGCCCAGCGCAACCGCGCCTTGGCGGACAAACATGGTGTTCCAGCTCCGGATTATCGTCTGGCAAAAGGTCTGGTTCTCTTCTCGGGATCTCCCTCTCCAAGTGGACTTTCGTAAACAGGTTCCCAGATTTATTGGACCCTACGAGATTGACAAAGTGATTAACCCCACTGCAGTCCAGTTGAAACTTAACCCCCGCCTCCCCCTCTGATCATCGACAATCATCCGGCCTACGTGGTCAAGAAGATCTTGGATGTTCGCCGCAGAGGACACGGCTACCAGTACTTGGTGGACTGTGAGGGGTACGGTCCAGAGGAGCGCTGCTAGATAGCACGCTCCCTCATTATTGACTCCTCACTGCTACGGGACTTTTACAGGGAATTTCCCCATAAGCCTGGTAAGGCACCTGGTGGTGCCTCTTAGGGGGGGGCAGGTTACTGTCATGGTTCCGTTCTCTGCTTTTATTTTGGTAGTTGTGTTTTGTTCTGTCTCCAGTGTTGTGTTTTTGTTTTACTTCGTTACAGGGCTGGAAGTGGTTCAGGTGTGCTGAGCTGATTACCCGCAGCTCTTGATTCCTCATCAGTGGCTGTATTTAAGACACAGATTCTGATCTCCTCGTCGCCAGAACGTCTTGTTCCTCGCACGGTAAACCTTGATCGCTCCCTACGTCCTGATTGCTTCGACTTCCTGGTTTCCATTTTCTTCGTGTCCAATTCTCCGAGTTCTGCTCTAGTGATTTTTCTTTGCTACTTTGATCCCGTGGTTTCTAGTAGTACTAGAGATTTTCTGTTCAGTACTTTGCTCGGTCTTCCTAACGTTGCGACCGATGTTTTGTTTGTACTTTCTTCTTACGCCTCCCTAGAGTTTCCAGCGCCTTTTGTTAATTGAGTTGTGGGGGGGGCAGGTTACTGTCATGGTTCCGTTCTCTGCTTTTATTTTGGTAGTTGTGTTTTGTTCTGTCTCCAGTGTTGTGTTTTTGTTTTACTTCGTTACAGGGCTGGAAGTGGTTCAGGTGTGCTGAGCTGATTACCCGCAGCTCTTGATTCCTCATCAGTGGCTGTATTTAAGACACAGATTCTGATCTCCTCGTCGCCAGAACGTCTTGTTCCTCGCACGGTAAACCTTGATCGCTCCCTACGTCCTGATTGCTTCGACTTCCTGGTTTCCATTTTCTTCGTGTCCAATTCTCCGAGTTCTGCTCTAGTGATTTTTCTTTGCTACTTTGATCCCGTGGTTTCTAGTAGTACTAGAGATTTTCTGTTCAGTACTTTGCTCGGTCTTCCTAACGTTGCGACCGATGTTTTGTTTGTACTTTCTTCTTACGCCTCCCTAGAGTTTCCAGCGCCTTTTGTTAATTGAGTTGTTTTCTGTTGTTCCAGCCCTGGTGTTCTTTTGTTACTTTGTTTGGTTCTTGTTTCTGTTCTGTTCTATGATAAATTTTATTTGTACTTTTTCGCCCTAGCTTCCTGTGTCCGCTTGTGGGTCCAGACCTCGCTCCGCTCGTCACATTCTTCAATCAAAGGACAAACTCTGGCAATGAATCAGGAGTCCCTTTTACAGAAGCAGTTGAATATAGACCATAAGGGTGCCACAAATCAGGGAAGAAAACTAGCAATTGATTAACTTTAACTTAATTATTTTTTCAATACTATTTTTATTATTATTTCTTAAAACTATTTAAAGTTTGCAACAACAGAACCACATAACCTATTAAATCAAATCAAATCAAGTCAGATTTTATTTGTATATTCCAAAATCACAAATTACAGATTGTTTCACTGGGCTGTAGGAGACATTGAACCCCCCTCCTAACCCCGGAGGGGAGAGGAGAGTTGGGTACCCGGAGTACCCACAAGCTGTAAAAATGTGACCCCCTCTGCCCTTAGACCCTCCAAATGGGAGAGGGAAAAGTTCAAAAACCCTAAACAGGAAAAAATCAGGAAAAAACATAAAGGAGGGATCCTTCATCCTAGGAAATGCAATAGATATCACGTCTACAGAACACAACATGACAATAGCAGATTTGTAAGAATATATGAGTTCATGAGTCTATAAATCCCGATGTATGAGAAATCTCTTGACCCAGAAGCAGGTGATGTCTGTTAGTTCAGAAGTCATAATGGTCCATGTATCCAGATTTGTGTATTGCTTATGAAATCTATAAGTCCAAGAGTTTGTGAGTATCTATAAATCCAGAGGTATGTGAAGTCTATTGATCCAGAAGCAGGTGTAGTCTATTGGTCAGGAGTTGTACTCTTACTTCTAAGCTGTAGGTATTTAAAAAAAAGTGCTTCCTGTCAAGGCAAAATTATTGGAATGGAGTAAATAAATATCGCTGATCATTTTTAGTCCCTTAGAGTTTCATAACTTAAATATTGCATCTGATACATTAACCCCTTTTTGATAAAACAGTAAGTACAGTAGTGAAAACCTGAACCTTGCCCTCCTGTTGTTCCATATAAATCCAGCAAATGCATTCCTCATTTTTGTAAACCAGAAGGGGATGGGAAAGATATGTTGCAATAGTGTAATTTTTGTAATACATACATTTTTATCCCAATCTCATACATTGGTAATGGCATTCATCTATACATCGACTCACCGATTTCCTATCGTCAAAAGTTTATAATTAGCAATAACAACATGTTTGAGTCTGGGCAGAATCTGAACTCCTAAGTATTCAAATTGTTCTACAGCATTACATTGGACAACTTCAGGAATCAGATTTGTTCTTTCATTTACATTGAGTAATATGGAAGATTTATTATTATTCACTTTATATCAGGACACATTGCCAATTTTTTTTTATTTAATGAAATTATGTCATCCGCATAAAGGGCAATTCTGTGTGTTCTCAGTCCCACTGTTATTCCGCTGAATTGCACTTATTAACATATTGAGAGGTTCAAGTGCTAATGTAGATAACGGTACGAGAGGGGGCACCCTTGCCAGCAACCAGTACTAATTTGTATAGGTTTTGAAATATTTCTATTTGATGAAATTTATGCTGTAGCATTATAATATATTATTTGAACCCATTTTATGAATTTATTCCCACATCCAAATCTTTCTAAAACCCTAAATTGATAAGGCCATTCAACCATATTAAAGGCTTTTTCAGCATCTAATGATAGAAGTTCTATATCAGACATTTCTTCATTAAAATTAATTATAATTAGTACCTTTCTTACATTGTGAAAACCCTGCCTTCCCATTATTAATCCATTCTGATCTTTATTAATAATTTTGGGCAAAATCCTTTGTAAATGTTTTGCTGCATCTAAAGTTTACATATTATCGTAAAGTCAGAATTAAGCCAATTTCTGTGTCTCGTGTTCTCATATCTGTTTGATGGTTTACCTAGCTTTGGTAGCAGAGTAATTAAGGCATTGTTCACAGAAGCTGGGAGATTGTTGTTTTGAAATGCCTCTTGAAACATTTGTAAAAGTTATGTTATCAGCCTATTCTTGAATTGTTTTTATACAAATCAATAAGAATTCCTGATTTCATACTATCAATGGTGTGTCACAATCTGCTCTCAAAGTCAGCAATTCATTTTCCATTTGTGTGTTACCTTCCTCATATACTATTTCTTGAAGTGTACTTATTTTATTCTCCAATTGTAATCTCTTCTCATGTGACTTTTTAATTTTACTTTGATCCTGTATAGCTGATAATGTGTCCTCCAAGAAAAGCTTTAAATGCTTCCCACTTCGTACATGCTAATGTTTGTGTTGTATTCAGTTTACAAAACTCATCTATTTGCCTTCCTATATGTACAAAACCCTCATCTAGCAGTCATTTATGCTGGAAATGCCATCTAGGAGGATATTTTTGTCAGTGTTTTTTTTTTAAATCTACGTATACGTAACAACATGGTGCATGATCTGAGATCACAATAACATCATAGGAACAGTTATTAATTTTGTACCATAAGTCTAAAGACATTAAAAAATAATCAATTTGAGAATATGCCTGAAGAACTGAAGAATAACAAGAGTATGTTTTAGCCTGTGTATTTACATATTTCCATGTATTTATCAGCTTCAACTCTTTTACAAAATAATTTCTAACCTTTTAACACCTGTTATGTGATTGATCTGTACCATAGAATCTCTCAGTGTTGGGGTTTAATGTACAATTAAAATCTCCTGCAATTATAATTTGTCCTACTAATGTTGTGAGGTTAAAGAACAGTTCTTCGAAATATTTAGGATTAACTATATTTGGTCCATACAAGTTCACCAAATTTAGGTTTTCTGATAAGAGTGCCCTGGACTGTAAAGTATCATCCCATCTTATCCTTAATAATATGTTCAGCCTGAAAGGGACTGTGAATGAATAAGTGTAAACTCCTCTGGCCCAGGATGAGACTGATGCTGTCAATACACTACCCTGCCACCTCTTCTTAATTATATTACTCTACTTTCCTCATCTAAAAGATGAGTTTCCTGTAGGAAAACAATTTTAAAGTCCTTGTCTTTTATCATATTAACTTTTCTAAGCTGTTGAAACCTGCAGTTCCAAGAAACAAAATTAAGATTTACTCCTTCAGACATTAAAAAAAAAAAAAAAAAAAAGCTAGATTATCTTGATTATAAAAATAAACATATAAAGGAGCATAACAAACCTGGATGCTAAAACATACATCCGATGTCTTGAACATGAACTTCCCTTTTCCCACACTTGTGAGAACCCCCCCAAAAAAGCATTTGACCTCCCGTTAAAGCTATTGACAATTCCACACTGAGTGAAGATCAATCTGTCCACTTCCAACTAACCAAAAAGAAAAACGGTCTCCACTGATTACAACTATATTACAACTTTTTACAATTAGCGTCAGCATGTGCTGTAGCTTGTTCTGAAGCTAAACATCATAAAAATTTTAATTCGTAGTTGAACATGTTAAGTGACAAATTCTATAGGAACTTAATTTATTGAATTGTTAATGTGTATAATTAATCCATCTAGCCCAGCACACAGTGTACAGTATGTACTATATGCCAAATAGCTCAAAATACAGTACATTGTAGCGTACGTTGCCGTACAGCATACATTTGCTAGTTTAATTTTTTACCTTGATTTGGACATATATGGTTGGGTGATTATCTCCAACATGTTTTATGAGTTGGAACTCAAAGTTCAACACAGAAACATAAACAATGTGCCAGATGCAGAACAATATAATTATTGTAGTTTCACATTCTTGCGCTTATGAAACTGTAATATCCTTACTTTCTATCCTACTTGCGTTTCTCTCACTCACTTTTTACTGTTTGTTCTTCTCTCCCTTATGTTCAACTCATTCACTTTAGTCACAGTGAATTCACAGATTTGATTGAGACTATTTTAATGCATGTAATAGGTATGTGAGTTTCTTGTGCCACTAAACCAATAATGTAAAGCCTAGAAAAAACTGTGCCTGTTAAAACATAAACAGCATTTTCTGGTCAGATGGACATACAGTGTTATCCCTCAAGTGACTTCTGGGTCTACAAGGAACAACTACCAGTTGGGCGTGTCTGGAAAACGTCCAAAAGGAGACATCCAGGCGGCATCCTAACTAGTTGTCGAAACCTCTTTGGCTTGCTTCTCTCCACTTGAAGAAGCAACAGCATTATTCCCTTAGTTGTCTAAGCTGAGAAAACTTACTGAATTGTATTATTTTTTGTCAGAACTTCCTGGAGGCTAATTCAATGTCCTTTTCTATGGCCTCCCAAAACTCCTCCCATGCCACATTTGCGTCTTTCAAGGCCACAGGCCTTCCAGCCTCCCAGTACTAGGCTGTTGATTCAGGAGCCCTACTGGCCAACCCAACCTGAAGGGCCTCCTCCTCTAGCCTGATGGCTCCCTTCACCACTGTTGTCCATTGGCATGTTCTTCCGTTCTGTTTCCATTACAACAGCACCAGTGAAAGACTGACCTCTTAGCAGCTACGTATCCTGTTTGGGTTTTCATTGTATGTGGTCGTATGGCTTTTAAAGCTTTTTGACTGCATCCAGAACAAAATAATAGAGCTTGTGTGGAGCAGGCTTAAATATTATGTCCTGACCTATATGCCCTAGAGCAGAGATCCCACTGGTCTTGACTTTTTAGGTCAACCTAAAGCCCACTGTGACCTATCAATGAGGCAAGTTAATTGAATTTCAACAGGGAAAAAGTGTAGTTGCATTAATTGCTCTGGTCTGCATTTACTGAATGACCCGCTTATCTCCCAAGACACAGCCACCATGAGTGTAACAGATGTAAAACTTTTATAACAGCCTATTTAGGCACAAACGTCATGGGTAGAATGTGAAATTGTTGCAGAGACGAAAACACAGCATAATACTGAGTAGTGAAGGCACTTTTATTACAAGACCATAACCTACTCTTGAATATAGCTTGCAGAGATCCAACATTTCGCTTATATAATGTTACAAAAACATTACAAATAATGTACTTTTTATAAAAAAAAAAAAGAAAAAAAGAACACAACATATAGTTGGAAATATTTGACTCTCATTCCTATGAAAAATGCCATCCACTGACTACAGTCACAGCTGCCATAATTATCACAAATGATGGCTCTTATATATCTGCTACAGTTACCACCAGCTGATTGTCACTTAGTAAGTAGAGAGAAAGAGAGCGATAGATTGCACTAATTTAATACACTGGTTTCACTGGTGTTGAATTGCCCCACTTTAACCGCCTGTGGCAGTTTGGTGTTTGGCGTTGGTGTTTGTGAATTAGATGATATTTACAAAGAGCCATATTTGCATAGGAAAGGGCCAATTTTGTGCCAAATTTTTGATTATTCCCTTAATATTCCCTAATTTTGCTGTAATTAATACAAAACAATGATTCAGTGTCCTCACATCACTAGTGGGCATAATTTAAGTCATCAATTATTATTAACTGAGCAAAACTGTTTAGTCCAACCATTACTCTATCAAAAAGTGAACAACAAAGTTCTTTTTTAGGATCACATAAATATTATCATCTAATACTTTAGTTTAACCCCCTTCGGGTATCAGGGCAGTCTGTTGGGATTGGGTAATTGTGTCATCCTCTGATATTTTTGTAAATTTCAGCAACATCAAACACAGTGATTCCAAAGTGTTACATATTTTTATTGTCAGCACAAATTTGGCTACAATTATATGGAATTGCATTTTGTCTTAAAACATACACAATGTGAAAATTAGGTCCAAACATATGAACAAATAATTGTAAAAACACATACTAAGACAGTGTGCTGAATTGTTTTGGTCATCAAAAGTAGTTGTGCAGGGTCTTTATTATGTAAAGATGACAAATTTACCCATCCATCCATCCATCCATTTTCTACCACTTATCCTGTTAGGGGTCGCGGGGGGTGGGTGCTGGAGCCTATCTCAGCATCTTCGGTCGAAGGTGGGGGACACCCTGTACAAGTCGCCAGTTCATCGCAGGGCTGACATATAGAGACAAACAACCATCCACACTCACATTCAAACCTACGGGCAACTTAGAGTGACCAATTAACCTGGGTGTTCCCAGGTTTGCATGTTTTTGGACTGTGGGAGGAAGCCGGAGAACCTAGAGAGAACCCACGCAGACAGAGGAAGGACATGCAAACTCCACACAGAAACGCCCTAACTCGGAATCAAACCAGGGACCTTCTTGCTGTGAGGCGACAAATTGACCCATTCAACTTATTGAAATAGACAAGTAAGTGGCTATATCAGAGCTTAAGTCACCTAATCAGATTGAATCGAATACAGATTGTCCTAATTTTCTATTTTACTTAAATTTACTTTACTGTTCATGTTCCTGCCTACCTCTGATTAGAGTGCAGTGCTGCGACATGTAATGTGACTGCACTTTCATTTGTTGCTTGCATTATTGTCACTGCACAAAATCAGCTGTGCAATATTTGTTAAGTTTTCGGTTCAAGACACTGAAGGGACAGGAGACAGGAGACAGCAAAAGTTTGAAACTGATTTTTCTTAATAACTTTTTGGTTGGAAGCTGGAGTCTCAGTAGGTAAGGTAAGCAATGACGGGTACACAGGCTGAACAGGGGGGAGCACTGAGTAAAGCAATTGACTTTTGTTGCAAGAAGTAGCTCAGGCTGGGAGTTTGTTGAGTTTGGCCTCACGCTTGTATATGCTGAGGCATGTGTCAGGTCGAGGTGTGTCTGGAGGACAGTCACTAGTTGTATACGGTAAGGTCGAGGGGTGGAGAGTTGGGAGCGTGGAGAGTGAAGATGAGCTGATGAGGAGATGATGGAATGGGAGCTTGGTGACGGCTTTGGCAGTATGCTAGGAGGAAGGAGGAGAAGCACACGTCACTTGTAGAACGGGCTTGCAACTAAAGTAGCCATTTCCATAACATCCAAAAGGAGGACACCTTCTGGTGTCAGATATAGCTGTGATATTTGCAACACATAAAACTCAATGTGTACTCCCCACTGCAATACCACATGTCATGGATAACGATAGTGATTCCGAATTACTGGATTCATTGCGAGACATTTTCGTCTACAATATATCTTGATATGTAACTGAAGAAAAAAAATGAATAAAGCAACATTTAAGTATTTATTGACTACACTGCTGTCAGGGTAACAACATTTTAATGCAGATAACGTAATGTTTACAAAGTTCTGGAGAAAACAGAACAGTTCTGGAAAGGAAAGCTAGAAATACGCCTCTGTATTTCAATGACCGCAATACAATTTCATCTAAAAACTTGTGCAATCCACATGTGTCTTGACAGAGTAGGGGGCTAGGACATTCTCATAAAAGGTTTTGGCTTTTGTTTTTCCGCAAACAAGTTGTCCTGATTGTTTTTGCTCCAATATTGTCCATTCAGGATTGAACAAGGCCTTTCATTATGGCATCTGTTAGCGAATGGAGTAACAACAGCATTGTGGAGTGTTGGTGTGTGTACCTTGTTGTGAATGCTGGTTGTACATGCATGACAATGGACATGTCATGATGTACCTCAGCACATGCAATCTTTATGCATAGATAGAATAATAGAACAGCTTTTAAGTTACTAAAGACAAAACTGAAGTCAGAAAGACCCATAAACATGCAGCAACTGAAGATGGCCACAGTGAAGGCCGGGCAAAGCAACTATGGGGAAGAAACTAGATGATTTGGTGGAAATTTGGTGACATCCATGAGCTCCAGACTTCAGGCAGTCACTGACAACAGTATTTTCATTTGAACATTAAAAACTATACTTACTGTACATTTATAATTGTGTTAATTTGTCCAAATACTTTTGAGTCCATGTCAATGAAGTTACTTTGCATAAAATGGCAAAAACCTCTTAAATTAAAGCTGGAAGTCTGCACTTTGATCTCATCTTGATTGTTTCATGTTAAATCCACTGTGATGTGTACAGATGAAAAATGAACACTGTTATCCAAAAACTTCAGAACCTAATTGTATACTGTATTTGTGACATCCGGAATCATGGTTGTGTGTGTCTTCGAATCAGTTTGTCAATGAGCACAAAAACCTGAATGTGAATACTGACTTAGTAACACTCTCTACATAATCCTAAAAAATAAACTCAAATACTCAACTGGGACAACAAGGAAAAAAAAGGGAATTAATTAATTAATTAATTTAAAAAAAGAAAAAAAAAAAGGAAATAAAACAAACAAACAAACAAACAAACAAAAACAGTCAAAGATTTCCACATCTTTTGTTCTGAACTTCAGATTAGCCGTACCCATTAACGTAAGTCTTGTTGCTGGTCTTCACTACATTTGATAGCCTGAAGCAGTGTGTACAGATCAAGTCAGGTCACCTCACACTTGGCTTTTTACTTCATTATTTTCAAGACAGATAGTGCAAGCCCTCTTTTTGCTGTATGACCTCAGGATATGTTGATGGTGAGTCAATTCCCTGTGCACACCCATCTCCTGTTCATTCCCTTGTTCCTGACAGTAGATAATCTGAGCATACCGGGCATTTTCCCAGTGGCCTGACCCACTCTCGAATCAAATCAAATTTTATTTGTACAGCCCAAAATCAAAATTTACACGTTATCGGACTAGGCTTTGACAAACTGTACAGATGTGACTCCCTCTGCCCTTAGATGCTCGAACTGGGTGAGGAAAAACCTAAAAAACCCTAAACAGGGAAAATAAGAAACAACCATAGAGGAGGGATCCTTCTTCCTAGGACGGACGGACGTGCAATAGATGTCACTTGTACAGGACAATAAAACATGACAATAACAGTTTCCCAAGAACGTTTGAGTTCATATGAGTCCATAAATCGAGATATAATATGGGTATAGTGTGTTGGTCCAGAAGTCATTGGGCTAAACTGGGCAATCCAGCCTAGGATCCAAGTCACAGGATCTCCTGTCCTAATTTAGTTAGTTAGTGTAAGGATATAGACGTTTAGAGGAGCAGAGATGGAGTCTGAGTCAGAGGGGGCAGAAAAGAGAGCTCAGTGCATCATGGAATGTTCCCCCAGCAACCAATGCCTATAGCAGCATAAGTAAGGGGTAGATAGGCCAGCCCTAACTATAAGCTTTATCAAAAAGGAAGGTTTTAAGCCTACTCTTAAAATCAGAGAGTGTGTCTGCCTCCCGTACTGAGACTGGAAGATGGTTCCACAGGAGAGAAGCTTGATAGCTGAAAGCTCTGCCTCCCATTCTACTTTTGGAGATTCTTGGGATCACCAATAACCCTGCATCCTGGGAGCGTAAGGTTCTGGATGGGTGATAGGGTACTATGAGCTCTTTAAGATAAGATGGTGACTGACCATGAATAGCTTTGTAGGTGAGGACAAGGATTTTAAATTCTATTCTGGATTTAACTGGGAGCCAGTGCGGAGAAGCCAGTACGAGAGAAATATGGTCTCTGATCTTAGTTCTAGTCAGTACATGCGCTGCTGCATTTTGGATTAACTGAAGAATCTTTAAAATCTTATTAGGGCAACCTGAAAATAAATAATTACTGTAATCCAGCCTGGAAGTAACAAATGAGTGAACTAGTTTTTCTGCATCTTGTTGAGAAAAGATGTGACAGATTTTAGCAATGTTACTGAGGTGGAAGAACGCCGTCCTTGAAATGTATTTTACATGTGAGTTAAAAGTCAGCTCCCGGTTAAAGATAACACCCAGGTTTCTGACAGTGGTGCTAGAGGTCAAGGCAATGCCATCCAGATTAACTATGTTGTTGGATTCTCTAAGGTATTAGGGCCCAGCACAATTACTTCACTTTTTTCAATTTAACAATAAAAAGTTATGAGACATCCAGTTTTTAATGTCCTTAAGACATGTCTGTAGATTAGCTAACTGATGGGTTTCATCTGGCTTCATTGATAAGTATGTAGAATCTGTAAATCCAGGGATATGAGAAGTGTAGTGGTCCAGAAGCAGGTGTAGTCTATTGATCCAGAAGCCATTGTGATCTGTGGGTCCCGATTTGCACTTGGAAATCCAGCCTAGGATCCAAGTCACAGGATCCAAGTCACAGGATCTCCTTTCCTAATGTGGCCAGGGGGCATCAGGCAGGACCACAGCAGCACCTCCCACCGCGACCTAGAAAAACCTGCAGGATGGTAAAGCACAACGACTCCGGGGAAGAAGTAAAGTTAGTGTAAGGATATGGACATTTACAGGAGCAGAGAAGGAGTCGGAGTCAGAGGGGGGAGAGAAGAAAGCTCAGTGAATCATGGAGTGTTCCCCCAGCAACCTAAGCCTATAGCAGCATAACTAAGGGCTAGATAGGCCAGCCTTAACTATAAGCTTTATCAAAAAGGAAGGTTTTAAGCCTACTCTTAAAATCAGAGAGTGTGTCTGCCTCCCGTACCAAGACTGGAAGATAGTTCCACAGGAGAGGAGCTTGATAGCTGAAAGCTCTGCCTCCCATTCTACTTTTGGAAATTCTTGGGATCACCAATAACCCTGCATCCTGGGAGCGTAAGGTTCTGGATGGGCGATAGGGTACTATGAGCTGTTCAAGATAAGATGGTGACTGACCATGAATAGCTTTGTAGGTGAGAACAAGGATTTTAAATTCTATTCTGAATTTAACTGGGAGCCAGTGCAGAGAAGCCAGTATGGGGGAAATATGGTCTCTGATATTAGTTCTAGTCAGTACACGCGCTGCTGCATTTTGGATTAACTGAAGAGTTTTTAAAATTTTGTTAGGGCAACCTGAAAATAAAGAATTACAGTAGTCCAGCCTGGAAGTAACAAACGCATGAACTAGTTTTTCTGCATCTTGTTGAGACAGGATGTGCCGGATTTTAGCAATGTTACGGAGGTGAAAGAAGGCGGTCCTTGAAATCTGTTTAACATGTGATTTAAAAGACAGCTCCTGGTCAAAGATAACACCCAGGTTTCTGACAGTGGTGCTGGAGGCCAAGGCAATGCCATCCAGATTAACTATGTTGCTGGATAATGAGTCTCTAATGTGTTTGGGGCCCAGCACAATGACTTCAGTTTTGTCAGAGTTTAACATTAAAAAGTTATGAAACATCCAGTTTTTAATGTCCTTAAGACATGACTGTAGATTAGCTAACTGATGGGTTTCATCTGGCTTCATTGATAAGTATAGTTGTGTGTCATCTGCATAACAGTGAAAATGTATGGAGTGCTTTCTAATAATTTTACCTACAGGAAGCATATATAGAGTAAATAGTAATGGTCCAAGCACAGAACCTTGTGGGACTCCATGACTAACCTTGTCATATCTTGATGATTCATCATTAACATGAACAAAATTATATCTATCAGATAGGTAGGACTTAAACCATCTTAGAGCAGATCCTTTAATGCCAATTTGGTGTTCCATCCTCTGTAGTAAGATGTGATGATCGATAGTGTCAAAAGCTGCACTAAGATCTAATAAGACTAGTATAGAGATAAGTCCTGCATCAGATGCAGTGAGGAGGTCATTTGTAACTTTTACCAATGCCGTTTCTGTGCTGTGATGCTTTCTAAAACCTGACTGAAACTCTTCAAATAGACTATTATACTGAAGAAAGCCACATAGTTGTTTCGCTACTGCTTTCTCTAGAATCTTTGAAAGAAAGGGGAGGTTGGATATTGGTCTATAGTTGGCTAGAACTTCTGGGTCTAGGGTAGGTTTTTTTAGGAGCGGTTTAATTACAGCTACTTTAAATGACTGGGGCACATAACCTGTTACAAGGGATAGATTGATAATGTTTAGTAGTGGATTTCTAATTAGGGGTAAAACCTCTTTGAGCAACCTAGTAGGTATGGGGTCTAGTATACAGGTTGATGATTTAGATGAAGATAATGTTGTCGTTAGTTCCTTAAGGTCAATTGGATGGAAGCTTTCCAAACACACATCAGGACTAATAACAGCCTCTATAATTCCTGTTGCTGAACTGGAATCTGTGGAGTGTAGGATATTTTCTCTGATAAGTCTAATTTTATTATTGAAGAAGTTCATAAAATCATTACAGGTGAGGGCTCTAGGAATGCATGGTTCAATAGAATGATGGCTCTCAGTCAGCCTGGCTACAGTGCTGACAAGGATCCTGGGCTTATTCTTGTTTTCTTCTATCAACGCTGAATAGTAGTCTTTTCTTGCTCGGCGAAGGGCCTTCCTGTATACTTTAAGGCTATCCTGCCAGGCCACGTGTGGCTCTTCCAGTTTAGTGGAACGCCATTTCTTTTCAAGTTTATGAGTTTTCTGTTTTAACTTGCGAGTGTTAAGATTATACCACGGAGCTAGTCTCTTTACTGGTTTTGTTTTCTTTTTAACTGGGGCAATGGAATCGAGTGAAGCACGTAGAGAGCCGGCAGTGAAATCGGCAAGGTGATCAAGCTGGGAGGGGCTAAAATTAAGATATGACTTCTCTGTTATATTGGGATATGGCACTGAAATTAATGCAGAAGGAATAATTTCTTTAAAATTTTCAACAGTGTCCTCAGATATGCATCTGCTATAATAACTAGTGACTCTTGGTTTATAGTTGATGAGCAGAAATTCAAATGTTAGAAGATAATGATCTGATAAAAGCAGATTTTGCGCAGACATTTAAATGCTCAATTTCAATGCCATATGTCAGAACAAGATCAAGGGTGTGATTAAAAGTGTGTGTTGATTCTTGTACACACTGACAGAAGTCAAATGAATCTAATAGTGAGAGAATGGGTTGGTCACTGAGTTGAGAGAGTCTGTTTGAAACGTGAACGGTGGTGTGGTGGTGTACCGTGGGCTTCTGCTTAGGACTATGCTTCCTTCGAACAGTCATCCAACGTCCCTGGTTTCCCGGCTGCTCGGGAGCTGCTGGGGGGCTCGGAGGAGCAGCATTCAGTTGACCGACACCGGCTAATGGGTGTGTGTATGCTAGGGAAGCTTCAGCGGAGAGTATAGCAAGGTAAATGGCAGCTAAACAGAGACTCTCAAGGCGATAAAATTAGTGTGTGTGATTACATATTAATAATTAGTCTTAGAAGAGTGAAAAAATTGCGCAAAAGATTATTTCTAAACTACTCTAAAAAACAAATTCTAGGAGCTGATCATTTTGCCGGTAAAGTATTTTTAAAAGAGTATATCAATAATGTGATTGAGAAGAGCAATAAACATATATACATGCAATATATACAGTATATATATACATACATACATACACACATCAACAACAGGCTCAAGAAGCAGAGGTCCTGTCATCATTTTACTTTCCAAAACAACCCTTAACTCAGTGACTGATTCAATTAGAAAATTGATCCAAGAAACCACTCCGATGTCATCCAGAGAGCCAGAATGTTTTCTGTTGAGCTGACACACAATGAGTGGACAAGACCAGTGCTCAGTGGTTTTGCGATATGTTAATAATTGTAAATGAGAGGCTTGTCACAGAGGTCCAGATTCAGCATGTTCATTGGATTGTCCTTGATCCAGTTGCATTGGAATGCTAAAGATGGGCCTTTAAACATGCTGTGGCAGCACAGAGGTTTCTCTGTACTGTTGGCATTGCATGCTCCAAACCATGTCCAGGGTGCTATGCACAGCTCCTCAATCTGTTGTAGTCTGAACCCAGTGACATAGTAATTAAGAGTGGAACACTTTTTAATCTCCTAAATGACACAGCAGTGTTCACCAGGGAGTCGTATCGGAGTGAACTTGTAGGAGAAAGAGAGCCACGGCAAACACACACAGACACATGGCAAGAGAATTTCAGACTGTTAAGAAAGCTGTTGACATTTTTGTTAAATGGGCAAATGAGAGAATCAATGAGCAAGCTGAGGAAAGGACATGGAACTGATGGTTCCATTGACAAAAAAAAACAGATCAGAAGAAAAAAGTCAAAGCCGGAGAGAGATGGCTTAGTATGAAGAAATGAAAGATGCAATGCTCACTCTTTGTACAGATCTAAAATTTCTGAACCCCCAAAATTTTCCCCTGATCAGAACCAGTGCTCTCTCTAAATCTGTACTTAGTAAAACCTGTCAAGTGCTTAGTTAAATTTGATAGCAGTTCAACTTGCCCACAGCTTGCAAGCAGATCTAAAACAATTAAAAACTTTAAATAACAAAGGTAGGCTACAAATGATCATTTTCAGACTTGAAACATATGACCGAAAACCGATAATGAGCATTTTAATATTTTTTTTGACACCTCAGTAAAACAGCCCATGAAAACATTGTATTTACTTACATTTCCACCTTAAATCATAAAGTGATTAGGTTTTGAATTAACAATCTTCTGTATAGGCTAATATAGCCTAAATGCAACAAGAGTTGAGAGTGGCCAGACAGTGCTAATAAAATAATAAACTCAATGACTAACCCAAGAAAAGGTTCCCAGAAGTTCACAGTTCAGATAATCAGCCATGTGACGGACCTACAAAAGAAGCTACAATGGCTACAAATGCAGACAATAACCTGTTTATTGCAGAATATCATCTGCCACTATAGACAACAGGCCTATACTATGCTAAGAAAATGTCAAACTCTTAATGTCAAATCAATATTGGATGATAACAAAAAGAAAAGAATAGCTGATACAATGTCAATAATTTAATTAGCCTGAACAAACACTATAATAATACAAGGCTTCTGACAGTGTTGGCCTATAATTTAGCAACCTGTGGTTAAAACTATAAAGGTTTTGACCTTGATGAAAAATTAACAATAAAAACAACACTAATAGCCAGCATTTTTTAGGCTATGCTACTCGTCACAGTTGTGGCAGATTTAATGCTCCTCACCCTCAGTGCACTCTTCATGGAACCACTGCAGACAAAAGACACACTCTACCCACACTTCCCCAGGCAAGGATGAGCTAAATGTCTCTCCTCAAACAAGACATTCATTATCTTTTCTCTTGGAAACTGTAAGTGCAGTGTCGGAGAAGAATCTTTTGCTGGCTATGGAGGACTTCTTGCACCTCTGGCGCTGCTTCTCCTCCAAAGCTGCCTTCACAGGAGTATCACTCAGTATTACTGTTGACCTGCAACATTCAATGTAACAAAAATGGTTTCAAACATTTTAATTTACAGGCACAGTTTTAGTGTTGTTTTTAATATGACTAAACACATGCACTTAGATCCGCATTGTTTTCACACATTAAATGCAAAAAAAAGAGACAGAGGATGAAAACAAAAACAAGTCAGAAATTAAATTTTACTCACCTCCACTGCCTTTTTCACTGCTGTCCTTCCTTGGGCCAGCCTTTGGGAAGGCACAAACATCCTCTGGACTGAACTCAGGAATGGAGACGTGCTGCTGGGTCCCTGTAATATTTCCATTGTTGGTTGGTCTCCTGTGGGACCCGTAACAGATCTGACTGGGAAGCAGGCTGATCAGGGGACAGAATCTGAACTATGAATGCTCTCACTGAATGTAAAGGTATTCTCTCTGCAGAGCTCTCCCTTACATGGTGATGTGAGACCATCTTCACGTAAAGCAGGTAGAGCAGGACAATCACCAACATATGCAGGTGAAAAATCTGCCTCTGTAAAAATATCTCTGTTAAAAGGCCAGAAGCTGATGGACTCAAAACCAATTATTATGCTGGCTCATGTTGCTGCCAGATGTAGAACTTTGGCCACAAGCCTGGGAATGTCATGGATGGAAATTGTTTTCCCAGGGAGGCTCCTCAACTAACCGTCAACGCAGCTGTTGACGTAACGCTTAATCGGAAAGGCCCTCCTGTCTATTTGCCAGGGACTATGGGAGCAGTGTGATGGAAACAACAGGTCTGATGGAAGGTTGTCCAGGAGGAGAAGCAGCTTTGACTCCTGGTTCACGCAGTGTGCTTTGTAAAGTGGAGACATCCACAGATCCAGGGGAGCCAGCAGGACCATCCCACACAAAGTGGTCCTGGAACTTCTTCGAAAGCCAGGGTGGTGTTTCAGCTGAGGAAAAGGGTGAACCAATCCTTGCCAGCCATCTGGTTTTTATCCTATGGTGAGGGATATTTGCAACCAAAATGGCAGGCAAGTTCATATGCAAACTTGCAAACCTACAAGAAAATTGTTTAAAGTGAGTTTCTAATAAACTTAACATGAATCTAAAACTACTTGGGATGAGTGACTAGTGTGAGTGAGGTCCATGAATTTGGAATAACGATACACATGATACACATATGTGTGCATTATTTATATATTTAAATCCATATACTTACTTGTATTCAGAAATTTAAATGTGTGTGTGTGTGAATTTTTGAATTTTGTATTGCCAATAAATGTGTATGGTGGTGTGTTTTTTTTCCCCTACACTGACCTCTTTGGGACTCAGCCAAAAAAATATGTTATCTGTGTCATGGTTCTGCCCTCTGCTTTTAGTTTGGTAGTTGTGTTTCGGTTTTGTGTTACTTCATTTCAGGACTTAAAGCGG
>KV751329.1:3205507-3232066 GCA_001698575.1 Mola mola | reverse complement strand
CAGATCCTGATCTGCTCGTCGCCAGAACGTCTTGTTCCCAGTAAGGTAAACCTCGACAGCTCCCTACGTCCAGATACTTTTGAACTCTGTTTCCATGTTCTTCTCGTCCGAGTCTCCTAGTTCTGCTCTCGTGACTTTTTGTTGCTACTTTGATCCTGTGGTTCCTAGTGTTACTAGAAATTTTCTATTCAATACTTTGCTCAGCCTTCCTAGCGTTCTTTTGTTTGTACTTTGTCTACGTGTCTTCCTGGAGTTTCCTGCGCCTTTTGTTAACCATTGTTTTGTTGTTCCAGCCCTGCCGGGACTGGAGTGCTCAGCCACCACAGCCGTGTCCTGCCCTGGTGTTCGTTGCTACTCAGTTCGGTTTTGATTCTTGTTTGTGTTAAATTTTTATTTTGTACTTTAACCCCTGAGTTTCCTGTGTCTGCTTGTGGGTCCAGACTCTGTACGTCACAATCTGCCCTCTTTAAGAAGCCTTGTTTTATTGCTCCACTCTAATGCTACCTTGTTATTGTGATTCCAGTATCCAGGTGGTTGAGCCTACATCCTACTTGCAGCTTTTCCTCTGCTGTACCTGGACAGTGTCACATGGCTAAAGCATGTAGTTCAGCTGCACTCCTGATGCTCACTTCCTTGCATGAGATGTTTAAAAACACCCTCTCATACACTTCTGGAGAAATTTGTCCCCTCTCAGTGGATCGGACACTTACTCTTGGCATTTTGTGTTTGTACAATATACACATCTCACATTAGTGCTGTATAACTCTTAGTGTAGCCACAATAGCGGTCGGACGAAAGAAACATACTGAGGACAAATGAAACTGGTCTTTTAGTCATCTCGAACGGCACTCCTGAATGAATTGCCTTACTGTGCTTTGAAATATGTTCCTGCATCTCGCTAAGCTGAAGTATGACACAATCACGCGATTTCTCGCTGTCTTGCTGTGTGCCGCAAGCTGTGCGTGATGACATAATTTGACATCTCAGGCTTGTATGCGCTTTGAGATACTCCCCATATTACATTTGTTGCGTGTTTCATGTGTCCTGGTTCTCCCCTATACAGACCAAGCAACTATCTTTGCATTGTTTCAGATTAAATAGCAGTATGCTAGTGTGATCAATTAGCTCAATCAATTTTCATTTTCACCTCTCTCTCCAGCCTCTCACTCTTACAGAGGTGGCCTTATTTGCTGCCCTTTGGTGTAAAGTTCACTACTGACATTTGGATTTCGTAAGTGCAAAGTCTTAGCAACTCTTGACTTTTTGGAATGTATTCCAATCATCTAAATATGTAATTTAGTGTCTCATATATTGATCATGTCCCATTTTATAGTCTCTCTTTCTTTCAATCCATGCTTGTGAGGTATCTATACAGTGAAACCAAGACTGTAAATGGTACATGCCATGAGGTCAAACACATATTGTATGTGGTGAAATGTTTTTATATACTTACCACTACAAGTGCAGTTTACAATTTGATATTCATGTATTAACATTAAGATTAATGTTAATGCATGAATATCAAATTCCTTAAAGGATGGAAAATATAGTTATATATTTGTTCATGCTACAATGCTCCCTGTTAGTATTTTACTGTTTTGATGAATTTGATATACATTATTTACAATGTAATAGATTATTTTAATACATGTTTGTTTCATTTCACTGCTATTAAAAGATCGTAATTCTCCATATCATCATCATATAGCATGGGCGTCCTGTGAAAACCATATATATCCCAAAGGTTAGCTTTACTGGAGCTCAGGAAAACAGTCTTTCGGCTCTGTGACAATGATTTTTAAATAATCCAAGGGGGTTTTAAAGAGTTTGTGCATCTTAAGGAGGAGCAATTTCCTCACATCTCATGAGGGAACAATTTTTACCCACAATTACTTATGGTTAAGACATCTAATAAGATAACTACAAATGCAAATTTTAAATAGTGTATTCTAATAAATGTTATAAGTCTCTGTGCATACTACATGGCAATTCTCTAGACACAAGGTGAAATTGTTACTCAGTAGGACATCATGCAATTTCTTTACCAAACATTAATATAATTATAACATATTTTAATACTGCAATTTTTACTGTAAGTTTTGTAAACATATGATTCATAAGTGAACATTTGTGCTGGCTTCAGCAAGTATTTGAATCTAAGTCCTTTCTTTGGCAACAACAGCTCTGTGTGTGTCTGTTTGTGCGTGTGTGTGTGTGCGTGCGCTGACAGGCATGTTGCTGATGTGCTGAAGGCTATTGAAATGTCTAGGGGTGAATATTCGCCCCCACATACTGGGCATGTCCTCTTGATGAACAATTATAATTCATTACTGCTTTCTGTCAGCCTCTCACTGTCTCCCCTACCTTTGCTAACACTCTGTTCCTTCCACTTCCATCTCCAACCCCCCACTTTTCCTCAGTGTCCTTCAGCGATCGGCATGGAGCTGTCATTCTGTCAGCCCTCCATCAACCGATCGATTCAAAATCTTTGCCCAACCGCAGACAAATGCTTGCTTGCCAATTTCTCTATTTTCTCCCACACTTTTCTTCCCCTCAATCTCTTCTCTTCCTTCAAATTGCTCTTTAGCTCTAAGTAGTTTTGACAGGATGGGTAAATAATCAGGTCTAAACTTTATTTCACTGTGACAATAAATTTTGCTCTTTTATTTGGCACAGAATGGAGCACCAAGAGTTTTCAGACAGAGTGATAAAGGTGGACAGTGTGATGGTGCTGAAACTCAAAAGTGACCCCCTCATAATTCTGACAAAACATAGCTTGATAGTCTGAATGATTATTGGGGCCATTATCCAGGTTTTTCTTGCATCTTAATTTTGAAGGCTGCTGCCACCAACGATTTCCAAGCTGCCTCCTCTTAAAATGGTCAATATTGGCAAATAATAATGCCATTCCAAATTGTTTTTACCGTTTTTTTATAACATGCAATGACCGTAGTAGCCCATGCAGGAAAGCATGAAATTTATTCCAGTCTGAGTACGTAGGTGTCAGGAAATTCCCTGATATTCAAATTGGTGAATATTATTTCTTTTGCATGCCTTAAAAGGGTTGTTTGGATTAATATTACATCACCAACAGTGTAATTGTTTTCAACTTTGCAGATGGATCAGAAAGTCAACATTTACTTTGCAAATTGAGGACAGTCCTGAGAACAGGTGAAACTGTGCAGATGGTTAGATTCACTGGTTATTTTCTGGACTGAAGACAGTAAAATATGGTTGAAATATACACACAAATATATATAGTTGTGTGTGTCTCTTTTTAAATGATGAAGACACTGCTGCACAAGTGACTGTTTTTGTGCTGCAGGGTAGTCATCAATGGTCTAGATCTTGGAGTCTGGACTACAAACACTGCATGAAGAGGATTTACAGGTTAAAAACAGGAGGCTGAGACATCCGGCATCTGACTGTGAACTGTGAAAATGTAATATTAATAGTGATGGTAAACTGGTTTTAGTGTGTTTGATGTTTTTCCTGTTTTATAGGTTTGGTTCATATTTCTGAAACCCTAACAAAAAGTACTTCCAAGGTACCTAATTTTATTTTAATTATCTCAAATCGTGTTAATTTGCATGAATCTAAAATTTTATGCAAAATACAAAGAAAAAGATTGCAACCACCATCCTATTTGGAGCCAGGAAAAACCCTGCCATTATGTTTCCATTATTTATCTGACATTGGCATTTTCCTTTTTGCCCATTTGCTAAAGGCCTTTTGCGCCTCTGTGTTCTCTATAAACCTTATAAAGGAGTAATGGGGAGTCCAAGTCGCAGCACTACTGATATGTCAGCAGAAGCGAAAACAGAAGGCGTCAGCAAGGCAAAGTAAAAAGTGTGACCCACTACTGGCAGATTTTAAAGCAGCTTTCATGAGTTAGAAACTATCTCAAGCAAGAAAAGTAACTGGAAATGTTTACAAGTTGTGGTGAGAAAGACGAGGCTCAAGGGCTACTTACCCTCTTAATATGCTGCATGGCGCACAAGTAAAACATTGCACTAGACTCCGAGGCTGTTCAGTTACACTAGTCACTGTTTCAATTGCAGAATGCTGACTATCTAATAACACACTTTGGGTCACTTTGAGACACAGGATAATGCATCCTGATATAGAAAAATTTAATCTGGAGAAAACTGAATATATGATAAGTCAGGGCCTGTTAGTCAGCTCTGTTTTGTCTAGTTATTTTTTAGATTTGTGTTTTTCCTGTTTAATTTTGATAGTGTCTGTGACATGTTCTGTCTTCCTGTCAAATTTCCCCCTCCTCTGTGATTAACTGAACCTGTGTCTCAATGTCCACGTCCCTAGTGTATATAAGCTGCGTTCCCCTGTCCTCCTGTGCCAGATCATCTTGTTCTCTTGTGACAGCCTTCCAGCCGTTCCCTCGTGTTCGTTATGACCCTTTCTGATGTGTGACTCAGTCTTGTCTTTGTTGACCACAGTTCTTTGCCTGCCGAATTGGATACTGTAGTTTATACTGTCAGCCTTCCCATGTACCAATCACTTTTCCAAGTAAATGATGCTGACTTTTTCCCTAAGTCAGAGTCTGTTTTTCTGTCAAGTCAGAGTCCGAGCCTGATACATATCCACAATCCAAACTAAGACTTCCTCAACTGATCCATTCTTGTATTAGCAGGCCAAGTACTGCGCTCTGAAATGAGCGTATAGAGTCTACACTCAACCTAGCATCTCGTGAGACTTAAACAACATTCAAACAAATGCTTTATATTAAATGTGACTAACAGCTGGAGTTTATGGGGAGTGTTATAAGTTAGGGATTTGGTTCTAATCGACATTTGAGAAACAACATTTTGAACAGATGACTGCACTGGATGAAAGGCAGATGTTCTGTTGCAAGTTTTGGCAAAGCACTCCATACTTGTTGAGAATTATCCATCTAAAGTAAAGATACAAACACCATTATCCAGAGTCAATTTGCTAGCAGGGATGACAGTTTAAGGGCCTTCATTGGTGGTGAGTGCTTGGGAGTAATTTTTAATACAATCTAGAAACTCTACAAAATTGTTAAAGTGAAAATTTGCTCTGTCAGTCTCAATGACTACAATAAAAATTACATTCTCACATTATATCTAAAATGTCCATCTCAAATTACATAGACCCGAAGATTGCACTTACCTCTACAGAATTTGGTTTGTTATCACAGAACTGATAGATGGCATTGTGGATTTTTTGACAGAGCTCTGAAAAGTAATCAAAACAGCTTTGTTGGTTTTTTAATGCACTGCTGCAGTCAACTGACAAATACATTAGCTGCAGGGTGGGGAATAAAAAGTAAAAATACAATGCTTTACTGGCTATTATAATTCCTAAAATAAAGCTACAAGTAAATCAATGTTTCCTGGTGAGTTAATTTGGAGTGATCTGGCCTATGATTAGGCTGCACTATCCATTTTCCGCCCTTATAACTGTCTAACTCAATCATGAGCAGAACCCAGCTGTTAATCATGAGGTTTCACCCTCTTATGATAGCATTCAATAACTAAGTAAAACCAAACTGACCAGAAATAATAAATGAATAAAATAAATAAATAAGCAATTGAACATATATCACCATGATAACAACACAGACCAGAGGCTAGGCTCAGAAAGTCATGCAGTCCTCTTATTTGATTCCTGACCAATGCAGCCAGCGTGTTGAAGTGCTACAAGCAGGTGGTTAGACTCTGCCATCGGGGTATGAATGTTTGTGAATGGGTAAACGATATAGGTAAACAGAAATTTAGGACCTCATCCTTCTCAATATCACTGAGGGGGAGGAGTACCTGACTTACCCCGCATCCCACCAGCAGCAGTTAATTCACCTTCTAATAAAGTTTGGCTAAACACGTGGCTTGTTCACAAAAATCTGATCATCTAACTGTTTGTATATTGTTTCTGGTAGTTTCATTCAACCTCTTAGAAACATATGTTACTAAGAGGAATGCGGGGAAAAGAAAAGTATGTAAAACAAGTTCATTCGCAGAACTCTTTAAATGAACATTCTAGCACTACCACAACAGCATATATTTTTTTAATGTATCTATGAAAAAGATACACAGATTAAATGGTGCTTCACTCAGTGTTATGGCACTAGTGTTTAGCTGTATGCACTCTTCCTTCAGGCGCTGCCATTTTTCCTCTCTTTGCTTATGATGAGTGTGTCTCACCTGATTCTCTCTTGCTAGCAGGGCTTAGTGCTTCATAAACCCTAAACAGGGCCAGTGGGTAGCTGTGAGCTGTGTGGTGCCAAAATCAGTGTCTTTGCATCTTTGCTACTGATCTCTTTAATGTGGTGTCTTCAAGGTATGAATGTTGTGACATTCTCAGAGCCATGGATTTGAAGGATTGCTGCATTGTTTTATATCGAAACTGGTAAAGAAAGAAGATCTGATAGTTAGAATCGTGTAACTGTGTATTAAGGCCACTTTGATAAAAAAGCTAGTCTGAAAGACTTTGCAATCAATGTTTCACTGATCAATGCAAGTCACAGTGCGGGACTTAGTGGCAGGTGCTAATTGAAGGTTAAATGTAGAATTAACAGGATTTGTCTGTTTCAATTTGTAAACACAGTATTCAAAAACTTTTACATAACTGAGAAATAATGACACAGCTAATGAAGGTCGTTAATTAATCCTATAATCAACTTGATAACAGGCTGAAATAAAACCTTTATTTGTATTCATTTGGGACACTACTCAGCTGTTGTTGTGAAATGAGGTATTAGAACAAAAACAAATTCCATCCAGACAAAGGTTTTAGCTTCAGATCTAATTTCAGTTAATACTAACATGCTTGACATCATATCATGTGACTTTACACATAAACTCGACATGCATGTACTGGCAGAAATCCTTAAATTCACATTTTCAGGTACGTTTATAGCTTACGTACATAGAAAATCTTTTAGGTCACTGAACCTGAAGCTTTTTAATACTACTTCCAGTCTGAAGATTTTCAGACACTGATCAGGAAAACAGAATTTCTATCTTACAAAGTCAGAGTGTGCACCTTCATCTCCACTGTTTGATTCGATACAGACACGAAACTTTCTTGCACCTCACCTCACAATTCTGTTTTGTTGCTCAGCTGTTAATATATTTTTTAATTTTAATGTTAATCATGCCTTTAAAGCACTTGCTTGTAGAAAAGTCATCTGTGATCTGTGTGTGTAGGAAGAAAAAAATGTGTGGGTGACCAAATAATCAAAATCAAAAACCTCACACAAAAGCCACATAGATTAAGGTATATATAATATGTATAGGAATAAATCTTAATCCACTTCAAAATTCAGATTTTTTTTTTTTCTCAAAATATTTCACCCTTCTCTTGACTCTGACAACAATTTATTTGATTTTTCAGTTCTGTCACAAATAAGAGTCGATATAGTACACAGGACACTGACATCTGCAGTGTAACCAGCCTCCCTGGTTTGGTTGGCTTTTAATGTCTCTTTGAACTCTTCATAACTTATTCCTGGAAAATATATAGAGCACTTGGCATGATGAAAAACTGTACCGGACCTCTGAAAATCTTATTCAACTTCACAGTACTATTTAACTCTATTTAAGGTAATTGGAATTTGTAAACCTGACTTTCCTTGATTGAAATCAACCTCCTCATCTGTAAATGCTAGGGCAAAGTAAATGTCATGAGTTGGGGTTTTAGTTTTGTTGTTTGACCAATTCTATTCATCCTATATATGCCTCAGAATCCACTCTATTGATTTTCACTGATGACACCCAGTTTTATTAATCCTTAAAGTCAGATGAAACTAACAGGTTAACAAAACGTCAAGCTTTTATTGAAGACAAAAAAACCTGGACTGACATGTACATTTTTGATGCTAAAATTGGCTGTAACTAAACTTATTATGCTAGGTTCGTAACATCTCAAGAATACTTATCCAATGATATAGTAAGACTGGATGACATTACCTTGGCCTCCAACGCTACTGTAAGAAATCTTGAAGTTATCTTTGATCAGGATCCATCCTTTGACTCCCACTTAAAGCTAATTTTAAAATCTGCCTTTTTCCGCCTGTGTAATATTGCAAACATCAGGTTCTCCATTACTCAAAAAGCCACAGAAAAATTAGTCCGCCCATTTGTTAGCTGTAGGGTAAATTTTCGTCATTTTCTACTATCAGGCTGCATTATCATATCTATAAAGATTCTCAAGTTGATTCAGTACATCGCTGACTGGAACAAAGAAAAGAGATCATATTTCTTCTGTTGTAGCTTCTCTACATTTGCTTCCTGTGAAAAAAAACAACATTTCTTCTTACCTATAAACCCCATCAATGGACTACACATAACTCTGGATTTATATAACGTATATTTCACTTACTCTTTGACTTATGGACTTCATATATTTTAACATTTGTTAACTTGTGGATCAATCACATACCTCTGGATTTATGAATTTCACATGCTCTTGGACTCATGGACTTCATATATTTTAACATGTATTTGTCAATAATTTGTTATTTTCATGTTGCGTTCTGTACATGTGACATCTATTGCACATCTGTCCATCCTAGGAAGAAGGATCCCGCCTCTGTGGTTCTTCCTGAGCTTTTTATTGTGATGTTGCATCTGTACAGCTTGTAAACACTTTGAGACTAATTGTAATTTGTGATTTTGGGCTATACAAATAAAATTTGATTGATCGATTGTGGCTTGCTGTATTGAAGTTTCTTTTCTCTTGTCATCCTGTCCATGATATACTACCCTCATTTGTTTCACCTATGACTTGTTAAGCTTCTTTGTGTATTTAAATCTGTCTTTGCTAGTTCATTGTGAGTGATTGCTCTTTGAAGTTCATAGTGTTTTCTGTGCTTTTTAGTGATTTATAGTGTTTTGAGGTTTTGCTTTGTTGGTCCCAGCCTATTGTCTGGGGTTTTGGATGTGGTTACATTTTGCTGTCATTTTTGCCTTATTTGGACCCCCTATGATCCTCACCAACCTCATGGACCTGTAAGGTTTTTATTTTATAGCATCCAACCTGTTCTCCCTGTGCTGTCTATTTCCAGGTTAGAACCCTATTTCCTTGAACTTCTGATGCAGACAATTGACGGAAATAGTTTATTTCTGTTGTAAGTCTGTGTGTTCCCCTCATTCTTCACTTATTTGATCTGAGTTAATGGCTGCAAATGAGTTTTTGTGCTACTCGTATTTTTGGAGTTTCATTTGAGTCCTTTTTAACAAAGTCAAAACACTATAGTGGGGTACACTTGCAGTGTGTAATATGCTTTTTTCAAAATGACTCCCCTTAACAAGGCTTCCTTTATTGTTCCTATTAGACTAGTGAGAGAGCTGTAGTTTGTGTGTGTGTGTGTGTGTGTGTGTGTGTGTTGGGGGTTATTGTACTGTTACCTTATCAGTGTTGCCATTCATTTTAAGATAATCCCGTTATTTTCTCCAGTAAAAAATTTTACTTATCATCCACACTCAAGGTTTTTCTTTTATAAATCAAAAAGTTTTTGATACATAATCACACTTGCAAAGACTAAAAATTTCAAACAGTTAGACTATGAAGCTGGCACATCAGTACAGTTTGTCTGTGGTTTGAATCAGCAGTACTTTTTTCTGCAGTATTTAAATTGGGTTGACTCCTTCATTGGTATGAGCCTTCTTTACAGATTTACCTCAGAGTTCAATAGTTCTGATTCAGACATTGGCAAAAATTTAACCGTTACCGCTTATGTGTCATAGGTCAGGCATTCTTATACATTTCAGCCAAACATGAAATTATACTTAATTAATACTATACTTAACATTCTACTAATTTTGATTCTGTGACTTGGATCCTAGGATGGATTGCCCAATGCTGGGCTATACAAATAAAATTTAATTTGATTTGATTCAACTAGACAGGCACAGTTACGTATGGTTTAGTCATGTGATATCCATCTTAACATCAGTTCTTCCATGAACTATTTGGGATGGTAACATATTTTTAAGTTGTTACCATTAATTTCAAATATCCAGACTGTAGAACAGCTGGGACTCAATGCATGTTTAGAAGGGGTGCAACTTCTTTATTTTACTTTTAACTTTTTTCAGAAGAAAAACCCAAACAGTTTTTTTAATGTTTTGTTTTTTTTGGTATTGTATCATATTTGCAAAAGTGAGGTTTGTGCTCTATGGAAATGCTAGCCCATTTTTGAGGAAATGAAAGGGAATGCAAATAAATGTGCTTTTTTTTAAAAATCTCCTATCGTGCGCAAAAAATAGGAGTGGATCAGCAGTGTTGTGCATTCCATTTTTTTCTACAAGAGCTGGCTCAGAATTAAGTTCACACAGGTTAACTAGTTCATGTTCGTAATCATCCATTTTGAATTTTCTATTTTATAGTTCCTCAGATCGAAATAATTACTGTTCCTATCTAAACAAAATCTGGATGGTTGCATGGTCTAGTATAAGTTTGAGTTTGAATCTTGTTAATAATTCCATTAAATATTTGTGCAGACTGGTAGTGGCATCTGAATTGTCAATACAAACTTGAATCACTTAATTTACAGTTTATTGTTCGGTTTGTGGATGTAATTGACAACTTTGGTTCCTTCTTCTGTTCTCATCTGTAACATAAAGCTTTCTGAATTCACCGTTACACTCACAGGTTTCTGCTTCACAACAACAGTGGCCAAGATTCATGAGTTTCAGAGTATATGTTCCATCTGCCATAACAGAGAGAGAAAAAATATACTTCTCAGAAACAAACTTGAAATAAGTGACATCTACCCAGAGCTTAAATGTTTTATTTTATGGCTGGCAAATGCATTTTATATACAATGCTTATGATTTCTTTGAAAAGAACAAAAAAAATCTCCATTAACTTCAGTATTTTACAGATAAACTCAGTTTAATAAAACAATTCAAAGGTAAAATTATTATCCCTCTGACAACCAAAAGTGTAGTGTAGTGCAGTTCCTAGCTGGGTTGTCATATGCTTCTTGATAGATCATAGCCCATTCATCCATGGCAAATTACTTTTTGAGGACTGACGTTACCTTAACTTTGAGCTCCTGCTATAAATTCTCAGCAGGAGAGAGATCTTGGCTTTGGGTCACTTCAGGACTTTGGTGTCCCTATGTATTGGGACCATTTGGATGTGTTCCTTCAGTCATTGCTTGCTGTAAAACCCAACAGTAACATGAAGCCAGACTTGCAGCAGATGTCTTCACATTAACATTAAAAATGTATACACATACTCGTCTTTCTTTTTGACCTTATACACCTCAAAATCATTCACTATACCCAAAACAGCAAAACAGTCCCACATTTGCTTCCCAACAATATTTGAAACTTTGGGATCTGTGATTTTAGGGTTGAAGACCTTTACCTCCCTTCACCAAACAAAAACAATATCCATGTCCCCAATCATTTCCAGTTACGTCTCATCAGACCAAAGGACAGACTTTCAAAACACATCTCCTAGTTTGAAATGGTCATAGGCAGACTTAAGTCTGGCTTTGATTTGCCACTGTGTTTGTGTCTTTCTTAAGTAATACGCTCGAAGCCCAGCATAATAAAGAACCTTCACAACAGTCTTTCATGTGGAACATCAAGTCCTGATGAGGTCAGGTCTGTACAACTATCTTCTCAGAGAGCTGATGATTATTGCTGACAACACGTTCTCTAAGTGCTAAGGTGTCGGTCATTTAAGGATATTTTGCACTTGCACCCATGCCTATATTTTGTTTATGACAAGATGTGGCTGCAATGATGCAACAGACCACTGCTGTAGACACTACAAAATGCTTAAAAAAGGCAGTTTAAGCAGCCTCCCTTAAGAAGGACAAGCAGTATCAGTTTATCAAGGTCAAGACTAAAACCATATATACATTATGTCTTACAAGTAATGACATTAAATTGATTGGATTGAGACTCGGTCTATACTCATTTTTACATGTACTATTAACAAATTAAGGTTAATGTTCAAGTTGCCAAAACGAAACTGTCTTACCTAAGGCTACTTTATTTGTCATTAGTAGTTTATGTCAGCTTTGTAGTTTTGCTGCATTTAGTACATTAATTATGATGATTAAACATGATTAAACATGAGTATAATAATGACTGCTCACTCGTTACATAAAATTTGCTCTCAGAGAAGAGTGTGACCTTCCTCTCTGACACTTTACTTCACGAGCTTATGTAGGAAACTTCGTTCCACTTTGTGGTCATACAAGCGCTTTCCAGTTCTTGTGGCAACACACTATGATCAGCTGTGTCCTACTTGCGCTGGGTCTGGTCAGATTTACTTGAGTATTACACATGATATTAAACAGACAATGATCCATGGCAATAAAACTGAACATAACTGAATATAGAACCAGTCCATTCAGGCTCAAGACTGGATTTTATATTTTCAGGTTCTTACGGACATGTGAAGAACTCTAAGGGTCTTCCTAAATTGCAACAGTATTTTCTTGATCGGCTAAATCCATATCAAATGTCAAAAAAACTAGTTCCCCAGAGTCAAGGTAACATCTTCAAATTGCTTGTTTTATGTGGCCAACAATCCAAAAGGGGAAAGAACCACATCCTTATTTTTCAGACACTACAAGAAAGTAAGAGATTAATTGTCCATAATCACCACAACACTTAAATTTATTTTCCCATGAATGGGGGTAAACAGTTTTATACAGCAATAAGTGACGTGAAAGGAGTTTCGTCCCTCACTCATGTTTGGGTCTGTGTTCCTGTGAGCCAGCAATATTATGCCCAACTGAATAAACTGTCTTGTTCTGTTGTGTGCCATCCTTTTCTGTTTATGCTCTCTCTCAAATGACAAAATCGCTATCGCAAGGGACAACTACTTCCGCTGGGGAACATTTGCATTTCAGCCAGCCTGTCTGCCTCTTTCTCTTTCTCAATTTGTCATCTGCTCTTTGTCTCTTATTCTACCCAACACAATCTGTCACTCCTTTTCTTGCTGTGTGGTGGATGAAAAACAATGGATCAGCTGGATGGAACAAGAAGGGTCATCTATTTGAAAAAGCAAGGAAAGGAAAACACATAGACTAAATGTTTTCAATACAGAGGCACAACCTTAATCTTGTCCCGTGTGTGTTCTTGTTTTTAGACCTCCAGAACAAATCCCAATTCCTATACTGGCTCCAGCTCCAGAAAAGCTCCCAGCCAACTATAGAAACAGAGATTCAGTATAATACTTTGAGATAGTTTATACAGGGAACGCTGGCATAATTTCAATAAGGTTGCCTGCAGACAGCATGCAGCTGCCACTGTGTCTCTTGTTGAGATTCCAGATGGTGGATATATGAATGGTGGGCAGTATGGTTCAATTTCTCTGCCAGCAGCTCCCGATGTGAAGCCCTAGGCATAATGACAGTACCTGTTGTTTGGCCTGCCTCTGTTTCCCTCTTCCAAGTCCTCCCACTTCATTGAGGGATTGGAACTCAACAATTTGGTTGGTTACAAGAATTCTCCTCTTCATGGAAACTTGGCTGAATCCTGTTTAATTATGTTTTGTTCATCATGATGAATTTCTTACCTAGTTACACTTTTGCTTTCTTCTCAGTGATAGTAATTTGTTATGGCTTGAATGAACTGGGCATACGTCTTGGATGATATCTTAGTGGTTTTCTAGGTCTGTGACTTGGTTTGAAATATATACTGTATATTTAACTTTTTCTTGCCATTTATGTTAAGCTACAGTTCAATGCTGGTTCATCCCCACATCCTGCATTCCTTGCTAGGAAAGGCTGATAGTTAAGTGCATCGCCTGATAGAGTAGTATGTACAAATATGTAGGTATTCAGAGTTAGAGTTTTTTGAAGGGCCTGTTGCTGTAACATTAGTCATAACCCAAGCAACACTGACAATATGTGACCTAGAGAAGCAGCTAAGCATATAGGGATGGGGTAAGGAGGAGAATAGCAGGAATAGCATTTGAAAGAGAGGCAGCCAAAAATGCCATCACATACTGACCACTGGTAGAGGCTGCTGAGACTAGCACTGGCCTTAGTGGTAGTAAGAATGACAATATCAGGGAGATGTATATAAATTGACAGTGACACCTAATAATCCATACAAATAATGGTTACACCTTGTAATACAAAGCCAAGTGAAATAAAAGGTACAAGTTAATATAATCGGATAATACATTAATCGCTGTATCCCTACAGATCTAATATAAATAGTTATACACCAGGCTATGCATTTAATAAATCTTTCCACCAATAAATAATTAAATATGTTAAACCAACGACCAGGATCATCACTTTTTAGTCCCAACAATGGTAGAATCTATTGTGATGCATAAAGGGCAGTGTACGCTGCATTTAGTGGGAGGTTTTGATGTCAAGACTTTAATTCTGGCCTATTGATTGGTTTTCTCTCCAATGAGAAATAGCTAAAAGTGCAATTAAATGCAGCATGCTGACCCGCCCTTATTATATTTGTAATCATGTGCAGGGTAAGCCTGTTGTGTCTGTGGCAGAAAGAGTAGAGAGCGAGAGGAGTTTTGAAGGAAAAAAATGTACTAAGTGAGAGGAAGAATCATACAAGTAGAGAAATAAAGGCAGATAAGAAAATAAAGGCTATAGACCTTAAAATATACAGTAGGAAAGGGAAAACCATTACAGGACATAACATAAAACATTAAAGCACCCGCTGATTTAGGTTGGTTTGTGATTGCCACCCAAGCAGGAAAAATATTATATTAATTTAAAAGGCAACAAATGACTCACCTACAGTCAATAGCGACACACACATTTGTTCAGTCTCCATGGCATCAGACAAGTCAATTGATAGCTTGATATTTGTCAGTGGCTGGAGACAAATTTACCAGCGCACTGAAATACATTAAAGAGGTATGAACCATCTGACCAATGATGAAGTATATTTATCACATGCTTCTGAGGCTGATGGAAAAATCCTGCTCAAGGCAAAGCCATTGGCCTCAAAAAGAGAGTCAGATATAAACTTTATCCTTCTATCAAAACTTGACCTGTGATTGAAAGAACACTTTAAAGAATGAGCCAGTCAAAAAGCCTTGTCGTTTGTTTGAGTTATCTGATTCTGATTTGGACGGCTTTAAATTGCAGGTACATTAAACCTTTGTGTGTACCTGCCAGATGCCAAAGGGTACTTTGTGTGTCTGGATGAAACATGAGGGGGTTGTGACAAATCGTTAATATCTGACAAGCTGGAGATGAGAACAGGATGAAAAAAAACCCATATCTAGGAGATGGCATAATTTTCCCACCCATCAAGTTGTTTTTTCAGACTATGAACTAAGGATGAATGAAAACACCATTTGTTTTTGTTTGGTTCTTTTAAACCTAAGAATGATTTGCAGGAGATGGAACTTAACATTGTGGATAGAAACTTCATATTCTGATGCATGATGGACTTGTGGACCCTATATGAGTTTCTTTCTCCTCTTCCTGAAAATCTGTGTCTGGTTCTGGACTGAAGCAGTTCATTCGAAGCAACCTAGATGACAACCTATGTGAGGCAAAGGTGAAGAATTACGTCAAAGCCATTTCAAGGCCATGAAGAGATTTATTTCATGAGGAAGAAAAAAATCAAAATTTTAATTTGGAATGTAAATTTAGAAAAAAAATGTGTAAAAATTGTAACAAGTTTGTCAAAATTCATTTCTGTGTTCATTATGTTGTCCTGTAATTTTCAAAAAAGTTTTGAAGTTTTTATTTCTTCTGAAAAAAACTCACATGCTGTATTTGTATCTATGTAAGGCTCCTTTTATTTGTTTGGCCCGAGGTGATCAGGTCATCTGTTTTGCTTGCTGACAGTCTCAAACTAGTATGTACTGAAAGAACTTCTGCCATTTTGTTCAAGCTAAACTTACCCAAATTGATATTTATATTACATAGCACAATTGGTCTTGTCATGTTTTGTGTCTATAACTATGTTGTTATTTTATATTTTATACAGTATGTTCTGCTGAGTGAAGTTGAGTCTTTTAGCTTATGTAGAGGCTAGCTGCACTGCCTCACTTTGAGAAGTACTGCACCGCTAATACAAAAATGGCAGCTGCTTCCGTGTGTTAATTATATTCTTGTTGTCCGTGACAGGACGTGTTATGAGACTAACAGCCTCTTTGTTGGTGAGACAATCATCAACAAGGAGGACGTGTTTAGAAAACAACAGCCTCGTCTGCGGTCGTCTGGCTAGGCATCGTGTGAGTCGTTAAGGTCACAAGAGCCCGGGTGTGAATCACTTGAGAGTGTTTGCCCCTCACCCTTGGTTCCGTGTGACGCCTTGGGTTCACATGGCCCCAGGTGTGTGTGGGGGTTAAACCGCCTGGGGAGGGCTCCCAAGACAGCATTGTAGGTAGCAGACAAATGGTGTCTTAGTCCACCACCCCTGTTTAGAGAGGGTTTCTCCAAGTGGACATAGATGGCCTCTTTTACTCCTCTTTCAAACCATCTGTCCTCTCCGTCCAGAACGTGGACATTGGTGTCCTCAAAGGAGTGATCTTTCTCCTTAAGATGCAGATGTACAGCTGAGTCCTGTCCCGATGAGGTGGCTCTCCTGTGTTGTGCCATGCGTCTGTGGAGGGGCTGTTTGGTTTCACCTATATAAAGGTCAGAGCACTCCTCTGTGCATTGAACGGCATACACAACATTGCTGAGGTTATGCCTGGGTGTTTTATCCTTGGGGTGGACCAGTCTCTGTCTTAAGGTCTGGCCCGGTTTGAAGTTGACTTGAATTTTGTGTTTTTGGAAGATTCTTCTGAATTTTTCAGATAGACCTGCCACATATGGGATAACCACGTTCTTCCGTTTTTCCCTTTCTGCCTCGGGTGGTTCTTTGTGGCGCCTTTTGGATGATTTGACAAAGGTCCACTTCAGGTAGCCATTTGTCTGGAGCGCTGTCTCGATGTGTGTCAATTCCTTCTGTTTTCCCTCTGTGCTTGAGGGAACCTTCTGGGCCCGGTCTTGTAGTGTCCGGATTACCCCAAGTTTGTGCTCCAGTGGGTGTTGGGAGTCAAACAAGAGGTACTGGTCTGTGTGTGTGTGTGGGTTTCCTGTAGACCTCGATGTTGAGGCTACCATCCTTACCAAGAGACACATATATGTATGTACTTTCTGAATGGATAAAGTTGGACAATATTAATGAGCACTGTAAAAACAGTTTATAATTGTTGAATAGGTTTTTCTTTCATTAAAAAAAATGGTTTGGTGTGAGTTTTTGTGCAAAGAAGCAGAGTCCACATTTGTAGTATTTTACCATCAATGTACAAATGTATTTTTGTTCTCATTAAAACTGTTCAATGATATTGCAAGCTGACTTGTAAGCCCTCTAGAGCTGCAACTAGTGATCATTTTAATCATCAGATAATCTGTTGATTATTTTTTTTTTACAATCAATTGATCAATCATTTGCTCTATAAATTGTCAAAAAATTAGATAATCATTACATTTTTTCAGAGCCAACGGGATTTCTTCAACATGATTGCTTCTTTTTTCTCCAACCGGTAGTTAAAAACCTAAAGGTCTGCGATTGTGACCTTCGCCTAAATGTCTTTGGAGTCACTAAACAATATCTGCTGTTAAACCTGAAGCAGTGTCTTAAATGTCCTGATAGTTTTATGTACACAACCTACATACATACAGTATTTTTCAAGTCTGAACAGCCTATTTAATTTTGGTGGTAGTCAGTGCTGGAAAATCCCCATACAAGCGGTTTTACTCACCACTAACTTAGAGTCAACTTTTACTTTTTTTTGTTTCTTCTTTTTTGTCTCTTTACATTTCACAGACCCATCTAAAATATTTCTTGCTATGCTAACTGTTTTCAATTGCAGTTTTTTGGGCGGGCACATGGGGGTTAAGAACCAATGTTTTAATGGTACTAAAGTGCTATTTGCACTTTATTTAAAGTACCCTTTTGTAACCAGCCCAAAAGTCCCCTTGGCAGCCATACTGAAACCTTCCCTTTACCACCTTGGCTCACTGATCACGACCTCACGCTCCACACATCTGTTCCTGATGCATAATGTTTATGTTTCTTTGAGTAAAATTAGGCACAACAAAATAGTGACGTTTCATCAAAAAAAAAAATAGGCACGAAACCTTAGATTCATGAAATGTCTTGTGTCTGGTGACGATTGGTTTAAAACAGAACGCTAGCGCCAGTTGCTCTTGGTAAAAATTGAGTGCGTGAACCTCTACTCAAGCATGACCACCACTTTCAGCAATGTCTCTCTTTAGATTTGATGTCATGCCACGTCATCTGGTCAAGTCATCTGAATGGTCATGGGGACAGCTTTAAATTGATTGTTCATTGCAGGTGTGACCTGTGTGTGATGTCTTCTGCATGAATTAAGCTCTCGGAGTGTTGGTAACAGCAGATTTATTCCCCATCTGGGTTTGACAAAGGAAAAAATACAGGCAACAGGTCAGCTCTTGTGGACACAGTTTATCCGCGGTCTCGGACAAATCCTCCGGTGCTTTGAGGATTACCCATCATCCTTAAATTAGTGATCGTATAGTGTTTTATGTAAATAAAATAATGAAACAAAAATGAAAAGTCTGTCTCAAGGAAAATAAATGCAATCAAATATGAAAAATACTTAAAAACAGGTAACGGTCCAGAGATTGAAAATTGTTCATTTTTATTTTACAATAACATTTCTGTAACAACGATTTTTCCACACAATAAAGAGTAAATGAATGAAACAACAATCACCTGCATGTCTAAAACTGTACAACACTTATATATAACATAGCTGGGTTTGACAAACGAAAAAATACAGGCAACGGGTCAGTTCTTGTGGACACACAACTTGTAAAAATTTGGGAGACTACTCTTACTGGCAACAAAACACAAAAAAACGACTGGTTAACTTGACAAGAACATGGCGACTTTATTCTACACTAAATAATATACAACCAAACAAAGCCAGTTTAATTTCTAAGTGCTTTTGAAGCTAATTAACATTATTTTTGGCCACAGACATTCACAGACACGCTATCTCAAACAAATCCTCCGGTGCTTTAAGGATTACCCATAATCCTTTGCTACTACTCTCGTTACAGGTATAGATTTATGACAGCAGGTGGCGTAGTCTTTACATTTTTAGCAGGATTTAACCTGAACCTATTTAACTATGTTACACATGTTTGTGCATCAGCGCCTGATGATGAAGGGTTTACTCTCTGCATCTTGATGTGCGTCAACAGGTGATAAAACATTGCTAACTGTAATCTCATCCACAAAAACTCAGTCCAGTAGGATTGTCATATGCCTAATAAAACACTGTCTTGTGTTTGGAGTTAAGCGAGGGTTGAGAGGAAAACGCAATGTCGACCAGATGCGTTTTTCAATTTCTGTTTAAAACTGTCATGGCAGGAGATGTGAAACTGCATTCTGTCTCACAGCACTGTAGCTCTGAATATTCACTGCTCAAAGGTTACTCCTGCTGAGGGTCAAGACTCACAAGGATCACTATGGGTGGTTGTGGCTCAGATGGTAGAGCACTTGTCCAGTTATTAGAAGGTTCCTGTTTCGATCCCAGACCCTGCCGTTAACATGTCAGTGTCCTTGAGCATATGAGCCATCAGTGTATGAGTGTGTGAATGCAGGTGGCACCCTGCAAGGTAGTCACTGCCACCAGTGTATGAATGTGTGTATGAATGCAAAAACCTGTAGTGTAAAAGTACTTTGAGTGGTCAACAATGACTACAAAAGTGTTATATAAATACAGGACATTTACCATATAGCCTCTTTCTCGTCTGTTGTGGGAGGAAGCCAAGTGTTCATATCTCACCCAGATTCTAAACATTTCAGACCTTTCATTATTTCATCGGCACATATAGTTTGAGCTAAAACCAAAACTTAAAAATGCTGTATTTGTGTTTGTACAAATGAATTCCAGACTTGTGTATCTGTATAAGGGGCTTTGTATTATAGAATCATTTTAATTTAAGGGTGTTTTTAGAGGAACAATATGGCATCATTCATTTGTTTTTTTTTAAATGCGCATTCAAACTTAAAGGGATTATGTAGGATAAAGTAAACTATGGCTAGGCCAGTTACTGCTGCTTATCTATCGTCAACAAGATTCTATAGTAAATTGAATAAAATACCTCCTGTCTGGACAGCTGTTTTCGTCATTGAAACAAAATATTCCAGCTTCCATTGAGTAAGACAAGCCAGAAGAATTGTATGACGAAAAAAAAAATTATTTTTTTTTTCCTCAGTCTAATCAATTTAACTGAAAATGTCCAACAGTGACAACAAAGTCACTTGTGACTTTGTTAATTTTGATACTATTCTTGCAGCAGTAAACTCCTTGTTGTCAGGGTCCGGTAGTGTTCATGTGTCTGTTTGTTAGGGTCAACCTGTGTTTCCCGATTTATTTTGAAGTTTTGTTTGTGTCTTATTCCCCATGTCCTGTCAAGTCTTATTCCTCAGATGTGTGTGATTGCTTCTCCTCCCTAATGTGTTTCACCTGGGTCCAATTGTCTACCTGTTAGGTGTAGCGCAGTGGACCCAAACGCAGACGCAGACCAACGTGGTTATGGGTGAAGCAGGTTTTATTGCTAGAAAGTGCGAGGGCTGGCAGGAGGAAGCAGGTGGTAGTGGGTTGGAGAGCTGGCAAGCAGGTAGGGAGGCGAGTAGTGGTCCAGGAATACTGGCAAAAGAGAGAGGACAGTTAATACAGAACCTCGGTGTGTTTTAGTAGGAAGCAACTGGACTTATCTTGTTTGAAGATGTTTTGTCTCTCATCCGAAAGGCTTCTTCAGTTCTTAGGGTCAGTGTGGGAAACCCAGGTATCTCTAAACGTGTTGTTATGCTTGATTTGTAACTTGTTCAAACATTTTTTTGTTGAATAGAAGGCAGCATGTATAATATTGTCACGGCCAACAACCAGTTTCCCTTTTTCTTTTCCAGTGCTGACAAAGACAAAAAATGCTGCAGTGCTGGTGAATTAATAATTAAATTATAAAATAATTTTGTCCATTTTTTTGGCTAAAGGTAATGAATGAGTTTTCTAAGTGAGTCTTGGAAAGCAAATATGAGGAATAAATCTTTGTATATTTTTTGCAAGCAGTCGCTTAAAACTTATTTATCAATAGGAGGAAGAATATCAGATTTTTCAGCCATGATGCTACTGCTGATACAGTCATAATCAAGTTTAGTTTGCCTCAGCCTCTCTCATTCAAGGCCAGAATAAACTTGTTTCACTCTCATACTGTTTCCAAACCCGAAACAAACATTTGTAACGATGTAATCTGAAGGTATTTTCAAACACATGAATCCACCGTTATTACTGAGTATGTCAAATGACCTGCTCGCCTGCACGTGCCTGTCCATTTCTCCAATTCTACCTCATTAATTCAGATGGCCTGACTTTCTAAACATCATAAATCACAGTGAGACTAGCAGCCTAGCCCCTCTCACCTTTTCTTTCACTCCCAATCTCTCTCCACCTTATCTTACCCCATCTCTCCCTGTTTGTTATCTACCCACCCTCTCATTTTTTCTCTCTTTCCTTGCTTTTTTGGGCGGTACATCAAAGTTTGTAGTACACAGTCTGAGCAGTGGTTTGATGGATTGGCTGTCTTCCAGAGGCCTGAAGATTAGCCCAAGGGCAGAACCACTCCTGCTTCCTAGGTGCCATGCTGAAGATGAATAACTGTTTATTAACCTGATGCGTAGTGACTCCGTCCCCACCTCATTATGGGGTAAAGGGAAAAAAAAACAAGCTGAAGCTCAAGTTGGCCACTCTCCTCACCCCCCTGTCTGTCACTCCTCCTCTGTCTGTCCCTTTTCCTCTTTTGCTTTCTCCAGCAGATAAACCAGAGGCCTGATTCAATGTGACAGTCCACATTTGCTACTTGTTTGCTCCTTGACAACCCAGGAAATTGGCTTTTCATCTTACAAAAAACCACTGCACTCTATATATTAGAGGACATTCATCTTATTATGAGAGGCCGCAGGTAATTGGAAATTTATGCGTCCATTTAATGGGTACATACTAAGGGGCCAGCATTATTATGGACTTGGTGGCATTTTTTCAGCCTGGAATGTGACAGTTTGTGACTCAGACACTGTGTATGTATGGAAGATGCACAACAGGCTGCAGTTGCAGTTCGCACCTACAGTATGTCTTGATTGCATATCCATTTAAGGAAGGATAGCATAAATGATCTGTTGAGAAACAATATGATAACAGGGGTTTATTATGTCTTTGTTGGATTCAATAAAGGGACAGTTATTCCAGAATTTTGGAGATATTGGCTGTAGAGATATATGTCTTTTCCCAACATTAACAGATGACACTTATGCACATGTACATGAATGCATGCATCATGTAGTCCTCTCACAGTGTGAGCACAGGGTAGGTTTGTGTGTCCATCACACAGCATAATGCATGAGTGTCACTGCAGTATTTATGTTTACAATAATCAACCTGACTGCTTCACATCATGACAAAGTTATCACAAGAGTTAGCAAGATTCACCACCCAGGGATAATATATGAAAAAATAAAGTTTGATCAATGAACACAATTCATTTATTCATTTAAATTTATCTTGTTGAATTTGACTTATAATGACAGCATTGGTTTTTTACATTGGTTGATTAGAATTTAACACTTTTTTCCGTACAGTCCAGCCTTTTGCTCTGTGATGAATGTGATGGTGAGACAGCACTGATAGCAGAACTTTGATTCAAATGTCTTTGGCTTACTTTTGAGGTGAGATGTGCTTATAGATTTAATTATGGCTCATGGTCTGAATGCTTTTTAATAATGTGGAACTGTAGGCCTAATTAACATTTGAAATGAAGAGAAATTAAGTGTGTACGATGCATCATTACACATTCTCACTTTGATTCCCCACTTAACCATCTGCACTGACAGATCCTGTGTCTCCAAAATCTTTGTACACATGATTTATAATTCACATAATTTTTAAATAGATTTCAAGCTTTGCATGGTATGTGGCGTATAACTGCTTGAGGCCTTGTTTTGTGATTAGATACAACATACTCATAACACACATCTGTGAATTATGAAGCTTTTAGTGAATGAGTTACATACAAGAGAGTGACGGATGAGGACGAAGAGACAGTAATAAGTTAGTTTGGAGAACTGCAAGTAAGATAGGGATGTCAGGGTTAACCACCTTTATAATGACCTTGATTTCATAACTAAGTGTAAAATCTACAATATCCAACTATGGTGTCCTGTATCTCAAAAGTCACACTGTTTGTGTGTGCACTGTGCACTGAAATCTACTCTTGCCAGAGACGACTTGTTTGTGTGCAGTGCTTTTGTAAGAAACATCTTTCACCATCCTGCACACAATCATCGATCCGTGTATGCCCAAATCAAGGTGAAAAATTAAACTATAGCTAATGTATGCTGGCCAAAAAACTCCATCGGAGCAGTTCACAGCGAGAGGAGAAATCCTTGTTTATTTTTGGTTACTGAGCAGCTCCAAAGGAGAGACTGACACGCTGACACACTCGTCCTCCAATTCTCTCTCTTCCCATTAACCGCTATAAAGTCTTTTTAAACAGCCAAATGTTACACAATAAAAACTATCTGGATATGGTTGATGATGATAATAAATATTTTAACTCGTGCTAAATTAAAAATCTTCTAAAATTACACATTATTATTTTGGTCTTAAAAGGCAAGTACAGTGTGTTTGGGCTCAGGTATGTTCACAGTCTGGCTGTTCACACAGACTACCATTTATGTTTACAGGCAACAACTAAGTGGTTGAATTTGGCTACCAAAATTAATCAATAATTATTATAAATAACTAATCATTATTATAATAATAAGATCTAATTTACATTAGATTACCTTGGGGCATCACCCTTAAAGAAAGGAAAAGATAGCCAAATTAATTAATCTGTGTCATGACATTTATCAGACTGTGAATTTGGAATTATGCTTCATAATTAACTTAATAATTACAACTAACATTTCCTCATCAGCAGCTAGTTGGAGTTCTTGACAGTGTAAATGGCAAAATTCACTCTTGTGCAACATTAAACAGACAGCATATTTTTCCATAAGTATTAATTCAAGAATGAACAAGAAAGAAACACACAATGCCTTAATCTAGGACGTAAACCATTTAGACACAAGGATGAGAGAATCAAAATGGCTGCTGAGGCCGATGGATGTTAAACAAAGGCAAAATGGCCGAAAGCTGTTTGAGTGTCAGACCAAATGTCCCTTTGTTACTGGGGGCTCAGACCATTTGCTGGTTGAGACCCTGCATGATTTAAGATAGTGTTGTGTTATGTGTGAGGACGTGGTGCCAGGTTAGAAAGAAGATGGGGCTCTGAGTCTGTCAGCTAGCTAACTTTAATTTATAATTGTGGTTAATCCACTTATTAATAACCTGACTACAGTCACAACAATACTGTTCGACAATGCAAGACAAATACTGCCATCAATTATGCGTGTAGCCCTGTTGTGCTATGTTTGCGCTGTTGTGCTGAAGTTTTCAGTAACTCCCTTTGGTTAACCTGCAGGCCTGGTTGCTGCTGCTGGCTAAATTTGAGCTTGTTGAGTCCTCAGCAAGAGCTCTGTGGCTCCAGCTCCGGTGTGCAAAGAGAGAGAAAAGGAAAAAAAAAAGGAAGGCAGAGGATCTCTCTTTTTTTTATATCTGTGCCTTTCCCAGATGTCTGGTGATTAATAGCAGGTCTTGGTTCCATCAGTCAGGTATTTAGCACCAAGTTGGTTGTAAATAGTTGGGAGCTCGGAGGATCACTCACTTGTGGGACCAGACAAGTGAATGTTTAAATATTTATGTTTAAAAAGTTCAATATAAAAAGTGAGGCTTACCTGTTTTACTTGCAAGACCAAAATAATGTGTGTAAAGAATGCTATACAACGTTTATATAAAAAAAAAACGTGCTTGTTGTGTGTCTTAATTTGTCAATAATCATGACACCAAAATTTCATATCAAGACATTCAATTCCATTCAATTTGATTTCAAGATTTTTTTTCCATGCGGTCCTGTCTGAATTTTAATTCCATCCCCCTGCTATATGACTCCGATATACCATGAGCAGTAGCTCAGTAGTAATATGAACCACACATTTTGAAGCCTTGAGAGTGGCCTTATGAGCGCAACCAAGTTGATTAGTTCCTTTGAGAAGTTATGTATTTTGACAAGAGGGGATGACCGAATGGCATATCTGATTGCAAAATTATGGTAACACACATCCACATTACCATCTCTACACCAGCACCTGATTCATGAATATGCTTTGACAAGGCTTAAAAAACAAATTAAACCTTCTATTTCTCAGGCTAACCTGAGATGACTGTGTTTTGCCCAGATTTTATTTTTTTGTAAATTTAATCACTAAACATCAAGCACCAACGAGTTGATATAGATTTTTTTGTTAGCACAAACATACCTACACAATCACAGTATGTAAAGCAGGTTTGTTTATTTATTTATGTATTTGTTTTTAAATCAACAGAAAATAGATGTTGTAAAAAAAAAGTTACAGAAATATATACACATATGCACAGATAACTGTAAAAACATACTGAGACATTGTGACCAATTGTTTTGGTCATCCTGTGTGGTTGACCCATTCAGCTCACTGAAATGAACGAATAAGTAACTAAAGTTATTCATGAAATCATTGTTTGTCTTGATGCTACTGACAAAGGTCCCCCTCTGATGAGTATGCATGGTTGTTCATGCCTGAACCCTCCCTGGGGGTTTCCCATTCTGCTCTGCTCCAATATGTGTTTGATGCTGCTGATATTTTCCAAAAATATCAGAGCACAATACAATCACCTAATTGTTGATTGGCCTTATTTTCTTTTTACTTATGTTTACTTATATGCTATTCATCCGCTGCTTTGTGCAAAATTGTTAGACTTACAGTTCATCATTGTCGCTGTCTTCATGATCCAACGTTTTGCTCCTGTTGTCATCACTGTCCAAAATCAGCTGATGGCCTTCCCCGTCGGTATAAACAAAAGGCTGTGCCATTTCTAGTGCCTGTGAGTTTTATTTTCACTCTTGGCAGATATCACATTTACAGTGGGGCACTTGACATTGCCACACCCATTGTCTCAAGAGATCAATAGAAACTGGACGTTTGCTGCTTATTAGCAAGCGTTGTTTATGTTTGAATGGCGGGGAGGGATGAGTGATGAGCTAGTGGTGTGGCAAGACTTCAATAGTCTGAGGTTTACAGTACTTTTTACCTAATTCAAGCTGTTCTGAAAATCTCACATTATTTGTCGATGTGCAAATTGGAAAGTGAACATTTTCACGTTTTAACTTACGCACTTACTAAACTTACTTAAAACTAGAGGTTTGGACCCTGAACGCATTTTAAGTCAGCCTTATGAGGCGTAATGAGAGGCTTAATGAAAAATCAGTATATCAGGGGGTCGTTTTTGCATGGAGGCCAATTTGACTTTTTTTTTGCAACCAGTGGAGGTTCATTCTGCTGGAATTTTGCTGGAATACAGGTATAGAGTTTTTCCATTCTCTTTTACTTATGAAGGCTGGAAGCTTTGACCATGTTTATATATACAGTCAAT
>KV751329.1:3151991-3199844 GCA_001698575.1 Mola mola | reverse complement strand
TGTTGAGTTACTTTTAATAGTTTATTATTAAATTTGATATATCTATAACTCTACTTAGTTTTGATATATTTAACTCTTTTATCCCAGCCTGCACAGGATGAAACCAAATCTCTGATATAGGAGTCCAGTGGCCAATTTTGGGATTTGGTGCAAATTAAAGTTGAATTTGATGATAAAGTGTCAACTTGTTAGAAACTAGTAGTTTGATGTTTAATTAGGCTGACTTTTTGTCTGCTTTGCAGACACAGACAGCTTTGCTGATGTGGGTGCTGTGGTACGATATGAACTTGTGAGACCATTCTATTGGTGGATGTAATTTCACTACAGAGAAAACCGTCTCTAATTGCTAGCGTTCAAAGTTCAATGTATTCAATTGACTATCTTGATGTTGTTTATTTCCCATTATCATACGCTGAAAGGCAAGTGACAGGTCAAGATTGCATAGTATACTGTATAGTGAAGATGCAATTCATTACCATGCTAGTAGGCTAAGCTGATGAGAAGCTAGTTATCTAACAAGCTACTTAGCTAATTATCCAACAATCGCTAGTTTGCTGCACCAAGACAACCAAGAACAATTAAAACTAGCATATAGCATCATTCAAATTTTTTGGTTAACATGAAATTAGGTGATATATTTCTGATTTATTTCAGCACTACCAGATATCTTATTTGTAATTGTTGTAGGATAGTAAGAAAATGTAATTGTTAAATTTCATATTTATGTATCTATTTTGATAACTACCTTTTACTCCAGCACTGACAAGATTTTCCATCCGTTTTTTCACTGCTAAACTATAGGGGGCGCTGTAAGGTATCTTGTGCAATCATGCAACATGCCTGGTTGCGTAAACAAGCAAGCAATAGAGGTGAGGGAGAAGGAATTGAACATTTTTATTGGGATGATGTTTGGTGGGGGTGAATCGATATAACCATGCTGGTGCCAGTGACAAGTGCAGCCACAGAAGTGAAAGAGATTACAAAAATATTGAATCTCTGCTTGAATATGAAGAAAATAAAATCTGCTTTTTGTGTGAAATGTTGCTTAGTTGATGAAGATTACCAACTTTCATAGGAAAGCTCCTGGCAGTACAGCTGCAGATGCTGCTTTTATGTTGTATCTATGTATGAGTTAAAGAATTTCATAGGGGAATGGTAGACATAGATTTTTTTCACAGTCTACTTCTCTGTCTCTCATTCACATCCATTGCCATTCTGATCATTTCCACTTTTTGACTTTTTGCTCATCCCAGTCATATCATCCCCACATGCAGCCACTGCTCTCTGCCTTGTAATAACCTATTACCCTGAAGTCACAGTCTCCTGACCTTCTCTGCCCACCTGTTTCTACACTCCTTCTGTATCTTTGCAGCACTTAACTGACATTGTCATATGGCGTTTGGTTACCTGCTACTTGGAGCACTCGTACCCACCTGATTTAATTCTTGATTATTGGATATCATGCCTACCTGTTGTTAAATCCATTTACCTGTTTTGGACTGCCTTTGTGGCTTTGACCTTGACCCTACCTGCCATTGTGATCTGCACTTGGTTCCAAACCCCTGTTGTTCTCCTCAAACTAGAGCCAGTCTCACTGTTTCCCCATGTTTTCATCTTTATGCTAAGATAGGACTCCTGGCTCCAGCCGTATGTACACAGACTTGAAACTGGCCTCGGTCTTCTTATCAGAGTTTCTTCTGAACAGAAAAAGAAACAATTAAGCTTATTTCCTAAAATGCTGGCATACTTCTTTAAATCATTATATTTCTTCCATGCTCCTATTTAACACTACGACAGCTGATGTTATTGAAAATCAAGTCAGTGGAAGTAGTTGCTAAGTGTTTAAGGATTTCGTTGTCTCAGTGTGGATCAGACCTGTAAATTTACTAAACATTGCATTGCAGGGTTTCAGGTGTCTGAGTCATAGGCCTGCTGCTTTTAAAGCCATCAAGATTGCTGGCATACTGGCAGTAAAGCAAATTAATCTCCTTTATCTTTCGAAAGCATTATTACTCGCGACCTACGCTTCTCTTAACAACTCTGTAATATAGTACTTGAGTGAGTTTACAAAACTGTTAAACTGTCGTATATTTGGATGACTGGTAGATGAAGAGAAACAACAGTTGCAATGTAGCAGAAGCATTTTAAATATTCCATATATTTGTTTCTTACTAATTCTGTAGTACGTACCCATTTTTACTTCTCAGGAAATTGTTTTCATCTTAAATATACTCTCAGAAGCATAAATTGAGTTATAAAGAAAAAGTAAATGTCAAGACCGTTTGCATGCTGACTTGAAAAAGAGCCTTAAGTGAGGGTATCCCTAGATTGCACTGATTTTCACACCGTTTGCAACCCATTTTCCACTGCCCAATTCACAATCTATCCCTTATTATTTTCAAATGAGATTATCTACCTATGGCAATTTGACACCTTTTTCTTTTCTGAAAGTCGGTGTTTGGTACAACGGTGGAGATGAAAAGGCAGACATACATAAATTACCATCCACTTTGGTGCTCTAACAGTAGCAACAAGTTCAGACTACAAATTGTTTCTGCAGAGATTTTATCCCCAGGCTAAATTTAGGAAATCACACACCACATTGCCCAAATGCTCCAGCAACCGTCCCCCCTCCCCTGGGCCTGTATAAATAGACAAAACTGAATGATGATAAAACAAATGGATTTGCACAGCAGAAAATTGAGCCTTTGCAGCAGAGTATCCCTTGATAACATGTTGCTGGTACTAACTGTGTTATGACTTGGATTGATGGGTTAGACAGAGAGAAAGAGAGAGAGAGTGAAGAGCGACAGACGGCTAAGTGAGGGAGTAAAATTAAGACAGAAGGCAAGGCAGACTGAGATAGGGGAGATGGGGGGATGGGTAAGGGAAAAGATTGTCAGGGAAATTAAAGTCCGATGTAAACAAGTGCTGAGCTGTCAGACTTGGACACGTCTTGATTACAGCATGCCTAAATAACATGCTCCTTAACCCACTAAGGCCAACAAACACCTGTAACTAGGCCCTTCATCTCTCTTACACGTTTCCTGTCTTTCGCTCCATCCTGTCCACTTTATTCCTTCCGCGTTTTCTCTGTGCCTGCATGTTCATGTCTTTCTTACTCTGCTTCTCTCCCTCTCTTAATGCCTGCCTTAATTTGTTCCCTTTTATATCGGCAAACACACTACCATTTAAAGACAACTGAGTGATGCCTGTAAGACTATTTAGCTTAGAATTCAACCACAGGTATTCAGTATAATACACTCCGGCAAAGGAAGTCAGATTATTCATATATGCTGATCTCTTCAGCAGTCTTATGCTTTTCCTTGTCTGTTGCATATATGCTACTGAGCAGTGCTTATTAGTATGTATGTTTCCTAGGACCTGCACATTTGTGTATCATTAAAACATAGATCAGTATCACTAGGAGTTGCCTTTATATGGGATAACTCTGGACAGTTATGAAAGTACTGTAAAAAGTAACTTTGATTTATCCTACAACACACCTTATAAATGCGTTCTGTTCTGATGCCACAATTAGCAGCTTCCAAAACACCAGGTTGTGCATCGTAACCAAAAAGAACCAGGGTAATTCTATAGGTACGACCTCCATCCAATTTAGATGGAATATGTGCCTGAAAATAGCCCCGCCTAACAGACAACCTACATAACGTAGAAAGACGCCAATCAGTTATCAGATATCCTAACATCTCTTGAGCAATGGTGTGGGAATGACAGGGGTTGGCGGAGTCAATACCAAGCTTATTGTAAAAATGACTCCATCCAGGGATCTATCGTATGGGCAGAAAAAAGTAAGTAGGCTGGGCTGCATTAATACAAAATTTCATTATGCAATGCATGATTTATCATGACTGGAGGAGAGTAATGCTCATAGAGTCAAATAGAGGCCACGACCTGTGCGACATGGAACTGTCAGAAAATCTGATGAAAACTAAAGTTATTAGGAAATGTAGTTTGAATAAAAACTATTATGTATAATATACATGTAATATTTACAACAATATTAAAAGTTCATGGATGATAGTGAAAAACAAAATAAAATAGTAAACTGACTATTGGTTTAAAACTAGGAAAAAATTGAAATCTCACATGTTACACTATGAAGTTTTGTTGACCTGTCTTGGCTCCGTCCTCACATGGATTCTTATACGCTATAATATACTTGTAAAGCATATTTCATGCTATATAATAAGTAGGGATGGACAGTGTATAGGCAGTCATATTAATTTTAGTTATTTCTTGGATCTGTGTCAGTCCACCAAGCACAGCTGTTCTAATGTGAAGAATTAATGACTATTTCAGTGTAGCTGCTTCTGTGAGGGAATGTGATCCTCCCTCTGTTTCTGAAGGGGGTAGTAAAGCACCAACAAGTTGTTTGGAATTTTGAGATAGTCCCTGACTTCATGATGTATAAAGGATCTATAGTACGAAACATTGGTCTTGCTTAATTTTGCACGGCACAATGTTACTGCGAAAGGTCTAGATGTTCTCTGAATCTACTATATTTGTTTACATCCCTAAATTAAGACCTTAATTTGACCTGTTTGGCTACATTGCATCTTTCCGACATTCATGTGTATAGCTTTTGGGATTTTTCTAAATCTAAAACTGAGTTCTTTCCAGACAGATAGCTCTGGGTTTTCCCAGTGTGCTCTGCTACAGACAGGCTGTTAGAGAGCCTAACGCTTTAATGAATCAGCACAAAAGCAGCAAACTTATGCCATCCTCATTTAGTTTTCTGTCAGTGTTCTCCCAGTGGACTACCTCTCTCGAGGCAGACTGATGCTCGGTTGTTTGGGGCAGCGTTTGCTCAGGGTGAACAGTTTCCTGATGATCTTCCGGGCTTTTCCCAGGACCAAGGCAGTGCTGGACTCCAACTGAGTGTAGCGCTTCTGGAGGGACGAGTCAGCCGACCAGAACTTAGCGATAATGGACACATTCAAGAACTGGTCGGTGGGCAGGTGCTTCAGGAAGGTTTTGAACTCATCTGCAGGGGACAGGGAGGATGGGAGAGAGTGGAGAGAGGCAAAACAACAAAATGAGAGCCTGTCAACTAATTTATTTGTTAACAACACCTTTTGGAGTACTGCAAACCTATTTGCGACACTTTAGTTTATCCCTGGTGGCATGCATGTATGAGGAGGTAGAGGGAGGTTTATATTCCATTAGAATACAAAAAAAATATTATGTTCTAATGAATTGCTATTATAGAGTAAACACCTTTGCTTCACTGCAGTTATACCTATTCTCCTCATCATTAGAAGCTCATCTACACCCATTGTCATTTAGAAACACTAGTTATCGATGATTGACAGCATGGCTTCATGTGGGCATTGTCATTAATGTTGTAATTATTTCTTTATAAGCACAAATAGGTCCATAATCACAAGCTGTACAGACCAATCAAAGCATATCAGCGAGAACCCCTCCATCCATCCATCTCTGTGATACTCTTATTTTAAATGCTAACTAGATTTCCCCCCTTGCTGTTCAATGCCTCCATGCACAAGTCACATTCAATTTCCATCCATGTCTATCCAGACTAAACAATCACCTGAAGTTCAATATCAACATTTGTTTTTACATTAAAACAAAACAAAACATATTAACACATATGTGGATGATGCTGCAAAGAAGCTACAAGTTCTTGTAGTTTGTGTCTCAACTTCACACATTTTTTTCAAACTGGCAGCATAGTATATAGATATTCTATAATCAATCATCAGCAAAGATAAATAAAGGTGCTGCTCTAAATATCTGGCCTATCTATATTTCCCTGTTTGAACAATCTGATCCTGATGAGTTAGAGGGGTGAGAGGGGCTACGCCATGAGCACACTTCCTGAGACAAATGTTTTTCAGTACTTTTTCCTGTTTATGGTGTCCTACATTCATGATGACACTGAGACACGTTTTGTCAGGTACAGTATGGTAGCTGACAGACAAGTGTGACCTTATATTGTACTAACTTATTAGGTTTGCGGTTGGCATCACTCACTCACTTGTAACAGAAATATTTATCTGTTAAGTACAAGTGTCAAGCAGAATCTTTATCTGTGATTCCAAAAAATACCAACGTCAAATCATTTTGCTCGTTATCAAAATGCAATTTTCTGCTTTTAGAATGGTATTTAATGGCATCTGCATTAAGGTTTTCCTTTAAATTTTTGGTGAAACCGTGATAGAACAAGCATTGTAAGATGAGGTTTTTGTCCTTTGTAAAATTGAAAATTGACAGTCGGACTGATGGAAATTCAGGTTCTTAAGTTAAGTTATGTAATTTTACTTAAATGGCAATGGCAGTTATGTGATTTAAGTAAACAGAACACACACCATCATTTTGATTTGGCCTTTAACCCTAACCAAAACTTTACCAAAATGCGAAAGTAACCCGACGTCATCAATTCCTGCATGTTTAAAACTCTAAAAAAAACTCATAAAACTCATAAACTGTGGACAGCATTAAATGGTGCGAAAAGCTTTAAATGTGTGAAACAACTCATGAAATTACCTTAAAAAACAATTTTACCTTATTAAGACACCTTATATTCTTGCTAATTATATTGAGATATCATACAATGCCCCTCTGTCACAAAAAAAGTACTTTTCTCGGTTACAAGCAACAACATACTTTAAATTTGTAAATAGCAAATATAATACAAACACAAATAAATTTGTAGCGGCTAAATATCAGACTGTATTGAATTTAACAAAGGAATGTTGCTTATTAATGAAATGGAAGCATATATCTTTGGGTTTAAAATGTATGAGTCGTGATGTATACTTCCAGAAAGTGTGCCTGGCTTTATTGGATTCATGCTGCTTTGAATAAGATTTTAGAAATTTGTGTAATAGGTCCCTTCAGACCAGCACCAAAGGTATTCTGTTGAGCCAGACATATGGTTCTTTTCTGCCTTAGGCAAAATTAAGAGAAACGTGATGCTGTTAAATCAAATGGCTATGTGTGTATGTGTGTGTGTGTGTGTGTGTGTGTGTGTGTGTGTGTGTGTGTGTGTGTGTGTGTGTGTGTGTGTGTGTGTGTGTGTGTATGTAAAGTCTTTAACATAAAATTAGGCACTGTTGGAGTAAATTACACTGAGAACAATGTTGGCCCAGAAGACACAGCACATACTCTTTGCTGGGTTTGCCAAAAGTATTCCAGTGCTAAGATCGCTGTAGTTCCATTATGACCCAGTGCACATATATAATGCCACTATGAAGACTCTAGGAAACTTATATCTATTATTTTGTTTATTTTTCCCTTTCCTCCCAAAGCCAGCTAAGTAAGAACTTCTAGGATTGTTCTTGGTCTGCTGGAGAACCTTATTCCCATGTGCTGTTGGTGGCAGGGAGACAGCAAGGAAATCTGCAGCCAAGCCAACCTGAGACGAGCCCAACTGATGAGACTCAAGCTTATTACAGTGCTCAGTGATCCCAGAGGCCTTAATGTTTTCTCTCTCTCTCTTTGCGTATGGCTGCCTCTTTCTTCGGCACAATCTTTCTCTCATTCTTTTGGATTTTCTGTTTTTCTGTGTCTGTTACAAGGAACATTAGACAAAATTAGGGATGCAAAATCCTAATTGTTGGGTACATTCCTCAGTTGATCTGTTTTCAGCTCTTGTTTTGTATCACTCCTACGGATTTTCACAAAGCACTGAATGCTTAACCCAACTGAATGTGTGAGTTCACATTGGATGCAGGAGACAGGAACATTTAATTCCATTTTATTTTGGGGGTCAAACTTTTTTAATGCATTTTAGAATTCAACTTTGATCAAAGAAAAAGGTGTCTTTCATCTATTGACAGAGTCACTTCAGTCCAATATTCAGTCCTATGTAAGATATATTTTATTTTGTGTTTTTATTATTTCAGTTTCCATTTTGGGAATTTAATTGTAAAAAAAGAAAAAGATGGCAAAACATACTAAATATAATTTTTTTCCTCTTGTATTTATTTTATTTAAACGTTGTCATTAAGAAAATATTCTTATTTGCAATGGCAACCTAGCTATAGTACTATTCACAGCAAAACGTCCAATGTTGAATCAACTCTCACAGAACTAATTTCAACACTTTTATGGTTTATATAGCTCTGCACTTTATCGAGTTAGATTAACACTTTCAAAACAGTTAAGTGTTTTACACTGTGTCAGTGTTCTTAATTCAACTAGCTATAAAAAAGTTAAATTAAAACTAAACCATTAGACAAATATCACTGCAGAGATGCTTTAAAATATACCTGGTTAGTGTTGGTTTCCCTCCCGAAGTGTCAGGATATCGAAGCTAAAAAATGTTAAAATTATTTATACATCTATTTGAATCAATTGAAAGAATGGCCACTAAATACATTACTTAAAAACCAACACATGACAAATGAAGGTAATGTTCAGTCCCTTATCTGAAACTTTGTATATGAGCTTAGGCTGGTTGATCACAGTGTCTCCAACTGATAAAGTGAAATGCTTGTTGGCGCCTAGGCAGAGCTTAGTTGGATTATCTGGGTGTAAAACTGATGGAATCAACTCTGTCAAGTAACTGTGGCACCATTTAGGATGACTTAAAAATAAAGTTTGGTAGTTGAAATCATCTCAGAAGTTTTTAACCCCCAATTTTCAACACTCCAATTTTTAGCTGTGCATGTTCAAATTTTGAGTAGCTGAGTTTTATTGTGATATAAGATCACTAAGATAACCAAAACTACAGATGACGTGGATGACATTGATGTTCATGTCCGGCTCTCTCACATATATTAGCCTTTCGTCTATGAATAGATGTATGTATGCTTTTGCGATGAAAATAGTTCCCTCGAGAAAATAATACACATGTATGTCCCACATACTCATTTCTGGAGAGGTGTGTTTTGAGCATTACAGGTGTCAACTTGTTCCATTATACTGGAGATAGTAGAATGTCTAAAACTATCTATTTTAGATTTTAAGATTTCTGTTATTTATAGGTGACCATTCACTGCTGATATTGATATCTGAATTAGCCAATTAATTCTCCTAAACTCAAGATTAACTGTGTTGAAATTAATTTAAAGCTTAGAGGGGGGGAAAAAAAAGGCTTATTTAAAGTAACAAAGGTACAGTTGTACCTGGGGCACTTCTCCTGGCGTATGATTTCCTGTATCTGACTGTTCCAACGCTTCACTCCAGCTAAGGTTGTGCCATATCAAATAAAAGTCCTCTAACCTTACATAAATGGAAATTTAGCTTGGATCTTAAAGAGGATGATGGGCATTTGAACATTGCTCAGATGCACAACACAAGTTTGGAACAAACTCTGGCATCATTTTTAATACATAAACATAAAAATCAATCAGCAACAATCTTTCAGTCACAAAACACAGAGAATGTCATTACTGTTGTTGTTTTCTGTAAATATTGAAATGCAACCTGTTATCAATAGATACTGCAGTCTCTCAGATTCCAGCAGTGACTAACCCCCCGCCCCCGAAAATCTTTCCTCCACCAAATTCCCTTACCCATGTATTCATCCTTTCTCCCCCTTTAAAAAATAAAAAAAATATGTCTATTCTTGTTTTATTAATCTGCACTGAACACTCCCTTAGCAATAATCCTTCCAGTCTTTCTCTCTCTGTGTCCCAGTGCTCTCCAGTATCTCATGAGTAAATAGAATGGAAGTGTTCTATACCTGCATTCTATCAACATTCCAGCAGAAGGCACCTCCACTGGTTACAAAAAAGTCAAAGGGGCCTCCAATTCAAAAACGACCCCCTTACTTACTGATTTCTCAATAGGCCTGTCATTACGCCTCATCAGGTTGGCTTAAAACGTGTTCTGGGTCTGAACCTCTAGTTTAAGTATGTGCATGAACTCCAAATTGCTCCAGATTCTGTGTATTAGGTGTGTGAATGTTTAATGCTCCCGATAAGCAGGTGGTACCCAGCGAGGTAGTCACATAGTGAATGTGTGTGTGAAGGGTTGAATGCAAAAGCTGTAGTGTAAAAGTGCGTGGTAAAGATTCAATTAATAAGGTTATTAACTATGATGTCAAAAATTAGTTATTTTAACTCTGCCACCTCCAGTTCTGTCTCCTGTCTTTTGGACTCTTCTTTTCATTGAGTCCAAAGGTTACTGCACATTTACCATCTTTCTCTGAATTACCTATATTCAGTCTCCATTATAGAAAAACTTAGAAGTGAAAGATGATTTTATTTAGTGCTTTAGATACTAAGTATTATAAACATGTCCTGTCAGAAACATGCACACAACAGTGTCACAGTGTCTTTGTCACAGCTAGAATTGGAATTGATGGGCTCACAACTGCCTGTCATACAGTGAAAACCCGTGTCTCGAACATCTTCTTTCTTTACATGCAGTGCCCCTTGTCTGTCAGTTACATCTTAGTGAAGTGCTTCTCATTAAATCCCTCATGATTTCTCACAGCAACAGCTTCAATAATCATCGTTCTTCCTCTGTGCCTTTAATTCAATCGCAAACATGACAGAAAGTAAGGTTGGAGTTGGGATGTCTTCATGCGAATTGAGCGGCGCTCTCTTGCTTTTATACTGCGATGATGCTGGCAGGGAGAGACGGCGCGGAAACCAGAAGGTCCAGAGCTGTCGAGTAAGCTGCTGTATCTATCACTTCAAAGTGTCTGTGCCACATTAAAGGCGCCGTCCATCATACATCACTGATTTTGCTTACATAATAGGTAGCACGGAGGATTGTTTGGCAATCTCCACAGATCGACTGCAATAAAAACTTGACTTCAACTACCTTTTGAAGTTAGATCCGTCACCACACATTGGATTGATTGATCTCTTAGAATACTGGCTCAATAGTTCAAAAACAAACTACTTCCATGGAACATAAATCCTTTAAGGACATAAGAGAGTCTTGATTTTATGTGCTTATATATTGTATGGTGATGCAAATATGACACATAAGCACTCTTGGAAAACTGCAGATATCATCACTGTGAAATGTGAAGAGTACTTGAGTACTTACGAACAATATGGACACAGTATGCGCTGAACGGATAAAACTATACACAAGATAGATAAAGCTGTTTATTATTCTATGTTGTAGACAGTGATTGGCAGGAGTTCCTCTTCCCTGAAAAATCATGGGTGTCCCCCTCAATATCCATGTTACTGTAAACGTGTCATTTTGAATAGTTTAACAATATGCATTGAAAATACTTAGATTAAATAAAAACATTAAACAGTTTTTAAAGATTGGCTCCCCCCCGTCATTTGCTACAGTGGTTTAACATTGAGAACCACCCATGCACCCCAACATTATAGGAGTGTGTATGGAGCAAATTTTGTTTGTGTTGATGGTGTTTGCGAACCAATAATTGCTTTGCAAAAGTTAAAGCTGCAATCAGTATCAAGTGAGCGAAAGTCTTACTGAGTCCCAATCTTGTGCATGCCAGCCTTTTCTGTAGAGAGAGGCTTGAATATATCAAGGGGATGCCCTGTCCCCCTGCTGTTCAGCATAGAGTTGAACCCTCTCAACCAACTCATCACAAACAGTGGCTTGAGATACAGATTAAAAATTGGAACAACTATCAGCCACCTTTTTTATATGAATAAAGTCAACCTATGAAAGAAAGAGGCAAGGCATCTACTCAGTGATCAACATCAACAAGATCTACAGCAATGACATCAGAATGTCACTTGGGCTGGATCAGTCCAGCTGTATGATGTTAGAGATCCAAGATGATCATGACTTAAGGAGATGAACTACCAGAAAGCAACTAATTGGAAGTTCAGGATAGCTACAAATGCCTTGGGATCCTGCATGCAAATGGAAATCACGAAGAGGCTGCAAGGCAAGCAGGCAGGTGCAGCATATTTAAACAGCCAAAACCAAGTAGTTAGCATGGTATACAGAAACATCTGTGCCGAGTATGGGCTGGAGGTCCCAGGATCAAAATGGATGACACCTCATAGGGTGACGGAGAATGACCAAGCTACGATCCTGTAGGACTTCCACACCCAGACCGGTAAGATCGCGGTGGCTTATCAACTGGACATTGTGGTGTTCAACAAACAGGTGAAGACAGTAGTAGTGGTAGATATCGCAAAACCAAGTGAAAGCAGGTGTCAGTGGTATCAGTGGCGACAGGAAAATTTGGGACTGTAACCGAAAAACTGGGAGAGTGGCTCCAGCAGATTCCAGGAACAACATCTGAGATCTCTGAGGCACACAGGCATCTGACAGATATCCAGAGCTTGAAGAAGACACAAAACTGCTGACATGGATCAAGTGGGAAATTTTGCCATTGAAAAGAGGATCATGTAGAAAAAGGGAAGGGGAAAAAGTAGATAACAGAATTTTTTTCTTTGTGGTTTATTACTATGGACTCTACATTTGCCTCTTAATTAAAAAAGCTTTTTGTTATCAAACGAGCCCATAATCCCCTCAAGACTCATAGTTATGGAAGACGTGTCTTCCATTATTAGCAAAAAATCCTTCAAGAGGACAAGAGTGCTGTCCGCGCCCAGCTGAACTCATAAATCCATAAGCAACTACACACTCAACTATTCATTAAGAGTAATTAAAGTTGCATTTAATCTTTGCAGATCAAAGCATCGGCTTTGGGTGCCTCAAAGCAGGCTTATGCATTCATCCATTCAATTTATGCGAAAACCTCTAAAAATGAATGTAAATCACTGTTTAAAATAGTATACATTTTCTAATTTATTTGGAAAATTACAGTGTAATCATTTGTTATATACATTTTTCTATTTTTGTTTTAGTTTTTTCTCTCTGTGTTGGAAAAATGTTGTTTTTTTTTCACCTCTTCAATCCGTTTTGAATTGATTTGTATAAAAGTCACTTTGGCTCTCTCTACATAAAACTCGCCTCACTCCCATTGACGTTTAATAATTGCTGGGGCAGATCGTCATTGCATAACATTGTTAATATGATATCAGAAGAACACAGAATTAAATTCTCTAGTTATGATCTTTTTTAGAGATAACTTTTTGCTAAATTGAATTGTAAATTTCCTCATTTTATTTTTAATATTTTTAAAATTTGCAATGTTTTGTATACTTCACTGTATATTCCAATTAATTTTGTTATATTGATTCAATTAATTTATAATCAGTCATTGCAACCCATTCTCAAGGCCAGCTTGCTACACCAATATTTTATCATGTGCAATTATTGTCTTCACATCCAGACGTACAAGCCTCCCCTTTAATGATTCAGGCTCATGCGCTATACAAACTTTGCAGCCTCAGAAACTGACATGACTGAATTATTTTTTTTTTCCTGTCACAGATCAAGTGCTGACCTGAATTTGAGTACTGTATTTTTAGAACTTCATGCTCCAAATGGAAAATATGGTCAGTGGGGTTATATGGGGAAAATTAATGGAAAATGATAGAACTGTGGGAGGGTGGAATTTAGTGGGAGGAAATGTTCAGGCTTTCCACACTGCAGAATATGCAATATATGTGAGAACCGTTTCATTGATGGATACCATTTTGCGTATTCCTGTTTTGCCATTTATTTAATTATAAGAAGATGCATACTTCGTATTACATTACACATCTTTGTCCATTCTGATTCTGACAGAGATACAGTAACAATTTTCTGTTTGAAACTATTAAGCCACGTTTCCACCTTAAAACACAAATCAGTTCAGTTCGGCACAGCACACTTGGGAACAGTAAGCTTATTACAGGGATGCATTTCCACCGGTGATCATACCATTACCTGGTGGGCAGGGTAGCCTGACAAACCTATATTTTTCTTTTGATATTTGTTGAGAATCAGCTCCACATTGTTCAAAAAGAGAGAACCTGAGTCTGATTTGATTGCAAGGGGAGGCAGGGGAAAAAACAAAACAAAACAACATAAAAGCATACCTTTATAAAGGATAAAAAGCTGAAGATGTGGATTAGAAGTAAGCTTACCAGCGTGCAACTCAGCTGCCCTTGAAGGCAACATTAGCCACTATACATACATAAAGCCGTGTCAGCATGTGTTGGCACTGCAATTTTGGTTAACTCAGGTGTAAAGTTTTGACAGTGAAGAATACATGAAATATAAATGATGATGCATCAACTTTGACTCTTATTGTTAAACTGTCTGTCATGAGTCTAACAAGGTTAAGTGTCATGCTAAGAATTGAAGTACTGTTTCAAAGTGTTTATGTGAACAATTTTAAGAATTCTGACTTTGCACCTGGAAGTGTTCATAAATAAAAGAGATATTACAAAAGAGCAGTGTGCCCTTGACAACAGATGAAGCAGCGCTTATCATCATGGTTGTTTCACTTCTTTGACCAAACGCTAGATGCTGCTACACTTTATTAACACCTTAAACGTAACAGTAACTTCAGTAACAGTACTTTCCCTAAAGTAATAATAAATGTCTCTTGTTTGCTGTTACTCCCCCTGATAAGCTCACAGGTCACAATGTTCGAACAGCTCTCATTCAAATTCAAAGGGCAAGTGACTAAGCTCCATCTTTCAGTGAGTACAATTAGACCCAAAGACAGCCCCATTCCTTTCATGTCAGACATTGCTGTGGGGAGGTCTGGCTTTCTAATGTGACAAATTGTATCTTTGTACTACCAAGAGCCACATAACACAACCTACTTTGCACTTGCATGACATCAACAGAAAGAAACCATAGCATGTGGCAGAGGTGCCTGACACGCTGTCACACACACCCACATACCAATATATGTGACAGATTTACACTCAACATCTCAAACATACCCTGTGGCCTTCCTTCTCAAATCCATTGCCTAAGTGAGAAATAGGAATGGGTTTCTGTTTGGGAATCCAATACCTACACAGGCACATGTCGGACAAAATAATACGATCAGGGTTTGTGGTAACTGGACTCTTGTGGGTCATCGCAACAAAACAAAACAAAAAAGAATCAGTGTTCCTTCAGCCTCCAAGTCATAAAGACAATCAATCTCAACTAGGATCACCTTTTCCTTTCTTTGTTAAGGTTGGCAAGGAGGCATAAAGGCTCTTTCTTGATGTATAGACATTAAGAAATATTAAACCAGTCAAAGAGAAGAGATGTGAAGGTCAGAGAGTTGATGGCACCAACAAAAATGATATATTTGTGAGTTCAACATCCACAAGGACAACAGGCTAGTTTTGCCTCATATCTTTTAAAGGAATGACTTATTTAATGTGCATGTTATTACAGTTATTATTTTCTTTATGGCAGTTGTACACTAGTTTTGACAGGCATACAATCTTAGAAAAGCATCATTTACTCTTAGCAAATCACATCTATTTTTCCATTGAACTTCCATAGAAGTTCTGTTGCTCCATGTATGGTGTCGTAGGGTTAACATTGTCTACACGTTGAACAGGAAACTCAACAGACACCTCAGAAGAGAATAAAACAGAGCCTGACAGTGCGTCCAGTGTCTATTCTAGTTTTATTTCACAAACTCAAGTTGATCATGCAAATTTGTTTAGCTGTGCTGCTTTATGTTGCTTGTGAGCTGATGATAAATGTTATAAATGTTAAAAATGGAAGTGAATTTTAAATCAATTTAAAATTCAAAAGCACACGGTAAGCAAACGGATGGAATTTTGTTTGCTTTTTATTGGTATTGAAAAATTTGATTATAGGTAATTTACTTCAAGCAGGATTACAACCCATGAAACAATGGTGAATGGTAGAAATTATAAGTAACAAAGATCACATGAGAGTCAAAATACTGTGAAATGATACAATACAATACAACAGCGATGATCCTCTCCCGAGTTCACGTGCAAGCGTTCCGAGACCACCACATCCGAGTGTACGAGAATCCGATTGATTGATGATTAAAAATGCAGCTATCACTAGGTGGACACTTTAAATTGCTAGAAGAGAGCAGCATATACAGGGTCATCAATACCTAATTAAAAAAACGCTCCTATTTTGTCTCTGAAGATAAGATAAATAAGATAAGATGTACCTTTATTGATCCCCCTTGGAGGAAATTCCGGTTGACACAGCAGTACAGAGGTGAAAGTAGCAGTGCAGGGCAAAAAGTACCAAAATAAGTCAACATGCAGTATAAGAAAGATAAATAAAAAATGTAAATACTAGAAATAATAAGATATACTAAAGTATTATGTACAAACTGGCCTCTGTGTATAAGAGTGTGCAAAGTGCAATGTTCCTGAGATTTATAAATAGATAAATAGAGTGTATCATGAACTTTACTTACCGAATAGTGAGGAATTCTATATATATAAACAGTTGGACATGTGCAGTATAAGGGTTTTTTTTTTTCCTAGAGCGGTGTACAGATTTAGTCCTTAATCAGTGGAGTGGGTGGTGCTGGAAGGGGTGGGAGCTTTGGTGTTGTGCAGTTTGATGGCAGATGGAATGAAGGAGTACCCCAAGCGCTTTGAGGCCCGTGGCTGGATGAATCTGTGGCTAAAGGTGCTCCAGAGTTTCCACAGCTCGGCGTATAGAGGATGAGAAGGATTGTCCATGATAGCCTACAGCTTTCCTCTCATCCTCCTCTCAGTCACTACCTCCAATCTGTCCAGTTCCATCCCCACCACGGAGCTGGCTTTCCTCACAAGCTTGTTCAGTTTGTTTGCACCACTGCTCCCGATGTCGCCTCCCCAACACACATCAGCAAAGAAGATGACACTGTCCACTACAGAGTGGTAGAACATCCGTAGCAGCCTGGTGTCCACGTTGAAAGAACTGAGCCTCCTCAGGAAGAACTGTCTGTTCTGTTCTTTCCTGTAGAGGGCCTCAGTGTTGTTTCACCAGTCTAGTTTGTTATTTAGGTGCACCCCAAGGAACTTGTAGGTTTCCACCATCTCCATCCCCTCCCCGTTTATGAAAACAGGTGTTTGGTGTCGGAGGTCCACTACAAGCTCTTTGGTTTTCCCAATGTTGAGCTGCAGGTGGTTCCTGTCACACTGTCCCACAAAGTTCTTGATTAAGTCACTGTACTCATCCTCATTGTCGTCTTTAATGCAGCCAACAATGAAGGAGTCATCTGAGAACTCCTGCAGGTGGCATGTCCCATAGTTGAAGCAGAAGTCGGAGGTGTAGAGGGTGAACATGAACGATGACAGTACACTTCCCTGGGGTGTTCCAGTGCTCCTTGTCACCACGTCTGACAAGCAGCCTTGTAGCCTGACATACTGCGGCCTGTCTGTGAGGTAGTCTGTTATCCATGCCACCAGGCCCTGGTCTACCTGCATCACCAAGAGCTTCCCAGCCAGACGGACCGGCTGTACGATGTCAAAAGCACTGGAGAAGTCAAAGAACATAACCCTCACTTTCCTTGTGGCCTATCCAGGTGCATGTAAGCTCTGTGAAGCAGGTGGATGATGGCATCCTCCATGCTGATGTCAGCCTGTCAGTGTACCCAGGGCTTGAGGTGTTGCACGACTAGTCCCTCAAAGGTTTTCTTGATGTGTGACGTTAGAGCCACAGGCCTGAAGTCATTTAGAGCACTGGGACATCTCTTCTTGGGCATGGGGACTATACAGGATGTCTTCCTGATCGTGGGCACCCTTTTCAGCCTCAGGGAGAGGTCAAACAGATGTGTGAAGACTCCTGCCAGCTGCTCCGTACACACCGTGAGCACCCATGGGTTGATGTCGTCTGGTCCCCTAAACGTATTGGTCCTGGTCCTGAGCTTCCGTCTACCCTGGCTGGTCTTGATAATTGGAGGTGTGGAGGGAGGGTGACTGTCCACCCTGCTGGGTGTCAGACTGGTAGTAAGGGAAGGGGGGGAATGAGAATGTTCTGTTTGGTGGGGGGGGGCATGAAGTGGCTGCCAAGCCTCGGTCCTGAGGAGCTATGAGGAGGGGGTAGCACAGGTGTGGGTGGTGGTTGGGGTATCAGAAGGGGTAGAAGTGGGCCTGTTTTGTGCTGATGAGTCAAATCAGGTAAAGAACAGGTTTAGCTCGTTTGCACGTTCCCTAGTGCCCTCCACAGCTTCTGTAGCTCTTTTCATGCCAGTAATGTTAAATGTTAAATAAATACAACATTATTACATAAATTACATACTGGGCCATGCTGAAGTGCACATATTCCATATGTTCATTTAGGTTATAAATCACAGATGAATATCATCTACAGTTAGAACCCTGTTTGCTGTGCAGACTTCATTGCACACACGTTGTACTCATCCTTTGAGTACTCCAGGACTGTATCCATCGTTTTGATTTGGTTTTTTTTTGTTTGTTTTGAGTTTCAGTCCTTTTTACTTTGTCTTGTTTTCTTTAGGCTACACAGTAAATGTTTATGGCTATAGAACTGTTTTGGAATGATGACATGCTAAACCTAATTTCTCTTTTTCCCCTGCATGGTACCTGCTCAACTTGCTTTTGTCACAGGATGGTACCTTTTCTCTTGTAAATCGAACCACCAAAAATAGCTGGTTGTTACAGCTAGAAACTGCTGTAAAGTTATGAAAATGGAAGACACTTATAACAACAACAGAGGACATTGAGGTTACCTCAGCTTGATTGCTCACCTTGATTAGGGTGGTAATAAAAAACAATTCCAGGTACCAAATGTCCCACTGGAAATGTGACAGACTTAAGTAAGTACGTACCCTGCAGAGGAAAAGTTGTGTTTGATAAATTAATAGGAGGTAAATGTCTAATCTCACTTTGCAAATTGATTGTAAAATTGAGTGAACATTATGTGGCATTACACTTTACTGTTAAATTGGCCTTCTTCTGGTTTTGACCAATCCATCTTTCAGTTCAACCACATGTAGGAATTCTCTGGCCTCAGCCGGCATGTTTATTGTCTGCATGAGTACAAGTGCTACTCTTCCCTTTTACCATGGTACTGTACAATGCACCAGATCACTCTTGGCCAATCCAAGCTTGATAAAAACACCTCAGGATTCCACTGTGCCTTTAGCATAGCTGTTGGAAGATGAACTACCTCCCTGACTTCTGTTGAGAGACCAGAAATGGATAATGGTTTTAGGCGAGCAAGAAGGGTTGGGGTCAATCTTCTACTCAGCATGCTATTTTTTTGAGCTGGTTCCTAGTGGAAAAAAAACCTTTCATTCAATTATCCTATTTTTTCCATTTGTCTTTGGGGGGATGATAGATCACATATGCCCTTTTCAGCAGTGTTCTGCTTTACGCATGCACGGTTACACACACAGGGGAGCTGCCAGGGAAACCACAGCCTGGGCTGGTCACTGGCTCGAAGCTTCCTGACAGACCCCATGTTTTTGCCACTGAGCTACTCCAGTGGAGCAGTGGGAGGTTGTTCAAGGACATTTTACCGAATCTGCTAAAGATTCGACTCCCCTATCATCCACCATGATTTAGATATTGTCTGAAGATGTGACATTGCAGGGTATTATCCATGCAGACTGTAGGGTGTTGCTGTGGGGAATAAATTGAGCGGTATTTGGAAGAAGGATGATGAGAACTATTGTCAGGTAGAACAGGTTTAGGATGTTAGAGAAGATGTTAACGGGGTTGACAAAAACTCTTTTCATTCATCTATTCAGATACTTAAATGTCACCATTTTACTACAGAAGGCATTTACAAAAGAGATGTTGTTTTTTTTAAAATATGATGTCAATGCCTCTGTTGCAAACGTTACAAATAGCTACAGAAAACAATCAATCAACCAAATGAAACCAAATCAGTTTCCAATCTGTTTCCCTTGAAAAAACTAAGAGTGACCCCAGAGTTATCCGCTTACAAGTACAATACAAAATGATTTTCACTGTTCCAACAAATCACTACCTGAAGTTTGGCACTTTTCCAACTGATGAAAGGGAATCTTGTGAATGTGCTGAGTAGTGTACAATGTTGTTTAAAAAATAATAAATTACTTTCTATAACATTTCAGCCATCCTCCGCAACGGTAGTCACCAATTCATAATTTTTACAACATGCATAGTGCATCACTGATTTGCACTTACATTCTTGCTGTGCTCACAAGGAACTGAAAATTTTTGTGTTTAAAAAAAGAAAGAAAAGAAAACACTCATACACAGGCGCACACACACACACACACACACACACGTCCCTTTTAACTGTAAGTCTAATTGGTTCCACCTGTCAGTGTGTGAGAAAAGCCTGCAGCAGCATCCCCATTATTAATAAAGGAAAAATGGAGGACAGATGCATAATGGCACGCTTCTAACTGGAGTTAGGCAATCCTTAACATGCAGACCTCGTATGTTAAGGGGAAGCCATTCCAGGGTCTGATGGCTGTGCCTGATAATGGGGCATTAACCTTGAATACTCCAAAGGTCTAAAATAGCAAAAGGAACCACATGCATCCATCTGCAGACAGATGGGTTTTAACGGTGCACCCGCTCGAGCTGCAAACGATCACGAGTTTCAGCCACGCTCTGCATGTTTTTACGTTTTGTGCATTGTCACATGTTTCCTTTATGTGTGAAGGCTATAAAGCCAAATGAATAAGTAGAAGGTAAAGAAAAGTCCCATTTACAGAAATTGCATTATAAAGGTTATATACATTGTAACTACTGTAATTGATAAAGAGCCAGTGTTTAGGGCGGGAATCTAAGCTGACATGGAATTTAATATTCCATGTTTTTATTATTTTATACTTATCAGTGTAGTCCCTAAAAAAGATCTTTGATGTAAGGTTGAAGAATATAAATCTACAGAGGGAGATTATCCTTTTCTACTCCACTACTATATTATTATTCAATCAGTTGGTTGCATTTAAAACCTGAATATTTATTTTAATACTGAAATAACACATTTCAAATATTAAATGAGAGCATTTGAAAATCTTTGAGCATATTCGTTAAGGGGAAAAAAGTCCACTATTAAGCATGTGAAAAAAGCTAATTTTTTATTACCATGCTAATTATACTAGTCATGCTAATGATATAAAAAAAGAAAGCAAAAGTCTAGGGTTCCACATGTTTTGATGATAGGAGGGACTTTTTTTATCCTGTTTGAATTGGGATGTGAATAACATACAATTTAATAATTATTTTTTTTTAACTCAAAATGGTCGAGAAGTAAAGCTATTTCCTAAAGTCACTTCATAACCCTTTAGTTTTGAGTGAAACTGCTCAATGAACTACATCTCTCAACTTGTACAAGACATTATTGATATTTCCTGCATTTCCACTTCTGTGACTTGAAGACTTGAGGAAAAAAGCTTCCTATATTTTGTTTTCAATCATTGGGAGCACTCACTTTCTGATTCCTATAAGATGCACTTTTCAAATGCTATCCTTGTGAATGCACCAGGTGAAATCTCACTTTTACTCTTATCGTTGCATGTTACATGCACCCCCCACAGGTGAAGAAAGTAACAAGTAAAGAAACTACTGTACACAATTTGACTTTGTCAAAATAATTCTCTGAGTACAGAGGCACAAAAGAAGTACAAGACAAAATAGTGGAATTCAAATATTAAAACTAGACACACTGTATCCACACTTCTCCTTTTAGAACTCAAAAATTTAGTGGCATTTTCTACTATGGCTCCTACGGGCAACATTCAACTAGCTTGAAGTTTTGTCAGTGCATGGGAAAAGGGGGTTTCCAACACCCTTACAGACAGGAGAAGTGGAATTATTTGTGAAATGGGATGTTTTTACAATATTCACACTTTTCAGAATCATCTAAAGGGCCTAATTGGATCCCCTGGCGGGCCGCTTCTGGCCCACGGCCTACAGTGAACTCTTCAGTAAATCCTTGTTCTCTGCAGAACAGAAGGTCTAAAAAAGCATTTCAGCTTCACCAGCAAGTTTTGTGAGTTGATGGGGCCCAGAGCAAATGCAAGATAGGAGATGTTTGCAAGAGCCTTAGACTGCATTGAGGTGTCGGTACTGAAGCAATGGGCCTTACTGTGTTCCCTGTGGGGGCTGGAGGGTCTGGAGAGGGGGAGCCAGATTAAAAGAGATTGGGTAAGAGACAGAGAGAAATTGAGATCGCTGGAAGGGATTTAGCAAGTTTTAGCAGTGGTCACTTGGAAGCTAAATAGTGCTGAAGAATTAAAATGGCTTTACTGTCCCTCCTTCCATTCTTAAACTTAAAAACAGAAATAAATGATTAAAAATCCCAATGAAGAGCCCATTGTGAATTAATGAATAGTAAATTTGGTCCCAGTTATCCCCAACCAATAAGATGTCACAGCTGAGCTGAGTAATAAGGAGTGTTGTAAAATGAAAGGTGCTCATCCCGTCATAATGACTCATGCGTTTCAGGCTGATGTAAACAGATAAACTGTTCAATTAATTATTACTGAAATCAAAGCTAGTACTGAGTGACTGAGGCACTAATTGACCAAGCTGTCTTTATAATGAGCTTGTCTCATAAATGGAATGGAACGTCATCTTGGAGTGCTGGCTTCCTCTGTTAAGGTTTATAAACATGCTCAACATAGCCAAGCTATCATAGCTTAATGGAAAGAGACCATGGAAAGGTTTCACAGAATTCATGATTCCAATTGAAGGAATTTTATAACAAATAATAGACTTGTGAGATGCAGTTACTAAAGGTTTAGCATGTAACATGGTTCTTAGGATGTCCTGCAATATCCTCTATCTTAATTAAGGATGCACTAATATAAAAACTGTGGTTGATACCATTAATATTAAATCTGCTGTTATGTAACTGATACAGATACTGATAGACTGCAGATATATTGTGCATTCCTATTATTTTCCTATTATATTGTGCAATGAGTTGCCTCAACCAGAAAAGTTTCCACAGAACCAAATAACTTTTCATTACAGTCATGTACAGATATATTATGTGCAGAATCATACCATTGGGTCAATATGAGAAAAAAGGGACATTTTTATATACTGTATATGATGAGTGAACATTATGAACATTTAACATTTCACAGAAATGAAACATATTTGTGAATTAATATTCAACATCCTTAAGAGATAACATTTCATGTAATCTACTTATTTCACAAAGGTAATGATCATAAACTCTCTTCCTCATAGTAAGTGTTTATTTCCCTTATGTAAAAATCTGACTTCCAACTGTGGTGTCTATGATTAAGTCTTCACTTAATTTGAATATATATTCAAATTTTTAAAAAAAGTGAAATACTTTTTTAAAAATCAATTTACATTATATAGTTCTGTAACAGGTCCCAAAACTGGAACCGTGTAAACAGTTGTAGTTGAATTTTGTCTTTGACTCTGAACAAGGCTGGAAAGATGAGGCAAAGACGTGACTTGAGCTTCCTTTCAGTTCTCTGAATACAATCGTTTATTAATCATACTTCTCCCCAAATGACCTGCTATTTATTTGCGTTATTACAATGTATAACAAAATGTCCATTTGACATGAATATAAAAACAATTTTCTTTATACATTCAAATGAAAGCTAATCATGTAGCCACCGTTAGTTTATTAGCATTGATAATGTCACTGCAGCGCCTGACATATAGTACTCTTTTAATTTTCCAGAGGTTTATCCAATCATCTACTTGGCTCTAAACTCCACACGTTTTGTTTGTATGGAAATGCTTTTGTACTTTACAAAACCTGGAAAATAGCAGGATGAGGTAAAGACGTGATTTGAGTTTCGTTTCAGTTCTCAGAATACAATGGCGCCTCCAGTGTATACGAGCGCTGTTACTAATCAATCACATCCTTATACAGCCCCCGCTGTCCTGGGACCACATAGCAGGCTCATTTTCCTATCTTTTAGAAACTGTTAACGGGTCTTCTTAGATCACAAGCAGATGTGGACATGGCGTGACAGATCAGAAGAATAAATAAATAAATAAGGAATTATTATACCCCCCCTTGTGACCCCACATTTGTGGGCATCGCAGTTCCACAATCATCAGTTATGGGTACATTATTCAAATGATAATGTGGAGAATACTTCACTGATGTTGGTAGAATTTGTGATTACACACTATGAAAATAATGTTACCAGTGCCATAAATAGTTAGCAGTTGATAGCCACCAGATAGGCATGTCCTACCTGAGGAGGTGCAATGTGCTGCGACAATTGAAAAACACTTTTTCAACAACACAACTCTCAAAACCTGTGTGTTTCCTGTGCCTGCGCTTGGTAACACAGAACTGCAGATAATATTGGTACTGGGATTTACGGGTGTGGGTGATTGTATGTTTCAAAATTGAACCTGTGTAGGACTCTGGTCACTGCTGATGTTTTGTGTTAGAATAGAGCTAAAAGTCATCGAATTGAAAGTCAGCACTCAAATACCTGCATTGAAGTTTGGTATCACTCCAGGTTTCCACCCACTTTTGTCACATGGAATTATATGTACTGTTTGCTCTCAGGAAATTTGGGGTCGGTGCACCAATGGTTTCTCTCTAATCATGATTATTACAGAGTGTACTGCTCTGTCTATCAAGAGAGAGCTCCCTCTGCTCGCTGTCTTCCATCTGTTGCAAAATACAAGAAGAAATTCCTGTCTTCCTGAATTTTTTCCATCGCTCCAAGAAAAGGGAATATAGGCTTAATATTGCAGTAACCCTTGTGATTAACGTATGTGCGGGATATCAGAGTCAAAAGTGTACCTAAGTTGAGACACGGTTTAACATCCTATTGCATCAAAACCCATTGCATAATTCTCTGATGTGCAATAACAAACTTTAACTTTGATCATCAGAGGCTGGGTACGGTATGCCAGATGCTTTCCCTGAGCAGACAGTTGGGCTGAATACCCTCTGGTCTTGCTGACTAAGACTGCACCCACTTCAGTTGTATATACAATACAGTCTCATCATTTTAAGGAGTCAAACTTCAGGGCTGTATGAGCGTATGAGGAATGTTTAAAAAAATACATATATTCTTTGCACCATCTTTATATGTTATTTTTTGCTTTTTGCCAGCAAAATAAACTCATTTTCGCAGTGAATAGTGCACGATGATGTCTGGTGAGATCTGCATCCCAACTGGACTCCCCAGACGTTTGCAGAGTTTGCAAGTCCAATGCGAGGGCTCTCATGGACTGACTGAAATTCTTCAAACAGTCTTGCACCTGCGAAGTCCACAAGTCAGCAAAGACAGTGAGGTCTGCACCTTTGGATACAACCTTTGTACAATGTCAGGAAGCAGTGAGATAGAAAATCATATGCGCTTCAACTAGCCCAAAATTCCAAAATAACTCTACTAACAAAGTCTGTTAGAAGAGTTGACATAGTCTGAGAGTCCTTATTTATACATTTATATCACTGAAAGTCTGGGATATTATGGAGTCCTTAGCATCTCCGCCCTCATAGATCCTTCATGTCAATGTAAGATCATTTTCTGACATTACGATTGTCCACAGGATGGTGTTTGTGCCAACAGGGATCAGGTATTATCAGTGACTTTTTGGGGATTAAGGCTAAAAGTGAGACGAGAGAAGAGGACACTGAGTCTTTGGGGTCACGGTCTCATGACTCTAGAACCTCCTGTTGGACAGACTATCTATACTTCTTCTCTTCAACCTCTCTTAAAAAAAAAGAAATATTTTCTCTTTTAATCATTTTTTTCCTGTTTTATCCTCTTTCAACTGTATCTTTATTAATCTGATTTCTGTTGTTTTTATTCCAAATATTAAAGTTGGTCACCCAGAGAGACTGCTATTCAATCCATGTATCATCCGTTCATTCATTTAAAAAAAAAAAAAAAAATCGAAAATCAAAAAACAAAGAAATTACTCTATATTCATTTCCAAAAGCAAAATGAAATAACAGTTTCAATTTCCAACTTTGTTTTCAAATGAAAAATGGATAAAGAGCATTTTCCAATGCTTTTAATTTCATTTGACACAAATTGCGTGACCCAGAAACGAAGTGGGTCCATCAGAGAACCCGACACACAAACAAACAAGTACTGTTATTATGGCAGTGTAGCAGATTAACTGGTGACATGTCTCTTCAAACGCAGTCGCTGTTGGTTCTGAGCGGCCAGATTAACAGGTGACGTGACTTTTCTCCAGCTATTTCTCTGAAATTTCACTCACACAGCAAATGTTCACAAAACCACCCATAAGCACTGGCATATTTGTTCCATGTTCTGTTATCAGCTATACGTCAAGTCCACTGGAGAACTTGTATTTGTTGTACAGACCGCAAATGAAACATACCGTCTGAATCGTTTGTTTACACGCAGCTCACTGGCACAGGGTGATATGTCCAATCTGTGCCATGGTTCGTGATCTTCATTAAAATCAGTTTATCTATTGTCTATGGACGTAAGCCATTTTGTTATCACAATCAAAACACTATTCCAAACAAACTAGATGTACAGCTGTAAAAAGTAAGCAGTAGGGAATGCTTTGGCTACTATAAAGATGATTATCATGCCGCAATTCAGGGTTCTTCAGGTGTTTAGACAGTGATGAAAAGGTGCAAATGGTGTTACTATCACATTGGAACATCTCAAAAATAAAACCTGAATGCATGCAAAAATGAATAAACTTATTAAATATTATGCAATATAAAGCTTCATATATTTCTAAATAACTGCCTTGGTCTTACAATCACCTATTTTTAACCCTCATCAAAGGCAATCAGTGTAAACAAAAATGTGGAGCATATGTTCATATGCATGTCACAGTGTTAAAAGTGTGACATGGTCAGATCAATGTGTGACACAACACCTCTACCCACTGTCTTTAATAGTCAATATTAAAGTACATCCAATGTAACATGAGCTATCTAATCATCTCAGTTATCACTTGACTTTACACAATGCAGCTCATTTTCATCCAAATTTGTCACAACTGTGACTTGTTATGCTTGGAGGAACAGAAATTGGTTGCAGAGGTGTGGCTACTGAAATTATTTGGGGTGTTGTTCTGGGCATTGCAGTCTATACAGCAGTAACCTTTCTCAACTATACACAGCGGCACAAACTTAAATCATTTGGGGTAGTGGCAGTCTATAAAGGATCAAGCTATGTGGCACTACTTTGTGGGTTTTTGAGTAGGTTGGAGAAACACACAGTGGTTACACAGTGATTAGATAGTGAGAGTGAGTTAGTGAAGGATAGTGAAGGATATTGTATGACTGAGCTTTGGTTTTTGACTGTGCTTGTGAGTGAAAGTGGTTGTTGGTCTGTTGTGTTTGTGTTTGAAGTGTAGTTTTGTGTCTGTTTCACTTGTCAATTCTGTTGTGTGCATTTTGTTTGTTTGTGGAGGAGTGAGGGTGAGGTCGACAGGTGTGGGTGCAGGAAAAAGGTGGAGGAACAGACAGGTAAGACAGGTGGAGGTAGTTAGGGACAGGTAGGGTAAAACTTTGGAGTATAAATGGATATTGAAGTATAAATTCCACAACTGATATACTGAAGGTTCAACCAGTAAGGAGAAGTGATTTGGAGAAAAGCTGACACCTTCAGGATAATGGGTAAGGAGATGTATGATATCATTTACATCTTTTTTCTTTTTTTCTGGCAGGTAATGGAGCCTCTTTAGCTTGTTGAAATGGACCTGATGGGTAAATTCTCGCTGACAGATGGTGGCAACCAGTACATATGTGTTATGGTTGATTATTTCACCAAATGGTCAGAGGCTTACTCTCTCAGCAGCAAATCAGCAGTCAAGGTCACAAATTGTATTCTTGATTTCTTTTTACAAAATTGGTGCACCAAAAAGACTGATGACAAACCAGGGCTCCGAATTTTGCAACAAATTACTATAACAATGTTGCATGTGTGTCAATGAGCAAATAGTATACTTCTGTGCTGGCTGTTATGCGAAAAGCTGGTCAACAAGAGAAGCCTCTGTTTACCCTACCATCCACAGACCAATGGCATTGTGGAGAAACTAAACTGGACAATACTGAGGTGTAATTTTTGTTTGTTAACCTTTGAGTGATTTCTACATATCAACAATAACATGTATATTTATTACTCCTGACAGACCAGCTTTGTTGTACATTTGTACCCAAAATCTTTTTGTATCGTGTCTATATTTGAATTCTCTAGACTCAAAGTGGTGGCTGATGACCCCAAAACCTTGGACCACTTATTCAAGCAACAATGTTTGATCTAAAAATGAAGAAGCCGCTGACCACCAAATACAGTCCTTATTATTTGATGTTTGGAAGAGAGGCAAGGTATCCTTGACAGATACCAGAAGGGTATGATGTAAGAATGTTCAATGTTATATCTGTTATCTATCATATTTCATCCATCCATTCATTAATTTTATCATATCACGAAAGAGAAAATCAACAGGCTGGTTATAAGAGAAGATACCTGTGAAGGCCTCCAACTCCAGGAACATACACATAATGAGGTAAAGGATAACATCAAAAGAAACCAGGACAAAGTCCGCAAACGGAAAGAGGAGAGAGGCCAGGAGGACAACTTTGAAGTGGGGGACCTTGTCTTCCAAAAAAATGAAATGGTGGAGCAGAAGAAACGAGGCAAGATTGAGGCCAACATGCTTGGAACCCTTCGCTATCACTAGAAATGATGGGAAGAGTGTAGACCTTGTGTCCGGCAAGGGATGGAAAAAAAAACCAAACATAAACATTGACCATCTTGTACATTATGTCCAGTCAAAGGAGAGACTACCTAGCAAATTGCAAAAAATGCTATATCCCTCTCCTCTGGCTGGACCATCCCAGGCTACCATAATACACAAACACATACACACATACCTCTGCCACACTGGAAGAAGTGCTGTCATCCACTGTGTGCCACAAGGTCCTACAACCCTCTAGTGGTGCAGAAATTGGTGAATATTCTTCCACAATGAACTTGTACAATTTTGTATTTCACACATTAATATCAGCTTTTCTATTTTACACTAATCAGAGACAGTTGGGCAGGGGGAAGAGCTGAGACCCTCTGGTCAAAGGTTGGGCCCTACAACGTTTATTCCAAGAACCTAAAGGACCTGGCCCCTGGAAATGAGCTTGAGAGTGAGGTACTATCTGTTCAAACAATTATAGGTCTGATGACCAATAATTAAAAGGGCATTCTTTAGAATGTCAACGGCTGAGCCAAGATCACTCTTGTCTTCATAGATTATGAATGCCTACAGTACCTGGCAATAGTGGGGAGGAAGACAAGTACTTATATTATTGACTCCTACACCATGACTAAGGTGTAGCAGGTCTCTTTAAACTTCAAAAGTCTGAGTGAGATGTTACCAGTTTTTCTAATATACCTAATTGATATATACTATGCACTGAACTTGTATATTGTTTTTAGGTTGAACTTTTGAGTCAAAATGTGGCAGCTGAAACAGTTCTGTGTTGAGCTTGTGGGTAGGAGAATTCAAGGGCTGAGATGTACAAGTGGGTAAGATTCATCCGAGTGCAGATTGACATTCAGCTGGCAGGCTGGGATCCATCTTGAACAGGTTACCTCAGCATCACTGGGTGAACTCTGCACTATCACACAACTATTGACAATGTATGGTGTCACAAACCTAATTTGCATTTCTGCACTTTCTGGTGACATTGGTGCAGCTGAAGAACCACATGACAACACAGATTCAGAGAGAATGAATGCTATATTGGTGTCTAGTAAAAACTGAACTGCTTCACTATACATACTCTGGGTGTGACGTGAACCTGAAGGAATGTTTTTTTTTTTTGTTGTTGTCTTATTTGTTTCCTTTTCAGATTGAGTGCACCTCCTGTGGTCTATGGTACCACACAGTGTGTGTTGGCCGTCCATCAACAGCTGGAGACTACAATTGCAAAGATGTACACTTTGATAAATGAAGTTGTTGATTTCAGATCATTATTGTTTTTCCTTCTGTCACAGTATATGTCACCATGGTTGCTGTTTACGTAGACAGAGTATAGGCCTACATTGCACATGAAAAATCAAATGTATCCGCTGACATGATTTGTTCTCTGATGGTTGAAAATAGTTATTTCATTTTTACATGCATTCAGGTTTTATTTTGAGATGGTGTAAAGTGATAGTCACATCCTTAGCGCCTTTTCATCACTGTCTTAACAACTGAAGATACCTGAATTGTGGCATGATAATCATCTTTATATTAGCCCAAGCACTCCCTACTGCTTACTTTTTACAGTTGTGCATCCAGTTTGTTTGCAGAACGAGTCATGGTGGTGTGCAGTTTGTGTAGAATAACGTTGTAATGGTGATAACAAAAAGGCTTACGTCCATAGACAATAGTCAAACTCACTTTAATGTAGATCGCTAACCATGGCACAGGTTGGACATATCACCCTGTGCCAGCGAGCTGCATGTAAACAAACACTTTGGACGGTATGTTTCATTTGCAGGCTGTACGACAAACATGAGTCCTCTGGTGGACTTGACATGAGGTTGATAACAGTACATGGAACAAATATGACAGTGCTGATGGGTGATTTTGTAGACGTTTGATGTAAAGTGAAATATAAGAGAAATCGCTGGAGAAAAGTGGCGTCACCAGATAATCTGGCCGTTCAGGACCAACAGCGACTGCGTTTGAGAAGCATCTCACCAGTTAAACTGTCATTTGGTTTTGTTTTAGAAAACGAATGACACATGGATTCTATTGAATGAGTGTTCCTCATTTGTGACAGTCTGAGATCTAATTCACATAGATCTCAGACTGTCTCTGTGAAAAGAGCGTCAAATTAAAAATATGACTAAGTATATACTGTATGCCCTCCTGTCTGGCTGTCAAAGTCTCTAAAAGTTCATTTCAGAGTGGATGAACTTTAAAAAGCCTAAAAAAATCTGTCCTTAGTTATAGAGGCTCATTAATGGGCAGCTCATTAACTAAAAGGCCTGTCTGCTCGGTGGTATGCAACTCTGACTCACTGGCTTACACTAATATTCACACAGATGAAGCAGTTGCGCACTTAAAAACGGATGCTTGCACGCAGGAACACACTGTATGATGACATTTGATAGGCTTTGTTTTTCTGTCCAAACGCAAACCAGGACAAGCTCCCGTGGGTTTTAATCCCAATCGATCGAGCCATTCTTTCCTCTGTGTAGTAGTGAGTAGTGAGTGTTGATTACATTAACCAACCCCCAGAGGGAATAATGGTACCTACTCCCTTTCCTCTTATCTTTAAAAAGGGGAGTTTTTCTTGAAGGACTACAAGTTGGGATCAAGAGTAAAAAGGTGTAGGATATGCATTTGTGTGTGTCCTCCCCCCCCTGCCATGACTGTCAGACTGCCAGTCTGATTTTAAACAAATTGCAAGTTCCAATTACAAATCACAAGAAAAAAAAAAAAAAAAGAATAGGAAATCTAAGATACTGAAGATACTGACTCTTCTCTCCATTTCCTTTTTTGTCTTTATCACCTCCATTTGCTCATCTTTCCTTTGCTTAGCATTTCCTTCCTGTACTTTTATGGTCCTCCCTATCCTTCAGATGATAAATACCTGAAATCTTGCGATGCTTGAACTCATGTCTCCTCTACTATTGTTTTCAGAATTGCTTTCAAATCTTGTACTTACGATATTTTTTTTTATCATCTCTCATTCTCCCATCTTTCTGCTCATCTGTTCTGCCTCTCATTTCTTACAGTTACAACTCTTTTTCTCTGCATTTGTGTCTTCTATCCTCTTGTCCTCCACCCTTTCCCCCCTCTGTGCCTTCCTCAATTTAATCTACACCTCTCCTCCATTTCATCTTGTTTCTCTTCTACATGCTTTTTCGGATTAATAACTACCAGGTCCCACCTTGCAGAGCCACAGCGTCACCTCGTCTCATCCCAAACAATGCCGAGAGATGAACTGCTACCAACAGCCTATTTGTAAGCTTGGGGCTCATGCCCTTGGGTTATCCATAGGCCTGAATGTGGGATAAGTAAATAGGGAAAAAGAATGTTAAGCCCTTTTGATGAGCTGTTTTATTTAGTTAGGGGTTCTTTGCTTTCATTCCTTACTCGTCCTCAGGCTATTTAATTTCTGTCACAAATCAAGCTGTACAAATCTATGCCTGTCGACTTGTCAACTGCAGAGCATCTCCCCAACTCCATGTTTCTGCATGATCCTTCATCCTTTCTTTCCCTTCTCACCAAAACCACCCCCACAGACATCTGTGCTGCTTTGCTATTGCCAGTGGTCAAGTCTTCCGGGAAGCACAGATGAAGAAAGTGGCTGCCCACTCATTCTGTCCTCCTCCTCTTCCCACTTTCCTTCCACAGTATGCCTAGATTGGTGCTGCATTAGTAAAGAGAGTCGTGAGTCGAGAAGTGAGACAGAGACCAACTGCGGACGTCAGTTTCAGATAAGAACAGAAAATAACAGAGATGAAAAGAGATTCAAATGGATAAGATAGATCATAAAGGGAAGTGAGTGAGTGAGTTCTAGTGTCATCTATAGGAAATAAACTGAGGAACATTCACATACACACTCACATACAATTTAGGGTCATCAATTAACCTAGCTTGCATGTTTTTATCATAACTCTCCAACAGTGGGAGTGCATTACACCAATGAACAACATAAAATAAAACAACAAGCACAATGCAATTATGTTCTCTGCAAATATGCTACTTTTATACTTTAGCTAATTAGTTGTGGCCTAATTAGCTGTAACAAACAAACAGCTGAGCATCTGGCTTTAACATGCTCAAAGAAAGAGTGAAGCATCTGCACATGCAGACTGGCTTTTTCACACTACACAATTTAAAAGGTTCATCCTCTAGAGACAAAATATTATGCCATAATAGTCCATGGCCCTGAGATTTTGTTATTTGTTGTGGCCAATGGTACAATTTGCCTTAATGGTGGTGGTAGGAGAAAAATCTGGAGGTAACCCAACACTTCAGACTTTGAGACTGAGCATCACTGCCATTGACAGTTACACATTTTTAAAGCATTTCTAGTCACATGTTAATGTCATGGAGGCCAATACAGTGTTCCAGTGAACAGTGCTGAAGTGATCAAGTCCATTTGCTTTCCTGTCCAGCATGGTTAGTAATTTCCACCCTGACCACACAAGTGTAATTCTGTTTGCTACAACACATTCATAAAACACAACTTTGAATGCCACATCAGCAAAGACTCAAATTGCCCAGCCAATTATGTTAAACCATGTGGCTACAACATAGCTAATACCAACAACGCATTGTGTCACATGCATTGAAATCAATGTAACATGTTGGAAAACACATGGGTGATATTGAGCTCTTTAGTTCGCTGGCATAATTACACTGCTCCCAATGTATGCGATGTAGAAAAACTATGACCTTTGATTCAGACGTGAGGTGTGAAACCATCTGTAGAGTCAGATTCCACTACTGTATTCTTTAATGGAATTACAACGCTTAATATTCAGTTTCATCTGATGAGCTTCTCTAGAAATTCATATCATACACAACATTCAGATTAAGGATGGACATTGTCAGTAATTTCTATATTCAAGTGCTCACATTATCTTATGAAAGAGTACTTGGGTACTTGCAAAATATAAATATAATGTTTTACGAAAACAAGGATGTGACGCGCAAAAGCAATGTACTGCCCAGCCCTAGCCAACTGTTTACTATAGCCTGCTATATCCAGTTAAATAGTGACTATGTAGCTTTCAGGGAACATTAGAGTATAACACTTGGAAAACAGGTGCAGTTTCAAATGTACACAACACACCCCACTCCTCAGCAGTTGCATTAAAATGATAAGGTCTGTATTAACAGGCACCTTGTTGACACATTGCTAATCAGCCTTCAATTCAATCCCGCTGTTCTTGTGCATCTTTCCATCATGGCTTGTACTCCAACCAGCTTTTAGCTTTCAGAAGCCTTCTCCTTCCATAAGATAATGGGGGCATAGCCCCAGTCACCTTTTTATTATTAGAAGGCTAATCTTCACTGCTCTGTTATCATCACAGCAGCATGTCCTAATAGAGTTAACAGGTGTTAACTGTCAGAATCTCTCTCGTGCGCTCTCGTGCTTTCAGTGTAAGTGTTTTAACATTGAACTAGTATCTCTTTAAGTTTAATGCCGCCACATATTTTGTTTTGGTCTACGTTTCAGACCTCACTTTTCCTGCTACAACTGGTGCATGTAAGTATAACTGTTGTAGCCAAAAACAACACTGTGCAGGTACGCAAACAGTAAACCACTACTCCAATAATAACCCATCCCTAGTTCCGATTTTATTCACTACCTTGTCTACTGTATTGATAAAATTTTGGACAGCTGTTCAACGTATTTCATTTCTTTTTCCCATTGATCTGCATCACCCTTCAGTACATCTGATTTTAAAATATGGGTAAGATTGGTAAACATTTTCCCACAATAGTTCATCTTCTGCCTGATGAATTTATTATCAAATAACAGATTAGAAGTGTCAAAATCAATATGTTTGGTGTCTGATCATAATCTGTAAAATTGTGTTTCAATGTGTTTTGATTTTAGGGACTAAGTTTCCCTTTAGGATTTACAAAGCAAATTACTCAACACCTAAAAGTCCTTCCTGTCTCACTGAAAATATACTATGAAAGAACAATGCTTTCAAAGGTATTTTCTGAACATCCCATGCCAAGCATAATACATTAATAACACAATTAACATTTGTTGTGTTTTAAAAGAAACTGATGGGCATTGTATCAGTATCTAGAGATGTGTCAGTGATGTGTGAGTAATCCAAATAAAATAAAATTCCCTAGGATTGTCACTGCTGTTCAATGACATCATGTCTGTTTCTATGGCAATACGCTTCTAAATAATGCCACAATATAAAAGTTCTCATTTAGAGTCAGGTTCAAGGATTTATTTACAGTCTAGCAGTAGAAGCTCATAGTTATATTTGTTTCCATTCACACAATAGTCTAAGACACAGTGTCGACACAGTTGCAACAAACAGTGGAAAAATGTTTGGTTTGCCACTGTTAATTGAAAGAGAATTAGGAATGAGAGATAGAAGGGTAAAAATAATACAGAGACAAGGAAAGAAGACCTTCTGTGCCAAACACAGTCCTCCTGTAAAACAAATGAGCAAAATTAAATGAGAAGTTGAGGAAGTATTGCCAAATCTCGAGCTGAGGCGAAATTCATTACTGGGACTAAAATAATCCTCCCTTCTTTGTTGTTTTGACAAATTCAGGAAGTGCATGTGCTACACCCTGAGACAACATGACGGCACTAAAGACGGAAACAGGCAGAGATTCAAAGCGGTAGGCTCCTGATAGTGCTGAGTGGATTCTGTGCCAGGACTATTTGTAGGTGGTTCCAAGTATCAAACAAATTCCTGTTTGCTTGCAGGGATGCTTTTTAATTAACATAATTGAGGAAGAGAGACAATTAGACAATTTGTACTGCATCATAAAACTACAAAAGCAGCAAGAGGAAGAAGAACAGAGAGGGTGAAGACAGGATTAGAGGATACACTGAGAGCAAGGGGAGATGTAAACATTTATGGTTAGGATTTATGGATGTATTCATAACAAGGACATGATAGTTAACTATAGTTAGTCTTGTCATTTTTCTTTAAATATCTTATTTAATGCTGTAAATACTTATTTTGGGAGAAAATCACAGAGGCAGATTCATCAAAACCTGTACAAATAAAACTAAATTGACTAGATACAGACAGAGATAAATTGTAACTTTAAATTATTCAAAAAAAAATCTATGAATATTTACCCGAATCATGAAGTATTCATGCTTTATTGCTGTATCAATAAATCAAGACAATGACCGCAACTTCAAGCAGACATGCATTTAGCAAAAATGAAAACGCAAAGAATGTAACTAAAATAATACAGATTTCATTAGCTTATCGCCTTTCTTTTAATAAAGAAAAAAAATCTGTAAATCTGCTAAAAAAAAATAGGATAAGTACCATTTTATATCCTTTGCCTCTAACACCTGAACACCTTGACTAATTTTGATTGCATTGCAGTCTCGGAGTTTTACCATGATCGTTGAAACTGTAGGAATCCAGTTTTTATCTAGTCTTGTGTCAAATAAGAAATAGTACAATAATAATTGAAAAATAATAATTAAAACTCAGTTTCTTTTTAACATTCCTAACCTTTTTATTGAATCCCTGACTCCACTTGTATTGTGCCTTCACCTACAGTTTGTGAATTTTGTGAAGTTTGAAAATCTGTCTAAACTGACTGGACTCAATCAGTCATCATTTGGTCACTTACAGATGTACAAAATGCAGCAGCCCACCTTTTGACAGGAAAGACACAGTGTGATCACATTAAATTAGTACTCGCCTTGGTATACTGATTTCCAGTTTAATATTCTAGTTACTATTTAAAACTAATAATTAAAAGTCTGAATGGCTCGGCACCACTTTATTTGTCTGAGCAGAACATGCCCTATAGTGTCTCCAGCCAACACACAAGGGCTACTTACTATCCTCTATCCTGCTCCTCTAGTTGTGGTGTGTCCTATCATTTTTTGTCTGGTTTAATGTCTTTATATTCTGTTGCAGTTAACCAGGCAGAGCAAGACATAATGGTTCACAGCTGCTGTTGTTATTTTCTGTCTTGTTCAAGTATGTTACTGAGCAATTGCTAGTTTAAAATGTCCTTTAATCCTTGTGAGTTGAAGAAGACGGTTTCTGTCGTTATGATAACGCAGATCGGTCCTGACAAGATGAGAGCCAGATTGGGTTTGACGAGTTGCTAATTTCTTTTAATGCTGTACTTAGCTATTATTACTGGCCTAATGGACACATTACCAGCCTGTTTTGTCACTGGGCAGTTGAGATTGGTTCAGCATACAACTTGCGATCAAGTTAGCACTGTGACCCCCATGTGAATTTTAACAGCGTACTGTTACTGTAGAAACATTTTGATAACATTATTTGTTTCATTATTAGGCTGTGTTCTGACTGCAGGGAAAATAAAGCCAAAAACTAATTGTACTTTATATGTGACTTGATTGTTTTATAAGTTGGACTTCTGATTGGAACCACTTTCAAGAAGTTCCTATTTCTTTACCCATTCAGGAGAACGTCGTAAAGCTTAAACAATGTTTTATGGAAACGTCACCTAATTAAAAATAAATAATGTCAATTATAAATTTTCCAGCACACATTTCTGCACTGATGACTTAGTGGTTAAATATCTTAAGTAAGGCTTGATGCACCTCACTGATCAAACATCTTACTCAAACACTTTACATTATACTGATTATACTGCATGTGTACAACCAATAGGACCAACAGGAACAAAGCACAGAGGATGAATGTCTGTTTTCAGGAAGGATTTTTCCTCCTTCCTTGCTCTGTCTGTTTCTAATGCTGCTTTCCATATCCACTCCTGAAGCAGGGACCTGAATCTCAGTTACTTAGAAGCTCCACCACATGTTTGATGTATGAGTGACCTCATTAGTTACCCTCTCCACACCCTCGACAACACACATGGTGGCCGAGAAGTCACGATCCTCCATTCAGCTGAGGTAATATCCCAAAGATCCAGATTAAGGGTTTGGTTTTTTTGTGGAACATGCTACTGATATGGTAATTGTACCTCCTGTCAGCGTCCCATTTTACTATTGGCTTAAATTTGGAACTTGAACCTGTCAGTGTTATAACTGTGATGGCTCAGGCACATTATTGGAGGAACAGTAAGCACAGGTCACTGGAATGCTGCTGCTCTTTCCCAGTGATGCTACACAGATGGGACAGTAATGGACTGTTCTATATAGCTCACAGAATGCATACCTCAATCTATCATTTTGCACTGATAGTCCAATATCAGTGTTCGATAATGATCTGAAACGTAACTTGTTACAAATCGGCATTTCTGCTTTTTTAAGGAAAAACCATTCCAAATGTTTTCACTACATGACCAAACCGACCAATTTCATTCCCAAAAACACACATATGTTTAATAAGGTATCTACTCCATATTACCAGACAGTTGCAATACCATTTTGAGCATAGCTGCTGATGAATAAATGCAAATAAATGTGTTTGTCTTTGGTAAAAACCTTTGGAAAACATTTCTCCACTGGCAATTGACTGGGTGTCTCTGGTGTGCGATGTCAGCAACATAAGGTAAAGAATGGTCAAAAAACTTTCTGTACAAATGTTTAAGTACACAGGCATTTCACTGTAGATATCCACTCCATGTTGCCAGACACTTGCTGGAACATATTGAATACAGAAAAAAAAAAAGAAAGGAAAAAAAAAAAAGTGAAAATATAAAATCTGAGACTAAAAAACAGCAAACTAACAAATATGAAAATATACATTAAAGGTGAAAACTAAAAATTGGTTAATTATTTTTAAAAAGTCAGATTTATATCCAAAGTTTATTTAATTTAAAAAAAGACCACATTTTACTTTTTTTGAAGTTAAAAATAAACAATTCAGTGTGAAGTTTAGTAGTTACTTTACTAGTTACTAGTTTCTCAATCACAATTTATTTTTTTCAAATGAATGAAACCTTAGATCCAGGTTTGGCTGAATGAGAAGTCTAAAAAGAAGTCTGTGTCAGAGGAAGCATGTATTCCAGCACCCTGTTTGAATAATGCACTAATGTTTTGTGCACGTGCTCTATGGACACGGGAATGTAGTGCTAAGCCTTGAAGCTGTCTCTTCTTCTACTTTCACAAAAGCAAAGGTGTGATGTTCCAAACACAACTTATTTGCACCTTCCCAGGATAACATGCCTTACAAACTGAGACCCTTCCAGAAAAAGAGAGGAAGCGTTTGGCAGAGCTCTTACAATGTGTGTATGTGTGTCTGTATGTGAGTGCATAGCTGGCTATCAAGCTAGTTTGGGATCCTTAATTGAGGAAATGGTGAGTGGCTGAGGTTTGAGGGTATTATTCTCTCCTTTCCACTCACACAGCGATACACAGGGCATACACAGCAATTTGGCCCCTTCCTTGTCCCCCTTCTGTCTCTCTCTGAAACACACCTTGTAGTTTTTTTCCCTTCGCCACACTAAATTTATCAGCTTGTCCCAGCAGACAAGATGTAGACTAACTTCCTAGGTGCCCCTAGAAGTCAAAAAAATACTTCCAGTGTGTGTCTGTGTGAATGTGATAACAGCAAAAGATGCAAAAAAAGAAAGAGTCAACTTAAAGCAGTATGTTTGAGCTCTGAATGTGAAACAGTATTTGCCATGTCGATTCCGCTCCCCTCATCTCTCTACCTTCATCTTTCATCTCAGTTTGTGCTCTACAATTTGGTTAAAAGTGTGAATGCCAAAGTGATTTGTGTGAGTTCCTTAAAATTAGATGAAAATTTGATGAGCCCCTGGATACATGCAAGGGGTTGTATATATACTGTCCATGCTGTCTGGCCTGTGGGACAAAACTCTTAACAATTACACATCTTCCTCCTCTCTTTTCAGTACTGTCAGTGCATCTTTATAAAGATTTAATATGCAGCAAAAAGGCAACTTTACAAAGTCGGATGTCAAAATGAGGCTAAGTGAATACACAGAAAAGCTGTTTACCCCTGTCACGTCAGCAGCTAAGCAATTTCAAAACAAACAGGGACAAACACAATCCCACATATTCTGCAGGGAAACAAAACAAAGATCCCCTCAGAGTTTAGGAAAACAAGTCTTCAGTTTAATCCTGCCAGCAACAACCAAGTTTTCAAGAAGAGAGCTGTTAAACAAAAAAAATGAACATGCTTTGGCCAATTTAGGAAGTTACGCCTGGATCAATATGCATCATCGCCACCATGACACTACACACGTACGTCGCGCTCTCTGTGATGAATACTTTGAATGGAGCTGCTTGGCTTAGTGGAACTAGCTTTAAACAAGAGTGACACTGTGCACCTGATGGGGTCAGTGTCACTGTGTCTTGCACTACACTCACACTGCATCTCAACTTTGGCATACATTACTAAATCACGTCTAATATTGCGGCACTTTCAAGAAGCAACCTTTATGTAGAAAAGACCAGAGTTTTGTGTTTTGTGAATTTCTTTACCTGTTAGCATAAAGAATAGTTGAATGGTCAATGGTCACTTTAAACTGGTTATTTAAAAGTAACATGACAAAGAAACACAGTGAAAGCTTATCTGTAATGTTAGCCTGTAGCATGGATATACAGTAGCTACAGATAAAACATGTAACTGATGAATGAATTGATAACATTATTACACATGCAATAATAACACACTTCTTTTAATACAAATTGTGAGATGTTTTCCAATTTCTTTAATTTCTTTAACATGTCAGTGAATTTTGCAGATGCTCATCAACTCATCAAATAGTAATTTAGCAGATGGTAATCTAGCAGCCATCAGACAGTGAGGCTGCACATAATATGGAAAATAATAGTGGCACATGTAGGATAATTTACTGACTGTTTCCATTGTGTATGGTGCTGAGCGTAACTGTTGACAACATTTTAGCCATTATCCAACTTGCTTGTGTGCGTATGTGTGTCCCAGTAACCACAATAACTAGCTATTGCAACATAATCTAACTTTGAGCCACAGGACTCAGTGATTCTCCATAGTAACAAAAATTATTGGGGTATGAAGAGATTTGAATGATTACTATTAAAGATTGAATCTCAGTTAGTCATTCAACCAGTGTTTGTACTTTTTGCTTTTTAATCTCTTCAAATATGTGATCTGGTTCCAACCAGTTCCTTTTGATGACATAAAAAAAAAGAAGAAAAAAATCATTCCAATTAATGGATGATGACAACATTTTTATGACATCTTATTTTATAGTTTGGTCAAAACTATACAATATAACCTTCATTAAGAGGAATAACTTTCTCCCTTTCTCATATCTTACACATAAAACATTCCTTAGTTCTATACACAACTACAGCCTTACTCAGTCTGCTACGGCCAGCAGCTAATGGTGGCTAATGCTAATAAAATGAATCTCCATGCTGCATGGCATTTAAACGTTTGACACAACACTGAAATGTTGTATGTATACCTTGTGCTATAACCAGTTAATTTGGAGCTTATTTAGAAAACATCACATTAATAATAAAGGGTATAGGCTAACACAGGTGACTACTGGACACAAAGACAGTGTCCTAAGTACTAGATGATAACATTGATATTATTATTGATATTACTAGATGATAATATATGAGGCTTTCATATAATGTTTCTTTGTATGAAAAATCAGCAGCAAGCTGAGGTTTAAATCCATTGATGACTTGTCAGTTAATATTGCAAGTAATCAGGCACACACTCAGAACATTGCATAGTACTTACTTAAGGCAAAATACCCTTCAAATAATCCAAGAAAAAGAAAAAAAAAAAAAGAGAACAGGACAGGGTGAGTGTTATTGAAAATAAACTACATCCAGCTTAGAACTATAAATCATCCCCATCCCACCTGCTACATCTGTAACTGGAACATCTTATACAACAAGGTCCCTGTCCAGTTCTGCGCTGTTATTTACTGTAACACAGTCAGTACATCTCACAGCAGTCAGTAATAATATGGGCAATCTATCAGCTCAGGTTTATGCAACAGAAATTTAAAGCCCTTAACAACATATTAAGCATCATTTGAAAGGGCTGAAGTAGCAAAGCTTATTTATTTCAATGTTAAAATTTTAAAGGAAAAACTACTGACACACTGCTTAATTAATGTAGCCAACTGTAACAAATTCTTGATTCCAAAAATTGTTCTTCAGAGTATTTAGATTTTTTAAAAAGAGAATTAATGCCACCAGACTATTTTTTTAAGAACAACATCCTGTTTTAGTGTGAAAACACATCCATCACAAATTAAAAACTGCATCTGTGATCCATCCTCCTTCTTTTTCCCCGCTTCACTGTCTATTTAGAAGTTTTCATGTTGCATTTTTAGCCTTGTAAGTGTCTAGATAATACATTTAGCAGCTGTCTAGAGTTTAGAGAACAGTATTTATCTTCATAACTCTTAATTTTTCAGTTAAATTTGCACAGAAATATTAGTTCGATATTAATCTACATGCACTTAAAGTGCAAGGTGGAAACAGCAGACACAGACAACAGGCAGTGTCATCACATCCTTTGCTAGTCCTGTCAGCACACACTGCTGTGATGATAACAGAGCGGATAAGATTTGAATGTTAATACCAAAATGTTGACAGATATCCTACCATTAAGATTTTCCCTGGTTAAGAACAAATACATTATGTTCTAATCAACAATGTTGACTGGGATCAGGATACGATGATAATGTAATGAAGTTATTGTCTAGGAAAATATACATTGTAGGATACAAAACTCTAATTCAAATTCTCTATTCAGTGTAACCTGATTAGCAATGAACGTGAACCTTCATTGGTATCACATTGGCAATCTTATTTTGCCCACAATAGTCATGCCAAGTCACAACGTAAATGAGTGGATAAAGTGTTAGCTGGAGCCTCACAAAGATATGATGTGTAATATCATATCCAAAAACATATCCAATATTGTTGACTTCTGTACTAACATTGTCAAATACGTCTCCAACAAAGTTCAAACAATTGACATCAATTAAGACAGACAGCACATGTCCACTTCCATTGCACATAAAGAACAGTAAATATTCTTGCATTTATAAAGCCCTTGTCAAGTCCATATCACTCCTCAAAGGGCTTTACAATTTTTGTCATATTAACCCATTCACACAAGTTCATACATAGGTGGATCAGGGTTTAGTGCACCAAGGACACTTTGACATGCTACTGCAGGGGTCAGGAATAAAACCCCCAATCAGAAGAAGACCCAATCTACTGACTGAGCCAAAGCCCCTCCAAATATCGAGGATAATACGGGAAAATACGGGATGCAAGCATGACATTTTACACTGGTGACGTCATGTGGAGTCTTTGCATTAGTGAACAGCAAAAGGAGCTGCCATACTGAGTTCCCACCTATGAACTTGCCCGCTTAATCACATGCGTAACTCCGCTGTCCATTACGACATTTATCCCCATTTTTATAAGACAACTCTTGAAATGCCAATGTGATAAGAACTGCCTAAAATGAAAGAAACCATCATTAGGAAAAAGTTATTTGAAGAGAAATTGAGCTTTTATTTTGGTCCAAGCGCTACCTAAAATAATGGAGGAAGATGGTTTATGATGTATATTCTTGTAAGCCACTGAGGATGATTGAGAGGCGTTGGCTTCACTGTAGGGCAGCTTTCGTATTGTCCATCTTCATAAACAGTCAATGGTTAGAATCCAGAGAAATCTGTCTGTTTCATTTGGTCAACTGCCATTTAAACTTTCAGGAGACAGTCAGTGAAGGAGGATGCTGGCGAATGTGACTACACATAAGGTAAATAAAACTTTAAAATATTACATCATTTGTGAACAGATCAACAAATCAATGCATCCCGGCATTCTTCCACCTCACAATGTCATCAAAATCAACTGTTTTCATTCACTAAATTTTAAACTTCAACTTCCACTCTATGCAGCCTACCAACCTTAACTTTACTAAATGTATAGTTTGATCACTTCTTTTAAACCAGTCTAATAACAATCAGGTTTCCCCCTTAGCTAAATCCAAGTGATCTTTACATTAAACATTCAACGCCTTACCTGATTCCATGAAGTCTTGGTTGAAGTTGCTCCAGGCCTGTTTGCTCTTATCCAAGTTGTCTTCCATGACCTTGATATCTGCAAAGGGACAGTTGCATTCTGGGAAGCGGGGCGAGCACCGGCACCAGCAGTCATTGTTGCGGCAGAGCAACTCGCCCTCCGAGTTACATGCCACATAGCTGAGAGCTGCCTCCACAAAACGCCCACGGAGGAATTCTGGTAGGACATCTTGCAAGCCTGGAAAAAAAGACAAAATCATATGGTGAGGTACTTATTCATTCTTAGAATAGTGTTTGCTATAGGCCGGTTCTACAGGCTTTTTATGTTATTTTTTGTAAGATTGAAAATAGGTAAATGTGTGTTATAAATGTGGAGCAGTATTTGGAATTTAAATTTAAATTTTTAAATACTAAATGAAGACCTTTTGAGTTACAGTGCAAAAGAGATTTCTCAGAATACTGTTTTAACTAATATCCTTCATGATCATAAACCTGTCACGGTATTAAAAATGTCCTTCGCCTTAACATCTTGGAATCACTGCTCTTTGCTGGAAATACAGTATGTTCTTGGAGGGGGGCGGCACAGTGGTGCAGCGGTTAGCATTGTCACAGTTCTCAGCAAGAAGGTCCTGGATTTAATTCCCTTGTCAGGGCCTTCCTGTGCTCTCCCTGTGTCTGCGTGGGTTCTCTCTGGGTACTCCGACTTCCCCCACAGGCATAGCTGCTGTGGTTTGTCCTTTTCTTTTTTTTTTTTTACATCTTCACATTTTAACTACTTAATGAATTAATGTGCTGTACAAATACAGTACATTCATTATTTTATGACAAAACTATGACAAAATCCAGGACAAAATAATTGAGGTTTGTACGGAGCCATTTTGACTCGGTAGGCCATCATAAAGCCCACTGTGACCTATAAATGAGGCCAGTGAATTGCATTTCCAGGTGAGAAGCTGAGTTGTATTGATTGCACTGGTTTGTTTGGGTTTTACTTATCTATTCGCTTTAGTTTTTGAAGCATTTTAGTGGACTTGGGACTGGGACACAGCCACTGTGAGTGTATCAGGTGCGAAACTATTATAACAGCTTGTCTTTACTGTATTTAGGTACAACTGTCATGTGCCACTTAGCGCTGGCCTTTGTGAATTTGACACTATTTGCTAAGAGCCTTATTTGCAAAGGGAGGGGATAATTTTTTTGCTGAATTCTTGAATATTCCGTAATTTACATGCATGCAAATGGGACAGGCACACTCTAGATTGTATGTGCTTGGCAGTGCAGATTTTGTTCATTTCAGGTGCAGTTAACCTTTGCGTGTGCTTTGTGGATTGCAAAGCAGCACAATCCCTTTGTGGAAAGAAATTCTAAATTATATTCTTATATTGAAAGGTGCTGTTTTTTTTGTTTTTTTTTAAGAAACAGGTCTGGAAAGACATACAGTGGTGAATGCAACATCCTGCATCCCCTCAAGGGACAAGGGTAATAAGTTTAGAAGCCTTGCCAGACACATATTTTAGTTTGGAGCTACGGTATCAGCATCAGCTTGTCTGCACTTGCCAAAAACCTGTAACTGTCATTATTTCCTCTTATAGCTATGACAAGTAAAACATATTCTGTCACAAAGATTTCAGGTCTATCAATGGCAAAAACTAGAGTGGTGGTTTTGCATTGCTTCTGATTTGTAAATGGTAAATGGTAAATTTCCTGTATTTATATAGCGGTTTTCTAGTCATTGCTGACCAGTCAAAGCGCTTTTACACTACAGGTTTTGCATTCATCCATTCACAAACACATTCATGCACTGCTGGCAGTGACTACCCCGCAGGGTGCCACCTGCTCATCAGGAGCATTAACCATTCACACACTCACTCATACACTGACGCCGCAGCATCAGGGGCAATTTGGGGTTCAGTGTCTTGCTCAAGGACACTTCGACATGTTAACTGCAGGGTCTGGGATTGAACAAGGATCCAGGATCACCTGACGACCACCGTACCGTCTGAGCCACAGCTCTTCGTGTCTTTTAAAGGTATAAGAACCAGTAGACTTTACATCGGGGGCAGTGGCTTTAAAATGGCAGACAGGAGTGGTGGTTCCCCTTTTCAAGAAGGGGGACCAGAGGGTGCGTTCCAACTTACATGGCAACGCACGTCTCAGCCTCCCTACGAAGGTCTACTCCAGGGTGCTGGAGGGGAGAGTCCAGCCGTTACTCAAACCTTGGATTCAAGAGAAGCAATGTGGTTTTCCCTTTTCATTTCTGGATGCTAAAGTGGTCGGTTGTAGTGCCTTCTGGCTGAGCTCTCAAATTACCAGTCAATCTACCTTCTAACTCTCACCTATGGTCATGAGCTCTGGGTAGTGAGCAAAATGAGATCGCAAATACAAGTGGACAGAATGAGTTTCCTTTGCAGGGTGGCTGGGCTCACCCTTAGAGATATGTTAGGGAGTTCAGACATCCGGGAGGACCTCAGAGTAGAATCGCTGCTCAACCACATCGAGAGGTGTCGGTTGAGGTGGTTCGAGCATCTGTTCAGGATGTCTCCTATATGTCTCCCCGGGAGGAGACCCAAAGTCAGACCCAGGACACGCTGGAGAGATTATGTCTCTCAGCTGGCTTGGGAATGTATTGGTGTCCCCCCAGAGGAGTTAGTTCCCTGAATCTGATTGGTCCACATTTCTCTTCCTGTCTAATAGTCATCAGTTTGTTGTGTGAAAGGCTTGCTCTCTACCCGATTCATAATCTCACTCTGGATGATTCTCAACAACCAAATCAATCCCCCTGTGCCCTGCCATGAATATGCATGTCTCTTCTTTGGTATTTACTCTTTCAATAGCTTGGAAAGAGGTGTAATTAGTCATATTTTTCCTCTTCCATGGTTTGGCTGGTGCTTTGAGGTTTTGACTGTGTCTGTGTCTGTGTGTGCGTGTGTGTGCGTGTACTACTAGAGTCTGGCAGGGGTTTCTTCAGTTTGGAAGACAGTTAAATAACAGTTTCCCATCGGCTATTGGTACCCCTCTTTTCTCTTTATCTCATCCATATCACTGTCTGGCTTTCTTTTTTCAGTTACATTTGCTGTCATATTTGGAAAATGAAAGTGGGGAATTTCTTGTGGATTTCTCTGACTTCATAAGGATTAGTCTCATTTTTCTCCTGTAGTGGCAGCTGTTGTAGTAAACTTTCCAATTAAGTCTTAATACCCTTTTTAAATAACTTTGTGCACTGGACAGTTGCAGCTTCATTTTGAACAATATACAGCTGCTTTCAAGAAAGACAACAACCATACAGATCCTGTCCTATTTCTGCTTCTGAGCAGCTACTATTATCTTTACCAGTAAAAATGTTTTATAACTTGTTCTCATTCGCTGCTTGCCAAAAATATATTTTTTTATGGTCCCCTGTGTCTCATCAAAATATGCAAGGTATCCTTTTCCATCAGGCAGAGATGCACAAGTGTTTAATGTCCCTGGAATATAAAGCTCTTCACGTCATTTACTGGTCACTTGAATAGATGACATAACACAAGGTACTTCCAAAAGGAGACATTGGCAAAAGGGTGAGATTGGGGTTATTAATTTCGGTTTATTAAACTGCTTTTTTCCAAAAGAAATATCATAAGAGTTGAAATTGAAGGGGATGACAGCTCAGTCAACATAAACATCACACAGAGTAAAACTCAACTCTCATCGTTCTCTTCATCTTAGTGTATTTAAACCACGTTCCCTTTCCCTCCTGTGCCCCTGTCTCGTCAGTTTCCCTGTCAGCATTCCAGCATTTTCCTCTGTGAGTGTCTCTTATTGTATGATACTGTTTTGCTCCTTAGTCTCTAACTTCAGTCTAGGGAGTTGGTACTTCTGTCTGACTGTTCGGATTCCAGGTTTTCACCCTTGCTGGAATAAACAGACTTGATTGAACAATTGAACCCTTGGTGCCCAACTGCATTTACAATCCTCCAGCTCTGTATCCAATAGTTAGGGACGAAGTGTTACCGGCCATTTCCTCCTGTGCCTAAACTTAACCAAAGTAACAAAGTAACTTTATGCATTTAGGATATAATGTGTGGCGAGTGAACCCATGTTACTCAGAGACAGTAAAGGCATGTTGGCCATGTACGTCAAAAGGTCTGTTGTGCATCAGGAAAGGCTTAAATAAAAGGGAGGCACCGTCACATAAAAACAGTTTTATGGATAAGAAGCTTTCCCTCAAGATAATTGCATTTGCTGTATTACACTATAGCTTAACTATAGCTTTAATACAATCAAAATGTATTCTCAACTGAATCTGAGAATAGTTCATAGTGTTGATAGTTTGTCCTTGCCCTCTCACATTTTTTTTGTATTTTTTCAACTATAATCTAACTCATATTTTAATTTAAATTCTTGTTCTCCTTCATATTCCTTTATTCTAAACGGAGTGTTCTGTGAAACCAATTCTGGCATTTTTTAAAATAAATGTACAACCCCTCTAAACATTGTTATCATTTGACTAGTAGTTATTTTTAGAATGTCC
>KV751329.1:3128332-3151966 GCA_001698575.1 Mola mola | reverse complement strand
TCTGTTAATATTCATGGAAATGAATCTCCAGCTGACTTTCACCAGAATGTCAGCATTGGGAAATTCAGAATTTCATCTCTATTTTTTAGGCAAATGATGTAGTTCTGTTGGCTTCATTGGTCAGCATGCTCTGGGTTAGTTGTTGGGATGAGAATCAGCACTTTCAAATCTGAGTCAATGATATCTGATGGAACTGGACATGGAACTGGTCTAACTGGACACCTATCCTCCCACTCAGCCTACACACATTGTGACAAGGTTGTACTTTTCTACACAAAGTAATGCCATTTTAACTTAATGTTTTATTTTCAGGAAGATTGATGAAAGACAAGCTTGATAGGAAACATATAACCCACAGGTTTCATAATATTACAAAAATAATGTCTTACAAATATTTTTAAGAAGAAGGGATTCCATTTAGCATGTCAGTGCTCAAGACTGCACTATTCAATTCAAACCTAATGCCCTTTGGCATGGTATACCGCTGGAAATGTAGCTGTGATCAGTATAGTCCAGGTTATTTTCTTTGACCTCCATTATGACTATGGAAAGGAGAAGCAGCACAAAGAAGGGCTTTTGATAAAGAGGGGAATTAAGAAGAGAAAACCTGAGCATAATATCTTTAAGTCATCATTTATCATTTCAAGTCTGTAGTATCTTCCTTTATAATCCAGTTTGATAAATAATTTTAGGTTATCCAATGGTGTCAATATATGATTATGGAGTTTTGTGTAGTGGGGGTCTGTAGAAAATCATGTAATGTGAATTAATCAATCAATTAATCAATCAAGCTGCAATGGTTCTGAACACAGACATTTGTGGACTCAGAAGGCAGGGAAGTTGAAAACAATCAAGTTTGTTGACAGGGATTCAGTCAGTTTGTGTACCCTAAACAAGCGAGTGGGAGGTAGGGCAAAAGAGGTGAAAGGTAATCAAAGAGTTGCCATAAGTGTGCTTAAGATTGACCACCTTTAGCTCTTAATTTCTCTTCATCTCATTTATTATCTATTTGCTTTGTGTCTTCCTCATTACCTCTACCCTCTCAATATTGTTTAAGTTTAATTAAACTCACAAGTCGCTTCATGAGTGTGAGGACAGGATCTGAAAGGAGCCACACGTATCTGCATCATGCCAATACCCTGGGTCTGGGTTGATTTCGGATGGACTGGTTTTAGCCCAGATGACTTCAGGGTTATAATAATCTTTGATTGGTGTCTCCTTTATTTTTTGTTATATACACTCAGTCTTCTATATCTCCTCTCTCTGTTTTTTTCCTTCTTTATTTTATTTTTATTTAGTTTTCTCCCATTCCCTATGAGTAAAATGTCATGAAAAAAATATTTGACCTCTCCCATTTTCTTTTTTTAATTTGAAAAAGATTAAATGTTTCAGATCATCAACTTTTTCTATAATAAGATCAAGACAATGAGACAGTTCTTGATGATGATTCCATTTATTAAAGATAAAGATGAAACCTACAGCATATCAGCCATTTGAATGTGTTTCCCCTAAACCTAATAACTGGTTGTGCCAACCTTAGGGGCAAAAACTGCAATTAGACTGATAAAAACACAGAGTTTTACATTGCTGTAGATCAATTCCAGCATTGGCATCTGTGTGGCTGTCATTTGACTTTGACCAAAACCTTAATTTTCTGTCTTTTTGAGACATTTAAATGTGGACTGGTTTGTGTGCCTCAGATCATTTTTCTGCTGCATAACCCTACTTTATTTCAGAGATGTTTAAAAACACTGGATTGATATGGAACCTGTTCATCATTTCTATTTACTTAATTCTTTAACACCAGTTAAATAATGTTAACGTGGGGCAAGGTAAAGTGTCATTTTTTATTGTTACCCACAGAGGGAAATTCACTTTGCTCAGGTGAGTACAACACAAGCTTTTTTTTCCAACAATAAAAGTGGAATTAGATTTTTTTTTTTTCTGACCTTTTCTGTCAGTTTAATGTTGCTTGTCAACTTTTCCATCTATTTCTATGTGTTGTATTCCTCTATCTCTGTCTATCCCTGTGCACCTGAATAATACTGGATAATCTGGCCAATACCTGGAAAATAGGGTTGAGTGGGAGATAATGAGAAAATGGGGAACAGGGTGATGGGATTCTGTGATTTGTAGCATCACTGACAAAAAAAGGAAAAGGAGCAAAATACAAAAATATAATTTGTTTTTTGGGGCTGAGGTGACAAATTTGTTTTTTGTTTTGTTTTTTTTTCTTTTTCAGTCATTTGTTTTCCAGTAGCGATTCAGGAAAGAAAAAAAAACAAACCAAAAAATTAGATGTCCCCCTTCTGATGCAAGCTTTTAGGGTCATTTCCCATAACGCTTTTCTTCCTGAAACAGATTTATATAAACCCAGTAGACCAGAAATAGCAAATCGTGGCTCGTTCTCTTTTTATCTCTCAATCTTCTGCAGAAAGTGCTTTCCATTTTGAGCAATTTGATGCTCTTAAGCCTACCCCATGATCATCACCACTCTCTTATCTGTGTGTGTCCGAGACTGTGCATGTTCTTTGGTTCACTACACTGGAATGCACTCTTGGCTGTACAATAGATGGTACTGGCACTTGGACTGTGCTCCCGCTCTCAAGAACATCAGGTCCAGGCCAGATGTGCAGTACAGTACTTAGGGTTGGCATATATATCGCTGTATGACACACTGTCGATGTCTCTCTTTATGCTTTTCTATCTTTACAGCTGTCTGTCTTTTCTCTTATTTGCATTGGCATCTGTGTGGCTGTCATTTGAATTTTCTGCATGCTTGTCACAAACAATTAAATGCTTATTCTCCTCTGCCTGGTTCCCAGGCTGTTTTGTGCTCTCTTGTGATAATTTTGTGTTGCTTTAGATGTTAAAGACTCTGTCATATGGTGGGTGTATGCAAAACACAGGGCAATAAGGTGGGGAATAGATAAGGCCTGCTTGGAGAGAATAAGATCCTAGTTTGAAGGGCAAAATGCCTCCAGAGTTAAGGATTTTAACCAAAAGACAAAGTTTTATCTGCCAGTTTTCCTGTGTCATCCTATGTCTCTCCCTTTTTACACCATCTTCACCTTTGAGACTGTCTGTAATCTCAAAGAGGGCGCTGATAAAAATTTGTCAAATGATATTCCGTCATACACAGCGACAAATGGTGTGCTGAAAATTTGTTTCAGTGAATGCCCAGAGAAGTGGGAGGCACTTGACAGAGCCCTCACCCTGCAGGAGCTCAGAAGTCCTGTACAGCATCTGTCCCAAGACCCTGCTCCTACTATTGATGGAAGTCCAGCAGAGTTTTAATGGCACATTTGAGGTGCTGTTAGAAGTTGTCCTAGACCCCCTTTGAAAAGGCCACAAGCAGCTGTCAGCAGGCAATGGTGCCATTTCTAGCAAAGAAGCAGGTTCAAGTGCAAGTTCAATTTGGTGCTTCCATCATGCAATTCTTTCAATACAGGAATCTGAAAAGTTACTTTGACGGTGTGATACCTTGGGGCCAAGCTTATACCGTGTCCCAGGGTGACCTTCAACAGACACATATCTTATCTTTAATAGACTAAGACAATAGATTACGACTTTTAGAGAGAGTTTAGTCTCCTGATAAAGGCTTTTGTATTGATGTGTGTTAATGTCAAGGTCTAGATAAAGTCAGACTACTCTTCCTTTCTGAGAGAAACATCAGTCCTTCTTTGGAAGCTATGAGGAGTTCAAGTGTTTAAAGACAGTGTGAGTTGGTGTCAAAGTGAGCATACACGTATGAGATTATGATTCTAATAAGTAAGTATCAAGTATTGTAAAGGGTGTACAAGCACCACAGAAAGCCTTGAGCAAGTCTGTATGAAAGGGCCTCCTTATAAAAATGTTAAACAATGGTAGATTTTGGTAATGGTAAATGTTAAAGTCTTTTAGGAGCTTGGATATAAATAAATAGACAATTCTGTGTGCTTGATACCCCAAAAGTAGTCCTAGAGGAGGACTAAAGCATTTGTGTACTTACTGGTTCAAGGGGAAAGTCAAGAACCTGAGGATCTGCAAAGTAGAATTTGTTCTGTCTAGCTACAAAAGGACCACATTTTTTGTAGTTTACCACTTCATACTGCAGCACACACTATATAGGAATTTTCTAAAGTTCTGAGGAAAGTTCACCTTTGCACTGTGGCTGAGTTTGAAGGGCTTGTTATGGGTTGCAAAACGTTTCTGTAAGGTTCATTGCAGTATGTTCTCCAGAAAACTGTACTGCACAAGTGTTCTAAGGTTTATAGGCTTTGTTAAACATGAAAAAGTAAAAATAAAAGGCAATGGTCAGTATTAAAAAAAGAGTGATATTCTGTGGGTGTGGGTCTGTGGACTTGGATTTGATGTTGAAACAATTAACACTTTGTAGAATATAATGTACATTGAATTTTAAAGGATATTCCAATTTCCAATTTACTTTTATAGTTTTGGTCATTTTTTTAACTGATATAAATTGAAAGGTATTCTAACAGTGGTTCAAGAATAAAGGCAACACCTTTACCAATCAAATTTCCTGTGACTAATTGGTCTGACCACAGCCATCGTGTCAGTGTGATGCTTGTGTGAATGCAAGACTGAAACTTCTGTCTATACTGGTTGTGTCTGAGGGTCTGTGGTATGCAGTTTTCTTTTCATGTTAATTTTCCATCAACAGTGTCGATTGAAATCGTGATATGAGATTGGTCATTTAATGAGTATAGTCATGTGTTGGTGATGGAGGAGGTGAAGTTGTCTAGTGGCTTTAAGTATATATACAAATGCATGTAAAGTTTATAGAAAATCAGCTTGGGTAGCAAGTTAAATATATATAACAGTAGTAAACAAAATAATATATAGATCTACATACATTGGTGTAAAATTAAAAATTAGCAGTCTGTGACTGTGGTGTCAATTATTAAGCTTATGTGACATAAAATAGTGTCAATCAAAATACCCCAAAGGAGTGAAACATTATTAGTTAACAGTACAATTACAAAAAAAATACACTAATCAGATCGTAATCCATATGCCTCTATACTATGTTCCTCATCTATGTGTTAATAATGTATAGTTTAAACTTTATCATGTCAAGTGGCCCTAACTGAGACAAATTAGACAACAGCAAAATTTAAATCCGGCAAGAGCCTCAATGCTGGGTAAAACTTTCTTTCATAATAGTCTAATAAAACTCTTCCTGCTGTCTTGCTTCTCTCTTTCTCATTACAGGAACCACAGGGGGGTAAAGTATTATGAAGCAACATTAAGATGTTGCACCAATCCTAAGGCCTACTCACTGGGTTTTAAGGACATACAGTATAAGTCTATCATCTCTATGAAAAACAAATATGTTTTTAAGAATATTAAAACTTCTGAATTTGAAGGAAACTCTAAGTATAAGTGTGGCAAGCCCTCTTTGCCGAGGAGAATATGGATCCCCGCTGGGATCAGCTGAGAAGCAAAAAAGTCATGTGTGAAGCTTTACCTTTTGAACATGTTTATAAACTGAGCTCTTGGATTTGCATTCTATATGTGTGGACTTGCAATCAGCTAATTGTGTCAGCTCAGGAGAACAAGTCCAAAGACACTGCACAACTAATAACTGAGATTTAATTAAAAGGCTAAAAACCTCCAAAGGAAATCAAACAAAATAAAGGATTTCACGACTCAACTTAGAAGCATTGCTCTGGGTCAATGCTTCTTTTGACAACCTTTAATAATGAGAAGGACGGGAGCTAATGTTTCCACCAATGCACTGGTCTTCATTTCACAGAGAGAAAATTGAGGCTTGGAAGCATTCTGGGGAATAGACAATTTGATGTCTTTGACTACTTGCCTGGAGAGTGTACAGCATGATGCTTTAAAGTTTTAAACATATCACCAAAAAATGATGCAACACATTTTTGTCCTTTCACTCTGACACTTTGATTTCTTTAACATTTTTTTTCAGCACTGCACAGGCTAAAAAACAAAGAGAGTGGCGGTTTTATAAGTAGGAAATAGATGAAAGCAAGTATTATTACATTCATACTTAGAAGTTCACACATGTATCAAAATAACTCAGTTTCTCTGATACTGTAGGCAATCATTCATTACAACAACAGAGAATTAATTTATGTTACAAAATTCATGATTGCAATGCCAGGCTCAGGGTTAAATGGGGCCAATCAGTATAACTGCTTGAAACAAGAAGAGGTTTACACTTACACTCCAATTCCATTACAGAGTCAACATACAACAAACACGTCATACATTGCACCATTAAAAAAAACAGATGGGAAATTATGTTAGGAACTCTTTCCACCACTATCTGTGGGAAGTAAAGAGCCCCACTATTGATTCTCTGTTCCACAACACAACATATGGTAATGCATTTAGGAAATTCAATTTAAGCAAAGTAAAGTCCTCCAACATCTTAATGCACCCACAAATACATCTTCAGGCCCTCACCTGATCAGCTCCTCTTGTTCTATATATAAACTACAATTAATCATTTATTAATCACTGTGAAGTTACTTAAAATCAATTTCTTTAACAAGTTTCTTAATGTGAGTGGAGCTCTGCATGAATATTTACGATGAAAGATCTATGTGGTTCCTCTTTTTTTTTCTTTTCTGAAAAAGGTGACGTCAAGTGTAATGCAACAGTCAGGAAAGAAAAATACAAATTACATTCACACTGTCGTGAGTACAACCTAAATCTTAAAAAGCCTTACACACTATGTAAACATAAATGAAAATGAGACATTTTCTTAATCCTTTTCCACATTCACTTCAAACAAAAACAGTACAAAGACAATATATTTAATATGGTGTCTCATCAACTTAATTGATTTTGGTCAACAGGGTCAAAAAAGACACGAAAGTTTTACACAGGTTAATATATTAATTGGTAATAGGTGACAGTATCATGAATAAGGGTTAAAGGGACATTCTCAAAGAATCGGTCTTTTACATGCAAAGTTGGAATGAGTGTCGTCACTTTGTGAAAAACTACATATAAATAGTCCAACAGTTTAAGAACAATGTTTCAATGTGCAAGTCATAGCAATTTGGAGATATTCCTCTGTTCAGAACATAACAGGTGTCTTTCAAAGGGTGGACACCTTCCGTTGTTGCAGGCTCAGATTGAGGGAGTGCCACAGTGCCTCTCCCCGTTCAGCAGCAGAGGCTTTCAATAGCTGGGGACACACGTTGTCCGGACCAGTTGCCTTGCCTGAACGAAGCTTTCTTAGTTCCCTGCTGACCTGGTCTGAAGAAATGTAAGGAGAATGGGAGCGGGTAGAGTGGAAGGAGGGAGGGGAACTGTCTTTTTTGGCAGCCCATGATAGTGTTCACTTCTTCACAGACCTCCCTCATGTTGTTTTCTTGCTGCTTCCACTGTAGCTTTTTCCTGTAGTCTGCCGCCTCTTTGCCTTCCTCAAAAACAACTTCACCTCACTGTGTTGACCTAATCTCCAACTTGCTCTTGTTTTGAAAGGCTCTCCTCTTCTTGTTGATGACATCCTTCACCTGGCAGATCATTCACACATAGTTCTTACTGAAAAACCACATCCATGCAGTGCACTTTAGTCCATGGATGTTAAACAGTCCTGTGGGGCATCCTGAGCTTCAGGGGACCATCTCCTAAAACAGCATGTTCTGATTGGCTGTCTTAGTACCGGAGAGGTATCCTGCACTGGCAGGTAAACCAGGTTGTAATATGATTTTCTCAAAGAGGGGAGGAGGGCAACCCTGTATGCAGCATACAGAAAGTCTATTGTCTTTTTCCTTGTTGAACAAGTAGCCTCTATTTAAATCCATTCTCATTTGCATCTGTCAGATGTTGTTGCAGGATTTCGTGCGAGCCACTTACATTCTACTCACCTTGTGTTGCATTTCATTGTTATTTCTTCATACAAGTTACGACTCTGAGCAAGATCCCCTCCAACAGGACTTAGAGTCTAGTGACAATGTGCTGCCAGAAACTCTGTCTCTTTCGCCGGCATGTAGGCGCAGAATCGCTCACCTTGCATTGCGACACTTTGGGGGAACAGCCTTTGCCACGGCGCAATTTGAATACTGCAGCAACTCCCTCCGCCACGCTGTGCAGTGGGCATGGCTGCAAAAGGACCGAACCAGGGCTATCTAAAGAGCCATCGATGCTCATCTACAAAAGGTAAAATCTGCTGCAGTCTCAACATTGCTTTCTTTGTCCATTGCCACCACTCAGGCCTCTATGCAACAGCCAGCTCTCCCGTTCAGTCAGCCCATATCCACATTGGTTGAAAGCACTCCACATACTCTGGCCTCAGCCGTCCCAGCTTCTCTCTTAGGAAGGGCTTTAATTTCTCAAGCCCAGCTGAGGTCAACAATTCTTCAGGGGAGAAACATTAATTTAGTTAGTCTGATTCTCCCCTCCCCTGAGTGTGACAAGGCCGTTGCTTCCGTAAAAAATATCACAGCTATATTTAAATATGCTTATCTTTGGTTAAATAGAAACCTCTCAATTGAGGCAATTCCTTGTTGGGTTTGGCATTTATCGAGGTGTCATCTGCTCATTTTATCTGGACAGGAGGCAGGAGCTTGATGCTTATTTGGCACTGATTGGGGATTTGAATTTGAAATATGGAAAAAACATATTTTATCTGTATCATAAAGTGCCCTCCTGTCCAGTCAAATATCTGCTAGAACTGGTCCATGCTAGACAGAGAACTGCTGGTAATGATCGCTGGAGGCAGTCAAGGCCTTGTCTTTACCACGGGCTCAGCATCTCACCGACAAGCAAGGCCATCAGCTACTGCAAAGATGCCCACTCCTGGTCACTCTGCCCTCGGCGCACCATTCCACGGAATCCTCGTTGTTCAAAAGCATTCTGAATTATTCCTTCCTTCCTTCCAATCCTATAAACATTAAATGTCTTGCATTATCTTCTCATCCATATTCTGCATTGGTAGACCATCTCATCACAGGCACCCTCTCAGGAATTTCTGGTCGGGTTACTCTCTTCCCCATCAGTTACTTATGTAGCAAAAAATCTCCAGTCTGCCATTAATGACCCATTTAGAGTCTCTCTACTGATCCTAAAAGAGGTTACTAAAGGGTACGTCATAAGTCCATTCAAATGTTCTCCATTTCCTGTCTTCCATACTAGCCCCATATGCGCAGCCACCCGAAAATATTCAGGAAAGAAAAGATTAATTTTTGATCTGTCCGCTCCTTGTTTCTGGCCCCTTCTCGAGTGTCAACAGCTGCATTCCACCAGAGCCTTTCTCTCTTCACCGGGCCACCTTCGACCATAGCCTTCAAAAGATATCACCGATGCGTTTAAGATTGTCCCAATCCATCCATCCAAGTTGAACCTGTTGGCCATCAGGTGGGACTCAAACTTTTATTTTGCTGTGTACCTAACATCCAGATGCAGCAACAGCCCATCTTTATTTAATTTAGTTTCAGGAGCCCTTTTCTGGATTTTGTTAAACGGAGTCAGGGTTCCTTCCGTTCTCCATTTGCTGGACAATTTCCTTCTCATCGATCCACCTCATGCTAGTTCAGGCTCATCTCTGTCCAAACACTGTTTTCAAACTCTTGGTTTCCTCCTGTCGGACGAGAAAACATCTGATCCCGACACGCACCTCAAGTTTCTCGACATTACGTTGAAATCAGTCGAATTAAAAGCATCCCTCCCAGTCGAAAAACTGCAGCACAGCCGCAAAATGTCGAATTCTTGCTGGTCTGCACTATAGTATGGAGGTTAAACATTTCAGACCTCAGTACATTTACGGGTTAATTGCGGGAATTCAGTCAATAAAAATCTTCACCATCAATCCCCGACAACAGACAGCCTAAAACGTTCTCCCTTTTGCATATGATGCTGTCGATTTTAATACAAGGTGTTTTCTCCCTTTATGTGGATGCTTTGCTGAATGCAGTATTCCTTCTGACCTTTTATGCATTTCTCAGAGCTTGTGAATTTGCTATCCCTTTTCAGTCATTCAATCCCAATAAAGACATTTGTTTTTCCAATTTAGTCTTTCATTCCAATCACTATAATTTGAGTCTCAAAAATTCCAAATGTGGAGGTACTTGTTCAGTAGTAGTTGCTTCCAGGCTGGATTACTGTAATACTTTATATTCAAGCTGCCCTAATAATATTTTAAAGACTCTTCAGTTAATCGAGAATGCAGCAGCGCATGTACTGACTAGAACTAAGATCAGAGACCATATTACCCCGTACTCGCTTCTCTGCACTGGCTCCCATTGAAATATAATTTAAAATCCTTATCCTCACATACAAACATGGTCATGGTCAGTCACCATCTTATCTTAAAGAGTTCATAGTACCCTAACACCCAATCAGAAACCTTACAATCCCAGGATGTAGGGTTATTGGTGATGCCAAAAATCTCCAAAAGTACAATGGAAGGCAGAGCCTTTAGCTATCAAGGTCCTCTCCTGTGGAACCATCTGCCAGTCTCTGGTACTTCTGAAATGAAAATTACAGACCTTTATCATTGTTGATCTTAAATCATAGGTAAACTAAGGTGATACTGATAAAGGCTCTGTTTTATTCAGGCTGGGTAGCAATTAAACAAATTAGTAACATGTGTCTTCACCTCCTGTTTTATGTCAAAATGGCTGAAGTCAAAAAAGTCTGTTGTCTACATAGGATCTGGCAGTAAGGTGGCATTTCAAAAAATATAACAATAAAATGGCTTGTTTTGGGGGTACTAACTGTGTAAATCTTGAAATTTAACTTTTAATTGGTTGTCACTCCCTCAGATACTGAAAATGTTTCATGTTCATTCTTTGGGTCCCTAGTCGACACACTAAACTTTCCCTTCAGCATTATGGTGCAAAGGCTTTTTAAGGTCTTGTTGGAATCTTTGACAAAACAGTTCAACGTGATCTTGGACAGTAAGAAAATGCCTGAGGAATGGGGGAAAAGTGTTGATTTTTAAGAAAAAGGTTGATGTGCAGAGTTGTAGCACCTACAGAGGGATAAAGTTAATGAGCCACACAATGAAGATTTGGAAAAGAGTAGAGGAAGCCAGGCTAAGAGAAGAAGTGATGATGTGAGCAGCAGTATGCTTTCATGCCAAGAAAGAACACTGCAGGGGCCATTTTCAGTTTGAGAATGCTGATGGAGAAGTATAGAGATGGTCAGAAAGTGTTGCATTGTGTCTGTGTGGATCTAAAGAAAGCCTATGACAGGGTGCCATGGGTGGAACTGTGACATTGTGATCTGTAATGAGAGCAGGGAGGATGTGGAAGAAAACCTGGAGAGATGGAGGTATGCACTGGAAAGAAGGGGACTGTGATAATAAATTAACCCTTAGATATCAGTATTGTGTCATAGCCCCTCAAGTCTTATCCAAATGCACTAAATGCCCTTACCTTCAGGTTAGGGTCCTTCAGAAAGGATTTAATGCATCTGCAAAGTAAAGCTGACATTATAAGGTGACTTGAACATAATACGTTGCGTGACACTTTCGAAAGTGCTTAGAGGGGTGGAGGTTGACTTTCCCCCAGGAGACTAGATGCTGTTATCTGTTTAGCCCACCAAGCATTCAATTTCAGTTTGGTTCAGTATAATACTCATTTTAATTCATATCCATTGTTGAAAGCTGTGAATGTTACTCAAAACTAGCCAGCGGTTATGTGCCTGTTTTTTTACCCTTTGCCTGGGGCACCAACTTATTCCCTAAAGGGGGGGCTATATCCACTGCAGTCTGTTTTGTTGGTTGACAGAATCGTCACTTCCCTGCAACAGTAATATCGTTTTTCTCCTTGTGGCATGAAGCCTTTTCTCAGCCTATCTATTTTTTGTGATAAACAGCCATATGCCAACAAGAAACAACACAAAAAGCTGGATGTCCTTAATTGCTTCTTGTTTATTAGAGGGATACACTGTATCACATCTCTGTGATGTCATTTAACTTACTGGTTGAGGGGTCAGGCTACCCCACCCACCAGGTAATGGTATGGTCACCAGTGGAAACACTAAAACTGAAACTGAACTGAACTGTATTGCGTGGTGAAAACATGGCTTTTGAAACAGTGTCATGAGTCAGTTCCTAACCCAACCTAGTAGGTTGTTTCTAAACATGAAAACAGAATATTGTACTTCTTTTCCAAATCTAACCACATGTATTTTTGGCCTGAACTGAACCAAGTAACCTAGACCTTCAAAAGCATTTTGTACTATAATGCTAAAGGGGAAGTTTAGTGTGTCGACTAGGTACCCAAAGAGTGCACATGGAAACAATTCAGTATCTGAGGGAGTGACAACCAATTGAAAAAAATTAATTTGAAGATTTACAGTTACTACTCCATAAACAAGCCATTATATTGTTATATTATTTGAGATGCCACCATGCTGCCAGATCCCACGTAGACAACAGACTTTTTGACTTCAGCCATTTTGACATGAAACAGGAGGTGTAAACACATGTTACTGATTTGTATAATTGCGACCCAGCATGAATAGAACAGAGCCTTTAGTAACACCTTAGTTTATCTACGATTTAAGGACAACAATGATAAAGGTCCATAATCATCATTTCAGAAGCACCAGGGACACTTACTGCATTCCAACAACAAGTGCATTGTACAGTAGGTTAAGAGACAACTTAATGCCTACTTTGAAGGAGTGGCTCAGTGTAAAGTGTGAAACCCTACACTTGGGATCAAGTACGGTCTCAAGAACAAAGTTGACTAAGAATTCTGGTCCACTTTTGTCTACTTTTTGGAAGATCTAACAGATCCAGTAAAGGTTATTATTATGTTTATATCTCTTTACCTTATGCTCTTTTAATCTTTTTGTCCATTAGAAAGTGTGCCCACACGCCCTTCTCTCACTCAGTGTGTGTTTATGTGCCCCCCAAAAAATTGCAAGATAAAAGTTGTGATCATCATTTCAGCAGAAGTAAGAAACTATTGAATAATTTACACATGTAGTGTAGCGTGCACAGAACCTGACAAATAATGAATTGTATTTTTTTTTTGGGCTGTTATAGAAGAAATCAGGAGCAGACCATGAAAGACGACACATAGAAACAAAAGCTTCTGTTTGATTTTTAAGTAATCTTTGACAATAGGGATTTCAAAAACATAGAAAATAAAATAAAGTCAGAACAAGATGACAACAACTACAAGACTTTGTTCACCTGTCAAATTTCAGATTAGATCCATGCCAATTCTTTGAATATGGATGTTGCTATGAAGAAGTTCTGAATTCTGACACATGGATTTTTCACAGAGGAATTAAATGCTCACCCTGGCAGCAAAAAAACCCTACATGTATAATGAGCACAGCTTGTGTAAAGATTTGCCATAATTATCAAATGAATTCTTGAGTTACTGACTTAGAAATAAAAATTAAAAAAAAAGGTCATAATGAACTTGACCTCTGACCTCTAGAAGCCAAATTTTAATTTAGTTCATTCTTGTGTCCAAGTAGAAATTTGTGCAACATTTGAAGAATATCTTTTTGATCATTCCTGAGAGATCATGTTGACTATTATTGAACTGATGTGAGGTCATGGTGAAACTAATTTATCATTGAGTTCAAGAAAACGTTTGTTCCAAATTTAAAAAATGTCTATGAGGGTGCTCTTGAGCTTTCAGGATTAAAAAAATGTGACACATCATCAACCCAAACAATCATGCCCAATCAACTACAATGACATTGAGTTTCCTCAATAACAGTCGCCTAAATAAGAAATCCTGTATCTGTCCGTTCATCTGGATCTACACCAAAATGTAAAGGATTGTTTCTTAGCTTATTTCCCATCCTCCCACCAGGTTCTTGGCGAATGCAATATAAAGGCAGGCTAAACTGAATGGGCTGAGCAGTGTCCTTAAACACAGAACTTAACAAAAAATATATTTTTTACCTGATATCACTGGCCATGTTATCTTCAAGAATAAGGGAATGTATTTCTTTCTCTATCAACTTGTTTAACTAAACCCATTTTTATGTCCATGCAAAATAACAATTAATGTAAACAGTAGCTTCATCTTCGATTGTCTTTCTCTCTCATGAACGCAGCAGGGAATTTGCTACATAATGAAGAGAAGTGCATTAGACTTAAAAGCAGCATGCTGAATTCAAATAAGCACTACTTCAGTTGTGTAATATATCTTTAGTCAGTATGTGATTTGATTTTACTAAAGTATATTAACTTCGATATATTTAGACCTGGCTAATTATAAAGATACATTATACATATTAAATTCAAGACTAAGCTAATCCAATTGCAGGGCTGAGAAGAAAATCTGCCACTTCAGCACCAAGCATGCACGGACTGGACTCTTACTTTTCATGCAAAAATCTTTTGGAAACTTTTTGTGAGAGGTCTCATGATTTTTTTTTTCCCCCATCCAAATCTAGCAAATAGAATTACATGCAGAACAAGAAAAATAATTTATTTATTTGGAGCTAAATTGTCCGCCCTGTTGTTGTTTTATATTTAGAGTGGGTGTGTGAGGAGCTGTAGTATAATGTTCATGGAGAAAGGGGATTACACAGCCCTGCATTATGTTAAATATGGAAATCTTGCAAGTAAGCATGATTTGTTTCCCTCAGTGTCAAACCTTTAGGAGTTGGAACCAGACGGATTCCCAAAATGTACACTGCACCTCGTCCCATCAAATTTATTGGGCAACATGTGGAAAGCAAAAATGAATGTTTGAAGTTACCTTTAAACCTTTAAAATCCTTTAAAATCATCATTGCATTGTAATGGAGTTGTATACTTTTTTAGGATGTGGTGTCCACTTAAGTGCACTGGACGTGTAGTGCTCACTGTTCACTGAACACATACTGCTTCATCTTGGCATACATGTCCACCGACAGTGAAGAAAGCAGCTGTGTGTGCTGCTCAAGTGCTCCGTGAGGTTTCCGGTCCGTTTTGCATTCTCCATGTGCCGTGTGCCAATTGCTATTTCAGACGAAACATGAAGAGTCTGTGTGTGATCGTGTTCACTATAAACAATGCATTAATTCATTTCAACTAGTGTTTTCAAGATCAGCCTCAGTACCTTCACTGCTGCCTTTTTTTTCCCCCAGTGTTTAAGATGATTTTTTTTTAATCTTTTGCATTCAAAACATTCCATGACTGTTCATGTAGCATGTTTCCACCATGTGTAAATCCTATTCCTTCAGTGGAACATTTTGTCAGGACTGTGACTTTGTGCGGTTTAAAATAAGGGAGTGAATGCATGTGTGGGTGACGGAGGCAGAGAGAGTGTCCACCCTTACCCTTTAGGTGGATCTTATTTTCTGGGCTATGCACCAACACTGAGCTAACTGAATCCAAGCTGTCGTAGTTGCTGCATCCAAGAGGACCCGTCCTTGTTTCGGTTACCTAGGAAACAGAAGAACAGCAAAATGTTTTCCAATATATATGTAATATATATGTATTCTATCTAATATCTCCACATGAGCAGTGTATGAGGCAGATATTTTCTCCATTTTTAGGCAGTTAAGTACACAGCTTGTGGCAGGCAGGCTGTGTGGAGGCAGATAGAGGACTGGATGTGGCAGAACCCTCTGCCAGCAGAGACAACCATCACCGTCTTTTATGCATCACTCCACACCTGCAGCCACAGCTGCCCACAATGTGGCAGCTGTCTCACGGAGAACAGACGAAGGGAAGGAGGGGAGGTGAGTTCAACTCAGTAGCAGCAGAAAACCAAGACACAGGGGGGAGAACAATTGGGTTTACTAGCTTTCAGCAGACATGTTCTGCTGTGAGGTCTCATAATAACATTGTTATGTACATACGTACATGTGTGAGTCACAGCACAGGCAAACTTACGGTTAAATAGAATTACGACTGCCTCTTGATCAGAAATGTTTACGTGGCCCTCAATGCAGTAAATACTTACTAATTAATAAAGAATAAACATTAATGATAGCACACAATAAGCATAGCACACTTTTTCTTCTATTTTCATATCATATACATTGATATTGTTTATGCAAATAATCACTCTCTTTGCACTGTTTATGTATCTTGTTGCCTTGAGCTACAACATTGCATTCAAATATTTGACTACAATACAGTGTCTTATGCCAAAAAAAAAAAACTGTAACAATTACCACATTAAACTGAATCACCTTAAACCCCAACATTTTACTTTCCACAGTGTTGCAGCTGCACAGCTGCAGGATCAGCACCATGAAAATAAAAGCCAGGTGCAGTAATGTTGGACTTCACAGCTGTAACTGCTCTGTGTCTGCCCTAATGTACAGAAGGTCGTGTCAACGTCATCGATAGCAACAGAGTCAACAAAGTAGCTATTTGTGCTAATGTCCATTATCTGAGGCCAGTTTTTAAGCTTGTTCAAATTCCTGACAAGCAGAACGAAGAGGTTTGATCACAATTTTCTATTTGAGGTCCTGGTTCAGTGACAGGCAGAGCTGGAAGTCATGTGAGGAGGACAAATCAAAGCCAATTTATAGCATATACAGCAGAATTTAAAATGTTATCCTGCATCCTGTGAATATAGATTGAAGAAGTGGAGTGGAGCTGCAAGAGTGGTTTGTGAAAGTTTTTTTCTGTATTACAGGTTGATCATGATAGACAAGAATGATAATGTTTGACCACAGACACAGACATTTTTACACTCAAACCATTCTGCAGAATAAGGAAACAAAATGTCAATGAAAGAATTTCTTCAATTATTAAATTTAGTTGCATCCGTCATTGTATTAGTCATAGTCATCACCTTTTAACTCCTGTAGGGAGCTTCACTAATAATCCACCTGAGAGCTGTCCCCCTTGTCCCCGCTTTTGTTCAAATTCCCATGAGCCCTTTGTGAAGTGGATCCCATAAACCTCGACTATGTTCTTTTTAATCACCACCGTGCATTATTCAAACATGGCAAGTTAGTGCACGTTTTTTTTTCATGATTCCAGTGCAATAACATTTTGTGTGTAGTTAGTGGTAAAAAAAAATATCTGTGCCATTACATTGTATTTCTTTGTCAAGCTAAATGGTCCAAGTGACCAATAACAATACTGTTTTTCAATTTTCAAAAAAAGATGTATTTTTCAAAATTTTAGACCCTAATATGGGGCTGAGTTCCACTTAGAGAATTTCCAATGTCATTGTTGAGGTATATACATAGAAAGGATGTACTGCAGTACATCCTGACCAATGTATTTTATATACTCACTAAGTTTTTTTTAGAAAAAAAAAAACAAACAAAAAAAAAACAACCTCTCAGGCACCCAAGTTTATCTTGAACGTTGTTGTTCTGGTTGGCTGTCCCACTGAATTTACCTTAAACATGGACTCTCTCCATTCAGGTTTGCTGGTGAATTCTGGTCAACAATCACTATCTTATGTACTGCATATCAATAAAATCCCAAAAAACTCTCTGCTAAAACTGTCAGCATGAACATAAAAGTGTGAGTTTTTATTGCAGAGGCGTAGCAACATCTCCAATGCTCAATACAACAATTTAAATCTGAACTGGTTTGTAACTGTTCCACCATAAATGTATCTCTTTCCGCAACCTGGTGCCTCTTTGCGAGTTTACCGTTTTAGATTCTGTTACACAGGCATCAGTCTACCCATGTAGTCTACCTACGGCACATTTATTCTAATAACAAGCAATGTGTGTGTTATCAAAGGCTGACATATCTTCTTCCTCTATGCTCCTCTGTGGTCCATTAAATCATTACCATAAAACAAAAAAAAAAACATAAACACAGTGGTTCATTTTCACCAGCCCAAATGTGTACTGACCCGCTGCTGAAAATAGCTGCCAACGGTTCCACTATTTCCTCCTGCTTGGGGAATATTTAAAGTCACAGCACCCAGCTGCTTTGGACACCAAAAAAGCAATGTGAAATATTAAAGTTACAGCAAAATGTATACTGTGGTCAATAAAATAATTCCTTTGTAGAACATTAATTTTTTCCAACGACGTTATGAGGTTTTATGTGGAGTACATTTTTTGATTGCAGGTTCCCTCCTGTTTTTGGCTCTTGACAACTGCAGCGCTGTGATAAAAATATTCTGCCTTCCTGTATATAATACTGAGAGATTTCCTCCCATTTTCCCACTGCAGAGTTTAAAGTAACACAGAAAAGGAAGGGAAAAATAGCAGTCTAAACTGGAAATGTGAGTTCTCCTGGAGATAAAGATAATGTAATACCGTCCCACCTCCTAGTTGGCACTGTCGTAACACAGAGCCCAGAGGCGTAAATGGACACAGCTCAAGTATGTCCCACTCAGAGTTGCTCATTCTCGGGTGATGAGTCGCCCTGGCAGAACACGGCGCAGCAGGGGGCTTGCATAATAGAATTCCTCATTTTGCAGAAACATGTGAAGGATGCTCCTCTCCAAATCCTCTCCTATTTCAATTTGATTAAACAATCAAATTAACTGTGAGGCTTTTGGCCCTCTTCATTTGACAACACCTACAGTAACTAGTGGTCACAACAAAACAGAAAGAAAATATTGTATATTTAGTAAAGATGTCAGGCAAGAATCAGACTTTTCATTCTGTAACCCGTCTGATTTTGTACTGCACAAAATATGAAAGCAGCAGGGCACTGTGAAAAGTCACCTGGCTGAATAGTTGGAAGGTCTGACCGGAGTCAAGTCACAGAGTCTGGACATAGCAAGATAGAAGTGGAGCCCCACTTGTACGTAATCATATTTTTATTGGAACAATGTCTTTTAAATATTAAACTCATAAATATTTGTAGTATCCTTGAAGGACAAAAATAGTATCAAACAGAACAAAATGCCAAATTTTGGAAAAAAAAAAAAAAAAAGTCGGCTGTTGCAAGTCTTTTTCAGTATTTTTAAGTTTGCTACATTATGCATGGCCAGAAGTGGACCTTCTGTAAGGTGTCTACCAATAAAGGTGTTTATAAGAGCATAACAGTTAACAGCCATCGTTGCCAAGTGGGTGAGGCTTTCCTGCGTCGTGGTGCTATGCAACCAGGTCTTCACAGTGCAGAGAAAGATCAAAGCTGTCGCAACTGAAATCAGGAGCGAAAGGCGTAGTTTTAAGAGCCTTTCCACCTCCGACAGCATGCCACAGGTTTGTGGCTGAAGGTCATGGAGGATATACACGATGACCAGGACGTTGGTGACTTTGCGGCTTTTACAGATATCTCCCTGCATGGCCAAATCCGGGCTTAGTTGCTCTTGTAGAGAGTATGTCAAATCCCAGCAGACTCCCTTGAGCCACCTTAATAATGGCCTGCCATCACGCAATTTCTTGGATCGATTTTGTGCAGTAAAGGGAGGTACTTGAAGTGGGGGTGCGGGAGAAGTCTGTGTTCTCAGGTGTGGTATCAAAAGGTCCTTTATTGCTTGTAGCATGTATTCTGATGGCATCTGCACTAGATTTTTGCAAATGTTTGGAGCAAATGCCCTTGTGAAAACAAAGTCAGATGATGCATTATTAAGAGCGAGGACATGATGATTGAGTTAAATTGTACTTCAAACAATAATGCAATAAATACATTTGAAACATGTTTGTACCCACTTCTCGTGGGTGCTACTGTAGAAAGGATTATGGGTCTCATTTCTGGTATGATAGCTGAAGTAGTGGTAAACATGTTATTATCACTAGCTAAGTAAGTGAGTAAGTGTATCATGCTCTGTGTGACTTGCATTCATCTGCTCTTAGTCTTAACTTCAACAATGGTTTTTTTTAGCATCATCTGTGTCATAACTTTGAGGGTTCATTGGGTGTGTCTATTTGGTTGGATGTATAGACCCAGAACACCCTGGAGAAAATACAGTGTATAGCTAATGCTGCTCAGAAATGTCCTGGGATCCTTCAGGTGGAGGCAGAAGCAAATGTGACTTGACCAAAGATAAACAACACAAAATAGATGAATAGATGGATAAAAACAATAGATCTGTAAAGCAATTAAAGCGGCTGGAAGTGTGGATTAATATTCTGAGTACTGCACAACATAAAAAAAGGCATGATTAAATAAACGGCAACAAAAGCTGGAAAATCAAAGTTTAACTGTCAAAATCGTAATTCATTTGATCAGGACAGTGTGGCTGTGGTTCAATCAGATTTTACTGACATTGGCGTCATAATATTAGCAAACAACTGACAACAAATTCACATTTTCAGGGATTAGGCTTTTTCTTTATGAACCCTGACTGACAACTGGGTCCAGCATCCCAGTGGGGACAGTGATCAATACAATTAAATTCTCTGATACACCTGAAACTTTTGGAAATATTTTACTTACAATTTATTCCTGGGAAAAGAAGCATGGAAGCTTTTTATTTTATTCACTGAATCCCACTGTGTTGTGTTACGATTGAAACGATTTTTGTACTTTTGTAATGAAATTTGCTTTGTATTAAAGCTTAATGAATAGAATGTAATAAAAACCCCTGTAAGCACAGAAAGGAAAAAATAATATATTGTATATTGGAGACAAATTTTGGCCTCCTAATTCAGAGAAGTTTGGTTTACGTCCCTGAGCATCAGACATTGAATGCTGAAATCTTATGACTTCTACTGTAGCGTTCTTTTACCTAACCTCTACAAACTCCCCATGTAGCTCCTGGCATCTGCAGAGGAGCTCTTGTGCTACAGCCGGTTGGGAATCTTTGTTATTGGAAGCATGTTGCACAGCTACTGACAGGGAAAGACAGGATTTGTCACCAGGATGATTCAACAGAAATATGAGGACATTTTCTTTTTTCATAATTGTGTGTTAAATTGAGGGTATGTTTGTTGTCATAGTTCAATAAACATTTTTAAACATTTTTAAATGTTTAATTTTAATACCAACTATGTTTCACAGACCTGGGGAAACAGTAGGTAACTAAATTATTCAAGCATGCTGAATTCTGTGTTTGTTTGCAAAACTGAACATAGTTTTGTTCATTTGAGACTCTATGATCCCAATAGAGTACAGTATCATTTATAGTTTAGCTTCACCAAAAATACCTCTGGGACAGTTTTGGTTGCTTGCTTTTTATTATACTGATGCTTGCATTTCTTTAACTAAAGCGTTACACATCACAAAGTTGGTATAAATGAATGAGGTGGGCAGACAGGCGGACTTATTGAGAATTCGGGAAAGTCACTGCTGTGTCCTTGCCATTGACAACTAGTGATACTTTGCAGCAGAGGCGAAGGAAAGTGGCTTCTATTGACACATCCCATCATGCTTTTTCACACCACTTTTCTTACATTTTGTCCTAACAAACACACACATTTTGCAGAGCAGCAAATACAGTGTTTTTTTGTTAGTTTTTTTTTTCTCTCCATGAAAATAAGAAACTTCTTCTGATTTGCATTAGTTATGTTTGGAATTATGGCTCTGTTCTGGGAGCTCCTTGCCTTCCACATATATGTGAAAAGAGAACTGCTTTCAAATGTTGAGAAGTTTTCGGATGATTGAAATATGAATATGTGCAAGGGTCCGGTAGTGTTGAGTGTCTGGTTGTTAGGGTCATTTTTTGTTTCCTGTTTTATTTTGAAGTCTTTGTGTATTAAAACCATGTGTTCCTTTCCTCCTGTGCTAGATTGTCTCGTCAGTTTCTTGTCAGTGTTCCAGCATTATCTATCCTAGTGAGTTTCCTTGTGTAGGATCCTGTTTTTGTCCTCTGGTATCTGAATTTAATCTTGTGATTTGGTACTTTTGCTTGGTTTATTGGATTCCCAGTTCTGACCTGTGACTCTGATTAAAACATTTCTGATTAAGATATTCCCTGCTGTTAGACTTTGCTTTAGAATCCCAAGTTCTTTACATGATAATAATGTGCTGAAAATATGTTGCAGATAAGAAGCAAGCAGCCCATGTGCCCAGGTTACGACTATGGTTGAACAGATTATATACTGTACATATCTTGATGAAGAAATGCAGACTTGTTTTAATATGATGTCTGAATGATTTGGAAAATAAAAAAGAAAAAAACTAAAATGTGTAATGGGGTCTCACAATTCATGTGGGGTGGAGCTGAAACGACACAGAAATAAGCAAAAAAAAAAACTAAAATTTTACAGCTCCAACTGTGGATAACAAATGCAAACATCAAGGAAAAGTTCAACGCACTCTGAGTCTGGAGTATAAAAAAACAGCTGCCAGCTTAGGTGATCTTAGGTGAACCCCACAGTTTTGGTAAGTATGATTCATTTACATGCCCAAAATGTGTAAACCTAAAAATACCACAATTCCCCTTTAATATTGCTTGGCTAAAATAAAATTCAATAAAAAAAGGTTGTTACTTTAAAGGTATTCCTAATTTCCACTCCCTTAAACTAAACCCCTCAAACTGTCTTTACTAAAGACCTGCTGTTAAATAGGAATAAGAAACTGCACAAAACCAAATTTCCACAGTGTGTGTTTCAAAGAATATCACTGGATGGACTGAGAAGAGAAAACTGATGCAGAAAACAGATCTTAATGGTCACCCTTTACTTATTTACATTTGTTTTCTGCTTGGGAGAAGATAATGGATTGCGTTAGTGCGACAGTCACTCATTAGTCTCTCCCCACAGTCATAAATGCATCAAAATGGGTACGATTTCAGCTCCTAATTAATTCAAACTCAGCAGATAATGTGTTTGTATGGCCTAACGGGAGCTGTACTGACCGAGATGCAGCATCCATGCTTCAATAGGCAAAGAAAATGATGCTAGTTGTTTTTCAGTTTACAATTTAAAGTCGTTTTCAGTTTTTAAGCTTGTCAACAAATAGTATGCAGATGCCATCGCTTTTCTTATTTCTATAGACTTCTATTTATACTTGTATATTGCAGCAAAGTTTGTTAAGATGTTGCTTCTGCTCACATTCCCTGACCAAGTTTTTTGTTATGATTTTTCCTCGAGTCTTTCAAAGGAACAGTGAAGCACTTGATTATTCAAAATGTTTTCCAACAAATCGTTGATGATGGTTGAGAACAGAGAGCACAAATTGCTTTTACCTAAAGAGTAACATTTTATAAGTTTGAAAGGATGAATTTTAAAGCGCCTCAGTAACAAAAATAGACATGTCATGACGCTAGTGTGCGGAACACTTCTCTGTAATGAGCCAACGTTTTTGAGGTAGACACAAAGTTGACGCTTAATATTCAGTCGGACATGCTATTTAAGTTGATGCATTAAAGCACAGTCCATCCACCCACACACCTGCTGACATTGCATGAATGCCAACAGATCTGTACCAGTGTGAAAAATGTGTTAAATGATTGTGTTATTTTTCCAGTTGAGAGAGAAATTGTTTGCAATTAACAATAAAGAGAGTTGATAAAAGCCTGCTGGTGTTTTTTTCCCCAAATGCTAATTCCCCTTGTTGGGTGAATCAAGGATTAATTATGAGGGTAAATAAAATGAAAATAAAATGAGCATTCATGCATCTGTGGGCTATAGTGCACTCTCACTGTGCTTTTATTCAGGTTGTCGTTGTCAAAAATAAAATTTGCAATTAACAATAAAGAGAGTTGATAAAAGCCTGCTGGTGTTTTTTTCCCCAAATGCTAATTCCCCTTGTTGGGTGAATCAAGGATTAATTATGAGGGTAAATAAAATGAAAATAAAATGAGCATTCATGCATCTGTGGGCTATAGTGCACTCTCACTGTGCTTTTATTCAGGTTGTCGTTGTCAAAAATAAAAAAATAAATAAATAAATAAATAAATAAATAAATAAACATGTT
>KV751329.1:3101590-3122823 GCA_001698575.1 Mola mola | reverse complement strand
ATTGTCAAAAATAAATAAATACATAAATAAATAAATAAATAAAAAAATAAACATGTCCTTGCAAGCTTTAGCATTTAAGGAATGAAGCACCTTGAAAAAGATTGTGTGTATACCTTGAGAGCTAGCAGAATCTATTTGTTATAGGTGCAGCAAAGGGTAATATATCCCAAAGGAATAAATAAATAAATAAATAAAAAAATAAACATGTCCTTGCAAGCTTTAGCATTTAAGGAATGAAGCACCTTGAAAAAGATTGTGTGTATACCTTGAGAGCTAGCAGAATCTATTTGTTATAGGTGCAGCAAAGGGTAATATATCCCAAAGGGACAGTTATATGGGAGCGGTAATGTTTGCACATCTACTTTGATGGGTGGTTGTTTTTCGACCTGCAGAACTGCAAACTCAGACTACATACTGTATACAGTAGCAAGTAAACAGGGCATTTGCATAGGTGCTAAAAAAAACATTATCCAGCCTCACTTGTATATATATATATATATCCATCCATCCATCCATCTATTTTCTACCACTTATCCTGTTAGGGGTCGCGGGGGGGCTGGAGCCTATGTCAGCATCTTCGAGTGAAGGCGGTGTCACCCTGGACAAGTCGTCAGTTCATTGCAGGGCTGACATATAGACACAAACAACCATCCACACTCACATTCACACCTACGGGCAGTTTAGAGTTACCAATTAACCTACTAACTCTCAGTTTGCATGTTTTTGGACTGTGGGAGGAAGCCGGAGTACCCGGAGAGAACCCACGCAGACACAGGGAGAACATGCAAACTCCACACAGAAACCTCTTGCTGTTGAGGCGACAGTGCTAACCACTGCACCACTGTGCCGCTGTGCCACCATATATATATATATGTGCTTAATAATTGGCTGTATGCCTATGTGCAGTACCTTAATAGCAGAGGTGGCGATCTGTAGGTGGTGCAGGCGCCTCAGGGTGCTCTCTCGATCTGTGAAGTAGGAAGCAGCCAGCTGATGTAGCAGTTCAAGAGACACCACTGAGCTGTTGCTGTTGCTGTTACTTTCAGACTTCTTGTTCAGCTTCTGCTTGTCCAGGAAGATGGTCAAAGACTCCTCTCCTATGGATGAAGAGTCAAACAATAAATCTTATCAGTTTTTTTAAGTCACCAACTGAGCACAGCAAACTGCCAAAAAATATCTATATTTTTCATTCTTATCTAATAAAATACTGAATCCTCTCTTTTTCTACAAAGGCAACAATACTGATTTTGTGTTTGACATTTCTTACTTTTAGCTTATTCCTATTCAGACTGTTAGGTGACATTAGGCATCATTATGACTGTATTTGAGAGGGGCTGGGTAGAGGGTTAAAAACTAACCCTTTGTTAGAAAAATAACCAAAATTCATCCCCCTTGGTAAGCTCTCCATCCACCCTCCAGGCCCAGATCAAGTATATTGGATAAATTATTATTAAAGTTTGATATTCCCACTCTTAATCACAGAAGTATTGTTTGCCTTTGCCCACCAGCAGTCCTCAAAATGTCTTTGGCGGATGAAGACGGATCTCCGCTATTCACAGTTTTGACTTTCTACAGTGTACAGAATGTCCACATATTTCCCTAGTAGCTGTCAGAACTGTAGTATTAGTAGTACTGAAGTATTGATAGCGCAGTGTTGTGCAGAAACAGAGAAATGTTGCTGGTAAAGAACGCTTTGGATAGTCTAAATAACATCAGTTTTTAAGCCGAGGATAGACGATTAGCTCTGTGATTTCCCTGAATGTGTCAATATAAGCTGACTGATCCCCTATTGATTATCCTGAGTTCAATATAAAATGCCCAGAAAAAGCTTTGAAAATGCTTAGAGCTGCTATAATTACTCTAAACAGTACACTTGAGACTTTTAAATAACACAACATCATCATTAACACAAGTTCCTTTAAAATATTAAACTTGACACAGATGACTGTCCAAAATCATTCATTTTTGATCCCAAATGTGTCTAATTACACTGTTGCAGGTTTATTTTGTAAGACAATTAATAAGAGAAATTATTTCAGTTTCTGAAAGTGTCATTTCAGCCTCAGGATCTAGGAAAAAAACAAAAAAACAAAAACTTTTAGAGCTATGTGTTTTTCCAACAGTGATGATAAACTAATTGCAAAGTGTCTCACATAATGCTACTCATTCAACAATATATGTGCATTTCAATGAGCATTAAGACTGTGAATGAGATAGATACATGGGTGAAAGGATAGACACCAGTTGAAAAACGAAGTCTTGGCTTAGTATAGAATGCACAGCATATCTCATATCCAACAACTAACAAAACAGCAATATACCACCAATACTGGACCAAACCAGTCTAGTCTCACCAGATGGTGCATGAATAACTCACTAGTTTGTGGAGTCATTTCACACGTTATTTAAATGCATTTTTTTGCTTTGTTAGTACCATTTAAAAGCATCCACATTAAGCTTTCTTCATTAATATTTAGATTTGAATGAAAAACTGTTTATGTTAACGCAGCATTAAAAAAATGAAAACGATCCATCTAAACAAGCCGTGACTCATATTCTCTGTGAAACCAAAAGCTGATGTTGGCTGGTAATGATTAAAAATGATATATGTAAATTACGTTATGTTTTGACTATAAATATCTGCTGACATGACATCTCTCTGCATTACAAATGCTCTATGCTCCAGCTCCTGAATGACCAAAAGAAAGTCTTTACTTCATATAGTTTTAGAGGCATTTTTAACTTCAGCTTTTATTCTTAGATAGAGAATAATGTCACCACACATCCAGTTTGGTATAAATGTATTATTGAACTATTTCTGAACCTTGGATCAAGTTAACAGGAAGTTAGCCTGAAATTTGAAAATTTGTTGAGTCTGTTTGACATATTTGTTGTGCATTTTACCTAACATAAAGTTTGACTAAAGAGTCATTGATTTCACCAACAAATAACATTGGTTGATGTTATGAGTAATTGTGTCAAACTGTCTCTCTAATACATAACCATCTTAGTTTCAGAGTTTTTAACAAAGCACACCATCACTTTGTTTCATTCAGAAACAAATGTATGTATGTAGTATAATGTATGAGCAAGGAGACCAATCTGGAATGCTATGCAGACAACTAACAAGAGAGTCACAATAGCTTTGCTTTAGTCCATAGTTAATCAGAATCAGGCTGTGGTCAAATTCCCTTCCTGTTAAACACTTACCATAGCCTCCAACATTTAGGGTCTGAATTCACTGACTGTTAAATACAGTATTTGTACAGAGTAATGCCCATAAAAATGTGTCATGCAATTCCATAGCCAAAGGAAACTCTTGGATGGTTAACATTTGTGTCCAGATCATTAACTATCCTAAATGACAATGGGAAATTATGGAATTACTGACAATAACCACCTTTGTTTCAAGAGTGTAGTTGAATGGAATGCAAGGATACATCACTGTACTTCACTTGCTGCCTGTCGGTTAGAAGGATTATACAAAAGTACTCCATCGATTTCAATTCAATTTTCATCAAAATTACAACTTGTCATAACTCACAACTGATTAAATTTGGTGGCTAAAGGTCAAAGGTCAAGGGCACTCAAACGTTAAAAAATATATTTTTTCACAACCAAGTCCAGAATGAATGGACATTGAGAGGTCCAGTTGGTGTCATTTTGTAGTTGAGAGCACTACCTACAGATAATTAATTTTTGGGATTTCAAAATCAAAGGACAAGGTTACTGACAGGTCAAATAGGAGCTTGAAAGGTAAGCATTTATTGCTGGGGGGCATATGTTGAAGGAAATTTAGTTGCATTTTTGGGGGGTTGTACTGTCTGTGTGCCTTCATTGTGGTTTAATATGATTTTTTTTTTTTTTTTTTTTACCAGCATTCACTTTTGCATGCAATGTGTCATTAAACAAATAAAACAACTGTATTGGAGTTTTGTTCCTGTGCAAAGACTGCCATAATGCCCTTGCAACATTATAAATTACATCTTGACAGCACTGATTTTAGAGGATGCGTGTCATAGCATTAAAGGGATTTGAGCTTCAATGTGCACATGCAGAAGAGGCTGTCCGGATATAATCTAAACCATCAACTGAATATAAAGATGGACAGTGCGGGTCATAAACCCCCTCCCTTCTGCATGTTAGCAGGTAGCAAATGGGCCAAACTGAAAAACTTACAGTACACGTCAAATAAATTGTTCACAAATATGGTTCGAGTCATTTTTAGGTAGTTCTTGTGACATTGATGTATGTTGTGTTCATTGTGTTAGTGTTTATTTTTCGGATCAGTTTGGTTTGAATTAGTCCTTTGCTTAGATAAAAATTAGGTCATGATTGACAATTGCCAACTATTGTTTTTGATAACTGAGTCAGGTGGGCCTATGGATGGACTACTGAACAGACTCTGACACAAGATGACAGTGATCATATCCAGAATATGTTGGCTTCATTTTAGTACTGTAGGAAGTGGACACACATCATTATCTTTGTCTATGTCAATGGCCCAAACCTTCCTGCCACAACTGACCATTTTAAATAAATTACAGTTAATTCTACATAATTATTATAACAGTGGCATATTGTATCACACATTACACTGGATAAACAAATTGACCCACTTTTTTCTTATTTAATCAAAATTAGTTTTGGGAGGAGGTTGGATTTGTAATTGGTCACCATGACAAACCAGAACTGACTATGCTGAACTACCACCAAAGATGAACTAATAAAACATCAGTTGTCCTCTAGCCTCAGTCATCATCAGTATAATCTAACACTGGCAGTAAAGCAAACATAGCAATAAGTATCAGTATTAATGAATGTGCAAAAGTATTGTCGTGATCGCATTTTATCTTATTGTCCAACCCTCGATCTAAGCATCTTTCTCTCCTTATTTTCTTCACTTTTCAAGTAGATATATTTTATTTTTACAGTCTTTGTAACTTCAAACTTCAAACAAAACTTAAACTCAACTTAAGAGCACAATGTAACCCCGGCCGGTGAGTAATCATAAAATAAAAAAAGAAATGAAAATGGGGGAAAAAAAAGGAAAATGAAAGGTGAATCAACCGGGCTAGAGTCTCATTAGTAAGTAGGCTGCTTCATTTCGCTTAGGCTATTAATTTCATATAGAGTGGAAAATTACAATCTACCGCTGCATTCATCTCTGTTGTCTACGTCGCACTGATGATGCTCCTGTGCATGCGTCCGGTGATAAAAGGCACCAAAATTTGGCATCTGTGGATGACAACAACTTGATTCTTATCAAAGACATTGTTCAGTGGGTGTGTGTTGAGACAATGTCCTCTATGTGAAGATTGTAATGTAGCCTGCTTTACAAGATGTGCGGCTAACGTCGGTTTTAAATGACAGTGATTTGTCACACTTTAAACTCCATTAGATGTCTTATAAGTGAGTAAGTGTCTCCGGCTATTTCCTATTTTCACTGTATATTACAGGTTTTGATTGATCTGAGTAGCCCTGCCCTGTAAATGTCCTCCTGGCTCCACTGAATAGATGTTTGGATACTAAAATGTTGATCCTCCACTTCAATTTTCAACAAGACTCATAAAAACCACTGTCAGATGTATAAATGTACTCATACAGTATATCTGGGATGCTACTCACATATAACGACCAGAATCAGCAGTATATCAGTATCATGAGATGATTGCTCTGAACACAGTGTTGGTCTCAGGCCGGTGTTGCGCACACGATCGATGCTGATCAATTTTGTGAGTTACTTCTCTCATTGAAGATTGAGGTTAAAAAGAAAACCAACAGAAAGAGGCACATAAAGAAATGGGCCAATTTAATCCTCTCCTCCTTTGTGAGGCTGTGTGCAGTGCTCATCATTGGCAAAGATGAATTTAGCAGGTACAAGGTGTTTTATTGTCGCTTCTTTTCATGTGACATTTCAACTTGAACACAGAGGCAACATAGATTCTACGTCTCTGCTGCTACACTAGCATTAACTAATACTCATTGTAGTTTGCTGTGAAGTCCTCTGACAACTGTAATGAGCAGTTCAGCTATTTTTGATGTGCCCGAACACTTCACTAACCCGAGAATTAAAGCAAGTGTGTCACCGGCAGTCCATTCTTACCTCCCAGGGTAGCAGAAACTAGGAAGTGGGTCCCATACTTCTTGATGAGGTTTTCGTTGATTTGCTGCAGGGTTGGCCGTCGCCCCAGTAACCGCAGGTTGCGTAGGAACTCTGGCGCTAAGGGCAGTGGAGCTTTGAGGAAATTTCTCTTTTCTGTTGCCAGGCTGTTCACCTTCCAGTGGCTGAACTCCCTGAAATTATGAATACATTTAAAGGTTAGCATTCCATTACAGAGACAAATTCATATACATACCTAAATTGTACATGAGGGAACCAGCAAAAAACAGGTATTCAAAACCTTGATTTAAAGGAGAATTCTGGTATTTTCCAATGTAAGCCCTATTTTCTGAACTTTGAGGGTATAAAACTTAAATAAAATGACATCTTTTTTGAAAATGACTCCATACTGGAGTAATAATGCAACGGTATGGGACTAAATTGGCACAAATTTATGAAGCAGATTTATGCAAATTTGAAAACACTTGTGTTTCTTAAATATCAGAAAGCAGCAGACAAGTTTCCCTTGAGCCACTGATTGTGTCTGGGGAGCTCTGTCAGAGACAAGAAGCAGAACCATTCATTTTATACAGTATCTTTACTGTTATTGAATCAAAACACAGAGGCATTTCACTGTGGGTATCTATTCCATGTCACCAGACAATAGCAATAACATCTTTAGCATTGTTTGGTGCATCATGCCACATCCATAATTATTCTGTCTAGTTACTGGCAGGATAACAATTCCCATTCAAATAAAAGCAACCATTTCTTTCTGCTCACTACTCCTTGGAATAGGATAATTTCAATTACTGTAATTTGTAACGCAAACATCTTTGCAGTTTCTAACATTTAAAATGAATTAACAATGAATGTCATGTTTTCATGGGACAATAGCAACAATTCTTTAAGAAAAGCCTGACTTGATGGGTCTTGTCGCATTTTAATTTAATTACAAAACGCCAAAGTGAAGAGACAGCAAAGACTATATTTCAATTCAAATGGTCAACAGAACACCAACCCCCACCTCAAAAAGATAAGTCTGGAAAATGCATCCATTTCAAGTAGCTGATAATTATTTCATCAATTCAGTCATGCCACAGCACAGAATCAAGGTATGTGACGATTATACAGCAGCAGCAGACCACACCAGCAGAGACCTACAAATCCATCTCATATGCATACATTTGCTGGCTAAACAAGAGCTGGTGAGTATTAACCAATTATGTATGCATTCTCGCTCACCATGAGCGGCACACTGCTTTCCTACGAGCCCTCTCTTTGCCCCATACACAAACATGCAAAAAACACAGACAAATGTTCTGTATCATTCTCCCACTAGCTGCTCTTGAAATATTGTTTTGCAGTCATTACTGTACTTTAACCAACAGCACAATACTGTAATTATGCTGTTGACAACATTGAGACAACATAAGGATAAGGCAAAAGTCCAGTTGGATTAATAACACGCAATATGCAGTATACACATAGGATCATACAGATGGTATGGCACAGACAGCGATGGGCTGTAAGGAGTTGGTAATTGCTGCATTGCATATTAGCCTTAAAAGGACAACCAAAATTGTAGCTGTTCAGCACGAAGTGTGACAAAGCTTTCCTCAGAGGTAATGGAACTGCGAGCATATGGTCAAACTTGGTGCTTTATTAGGAGGTTCATTCTCACATAATACACCAATTAGTGACTGTAGCCTGGTCACAGTCACTGTGCAATTTCTACAAGCTAACAATGGCTCTGGTCACTCTGGGCTCTTGTATGAGAGTGGGGCATGTCAGAAAGTGAGTGTGAGGGCAAAGAGGGGAGAAGCAAGTTAAAAAAAAAAGAGAGAGAAGAGAATTAAGTAGATTTAAAATACAACAACAAAAAATGTTTGCTTTGTCAGCATCTATCTGTTAAGTTCAATTCAGTATAGATGTTTTCAATATATTCATCATCTGAAAATGCTGCAAAGATAAAGATGCTATAAATGTCCGGAACACATTGGAAGGACACACTCTACATTGCATTTTTGGGTCAGAAAGTGTAACCAGATACACCCAATCTCAATACAATAAATGTACAGAAACATTACCAGCTTTCTATCTGTAGTAAAAGGATGTGATTGTCTTAAAATATGTTACTGACGCTTAATAATGAGTGAAATAGTAGAATTAAGCACCCATGGTCCCAACATTGTTGTTTTTACCCAACATTTACATTAAGACCAGTCATTTTGACAGTGACAGCAGCTCTCTCCTAATCAAAATAGAGTGAGCCTGTACATTATTTCATTCTCTTTATTTTCCTGCAGCTGTGGCTCAGATGGTAGAGCGGTCGTCCAGTGAAGGTTCGATCCCAGACCCTGCAGTCAACATGTCGTAGGTTCCTTCAGGAAGACACTGAACCCCAAATTGCTCCTGATGCTGTGCCATCAGTGTATGAATGTGTGTGTGAACGGGTGAATGCAAAAACTGGCGTGTAAAGCGCTTTGAATGGTCAACAATTACTAGAAAAGCGCTATATAAATACAGGACATTTACAATTTCTGTAACAGACCACACTTAGACACACGCCTCAATCCTTAACAAGCCATCGTTCCAGTAATATTCAGTTTTTGTTTCGTTTTTTTCCTGACAGACATTCAAATTACATGGAAATTACAGGGACACGTGGTGAACTGACCAGGAGAGCAGTTTTTAACAGAATTACCACTTTAACACTTTTGCTTTATTCAAAGATGAAAATTCTCTTTTTTGTCTCTTTTTCATAATTTGTACTAAGTGTACAAGGTTTGAGTGTATCTTAAACCACAAAAACACAACACTACTTTACATGTATAAAATAACAATAACAGCAAAACAGTTAAGATGATTTAATTTAAACTCAGTCACAGCCTTAGATACTCGAGAGTTGCTCTTCTGGTCGTTCCTAAATCAAGGCTAACATCTAAGGGTGACCAGACTTTTGCCACCAGGGCCCCCAACTTTGAAACCTGCCTCAGGAGATAAGGCTTGACGAATCAGTAACTATTTTTGAATCACTTCTTGAAACTCACTTTAATAGACTGGCTTTTAAGTGAAGACCCTGCTTGCTATTTAATTTGACTGTCTACTCATCTTAATTTATTTAATTGTTTTAACACTTTAATTATATACATTACTTTGACCTTTTTATCTTTAAACTGTTTTGTGTTTTTTAATCCGTCCCAAATTCCTATTATGTAATGTCATCCTTTTATCGCCTTTTATTGTTCTTATCTGTTTAATTTTACTTCACTGCGCTGTACATGATTTCACCTTTCTTAATCACTTTTATTCCTTTTAATTGCCACATGGCATGTGCTGTTTTGTTTTATTTTTTATTCAATTTTCTATTTTTTATTCTCAGTGTAACTGTTGTATGGCAGTCAGGGATGAGGCGAAGTTGTTGAATTTGCTTGTATTTATTCCTTGGAAAAATAAAACAAAACATTGCCTTCAGGCTGTGGTGTAGAGCATCAGATCCAAAGCATACCGCTTCTCTCATCTTTTACATAATATAAACATAACAGAAAATTTAGAAAGTATCTTGTTCTTAATCATAATCATAACTTCCCATACTGAGTGGGCATGAGTGCATAAAGTTACAGCACTTAACCATAACAGATGTGACAACAGATAAATGGGTCCTCCTGGCTACAGATGGGTCCTCCAGGCTACCTGCACATAGTGGAAGGTAGCTATGAATGACTGGCTAATACTGCCTTTCTTAACCCAACGCGTTCTCCCTAGCTTATCCCATAACAATTTTTTGTTACAACCACTCCCTTATCATCCAGACGCACAAGGCACACCGTTTGGCGTCAGGCAGAGACACCTTTGTAATTCAATATAATGCCATCCACATCAGATTCTGTTGACTTGATCAGATGAAGTAGTGCAACTTTCCAAAGTGAGAAGCATGAATCACAAAAATGACTTTCACTGGCGTTCATGTCACATTGGAAACCAAGAGTCACCAGTCATTTTCTAAACCTAACTAAGTAAGTTTGGCTGATAAAATTAATCAAAGGATGTTTTGTGCCAAAAAATAACTATATTAACTTTACCAGTAGACCTTGTTCCTCAGGATAAGATGCAAGGGACGCAAGCCATTGTGCATTCTGCATTCTGCATCGACTGGCAATGCCAGAGGGTACAGTTTGTCTTGAGTCCAAGCTCATAGCAAAACACTGGACATTAGACTGACCTGGGATGAGAAGATGTCAGTTTAACAGGTTAGCCTTGTCGCTGCAGTCAATTCCAACCTCATGACATGTGTTTCCAATCAATTGAGTTTAATGTGATGTCTTTTTCAATCAAGGCTTGTGTATATTAGAGCTACTAGGACAGAACCAAGTTCAGTGTGACTGTATTTGGAGTGGACCTTGATAATTAAATGTCTTACCAGTAAGCTGTTTCACTCCACCTCTACATCACATTTAAATGATGTGGAGCTCTCCAGCTGAGTTCTTTGTAGCATGATGTGTTTTCTTTCCACTCTTTTATTAGTGAGCTGTGTTCTGGGATTTTATGTATTAATTTGTTTTGAAGTTTGCAGTGTTGCCACTGCAGCAAACACTGTTGAACTTGTGACACACCATATTGTGAGATGTACCTGTAGCTGTGAATGTCTTATTATGTTGCTTTGATATGATCGAGGCAAGCCAGAGCTAATTGAATGATCTCAGTATGTCCCAGCTAAAAACAATCAGATCACTTTGTTTGAGCTACCTGTTTTAGAATCTTTCTACAAAACACAACAATATCTGCTCAGACAGAAAAAAGGAAGCACAAATTATTTTCATCGTCATTGTCATTATGATAATATTCCTGCACATACACAGCTCTAGTGAAATACAATCTTCTAGTGGTATTTCGACTCTGGTCCCAAGTATAAACATTTCCCGCAATGCAACTTTTACCTCTTTTTAGATCTTCTATGTAAAACCTTCTGATCAGCATTCAAGTTGTTCTCCCAAACTGTTAATATCTCCCACCAGTGTTTTTCCAGATACTGTTTATGTGCTGTTGTTAACTAGAGTACCTTTTACAGCCTCATTAACATAATAAAATGCAGGAATCTATGTGAAATATATTAAATCATTTCATACGATACAGGGTATTACTTAAAAAAAAAAATGTTTTTCCTGCAATCCATTCGAAGAATTCGAAACATCTGACATTGCTTTCATGAAGAATTCCAACAGAAAGATTTTAAGGGATTCATATATCTCATATGAATGTGTGAATGGTTAACGCTCCTGATGAGCAGGTGGCACCCTACGAGGTAGTCACCGCCACCAGTGTATGAATGTGTGTGTAAATGGGTGAATGCAAAACCTGTAGTGTAATAACACTTTGAGTTTTCAACAATGACTAGAAAAGCGCCATACAAACACAGGACATTTATCATTTAAATTCAAATCCTTTCTTAACAATTTTAATCCTTTATTTTCACTGATTAATTGGGGATTTATGTTCACATACCCTTGACTTTAATAAATCATCCTACCAAATGAAGACTCCCACTAGTCACCAAAGACATAACTTGAACTGTTTTCGCTGATCTTACACGTTGATATGCAAAATGTAATGCTCCATAATGCACTGAGGTAGATGGCCCAAGGATTTGGCTTGTACTAGAGCACTGCTTTGACCAGTTGTAGCTGCACTAAATTAATATTTGATCCAAAGTTGAAAAGAGTGCTAATCCAACTTTTCAAACTCTCCAAAATAGAAGTTAATTAATTAACTGATCATAATGTCATGTTCTTACAGTATGTGCAGTGAAATATTGATCCTACATTTTGCAATGAGAGTATTGTCCTACCTCATGTAGAAGGAGAGTATTTGTTGTGGCCATTTAGAATCAAGAGCAAACAAGACCCAAACAATTATAAAAGCAATATTTACCATTTGACTGGGGGTCTTACAAATGAAGGTCCAAAGTCAAAGTCACTCAAGTCTACAGCATTTATCTTTTTTTTTTGTTTGTTTTGCACAAATGATTACACAGCAAAAAAAAGGAACAAAAAAGACAGTGATTTGCAACTTTTAGTGAAACAAAATGGCCAAAATAATTTCAAACGCGACACTTACGACAAATAAATTGTTACACTAATTCCAGCAGCAGCTGCATGACAAATATCCCGCACCAAAGGTCAATCTAATTTGAATGCAGCAAACTATAATAATTAGGCTGCAGCCATCACATGCATCAGCAGGCATTAGTTGTAGCTTAGTATTGAGTTAAGCGAGTCACGGGATGGCAGCCAGCAGTTGCCCACTGATTAACTGGGCCTGACTTAAACTGATGTGTTTTCTGAGCCGCTTTACAGTGACTGAGCACTGGGAAGGAGAGCTGACGGCAGCGGGTCGAAAAGGAAAGAGGAGCATTGCATCATTTACTTTTCTCCTTGCCTCGCTCTCTAAGAGTTAACAGTTAGACTGCTGGCTGACTATGTGTCTAATGATGATAGATGGTGTTAATTAAAAGGTTTTAGCACAGCACTGATTGCACCTGCAGCTCCTGCACTTGGTTTCGCTGAAGCAGAGACATTTTTCTTCTCTCTTTCTCGCTTCAATCCTAAATGGGAAGCAAAAAAGTCTGCCTATGCAGAATTTTCTCTTAGATGTTACCCATGACAGCATTTTTTAAAGGAACATCTGGATGTTATTTGCCATCAGACAGAGAGATGGGACGAATGGACCAATATCAGGGTGATATTTGCCAAACACTTCACATCAGTGTAGCTTTGAGAAGGAGAATCCTTTCCTCTGGCCAACCTTGGACTCCAATCCAAGATAGTGCCATGGATGGCTGCCTCGGTACTTTGCGTTTTTTTGTGTGTCTTTTCAGTCTTCGATTGCTCCCCACTTTCACCAGAGAAGAACTTCCAAACATCCGAAAGTCTCCGTCTCGTACTTTTTCTCTGGTTTTCATTGAACTAAGAAGATTTATGGAGATTTTGTTTGGAGGCACAGCTGCTCTATATGGGACTTGCCAGAGACAAAAATGGGGAAGTGCGTATGAGCGCTCAAACCGAGGCAGCGGGGCTTCCTTCCCCCGCTCCCATCTATTCACCTGGCGACCGTCCGCTCCCTGGCAAATAAAATGGAGCAACTGCTGCTTCTCAATTCCAACAACTCGGACTTTGGCTAGTCCGCTGCCCTGTGCTTCACTGACTGGCTCGTTGAGCACATCCCAGACAACGCACTACGGCCGGCAGGATTCCAGTTTTTCAGAGAGGACCACAGCACGGAGCTCTCTGGAAAAACAAAGGGAGGCGGAATTTGCTTTTACATAAACGAAGGTTGGAGTACAGATGTCACAGTGTTTAAGATGTGGTGCAGCCGCAGAGATTAGAGATTCTAATCATAAACTGCAAACTGTTTTATTCACTGAGGGAGTTTTCCTTGTTCGCTCTGGTTGGAGTTTACATCCCACCTCAGGCGTGTGTAATGGAGATGTTACAGCAGGTGGCTGACAAGATAACAGACGTGGAGAAAAAACTCCCAGTCTCCCTGCTCATGATTTTGGGGGATTTTAACAGAGCAAACCTAAGTCACAAACTCCCAAAATACAGGCAGAACATAAACGTACCACCAGCGACACTGGCACTCTGGTCCCCTGCAACACCATTTTAAAGGACACTTAATGCTCTGTTCCCCATGCAGCTTTAGGACTCTCTGATCACTGTCTGATTCATCTCATCGCAACCAAGGGCAGAAATAAAAACTTCTAAGCCTGTTGTAAGGTCTGTGAGGAAATGGACAGAGGATTTGAAGCAGGAGTTACAGGCCTGCTTTGACTGTACTGATTGAAGTACTGTATATTTGAAGCTGCAGCCACTGACCTCAATGAACTCACTTACACTGTGACATCATAAATCCGATTTTGCTAGGACATGTGTGTGCAGACCAAGACCTTCTGCACATACAACAACAAACCATGGTTCACAGCGAATCTAAAGAAGCTGCATCAGTCCAAGAAGGAGGCATACAGAAGTGAGGATCGAGCCCTGTACAAACTGGCCAGAAACAGGCTGACTGAGGAGATCAGGGTAACTAAGAGGAGCTACAGAAAGAAGCTAAAAAACAGCTTTTCAGCCAAAGACTCTGTCTCAGTTTGGAGAGGCCTGCAGCGAATCCCCAACTACAGGAGACCATGCCCCAAAACTGTTGAAAACCTCAGTCTGGCTGACGACCTGAATGGCTTCTACTGCAGGTTTGAGAAGCACTCGTTCACACCTCTCACCCACACACTGGTGCAGCCAGAGGAGGACAGGAGCCTCAACATTAATATATACTGGAAACCTACACACAATGGAACACAATTTGGGATGATCAGAACCCTAAGTCACAGGGCTTAAAAAAACACACACACATCAAGAGAGCCCTCAAAACCTGTGGCTATCCTAACTGGGCTGTCATAAAATCAACAAAGAGGCCGACAAAACACACTGGAACAACAACAGCAACATTGTTGTCCCATCTATGGCTCGAGTGTCAGAGAAACTTAGAAGGATTTTCTCTAAACACAACATCCCCGTGCACTTCAACAGCCTTAGAAAAAGACTGGTTCATCCCAAGGACAAAATACCTACATACAAGCTGAGCAATGCTGTGTGTGTATATTGTCCAATGCAATGTGGAATGTTTAGACCTGTACGTTGGGGAGGATAAACAACAGGCACATGACACAACACGGAAGAGCCAGCTCATCAGGACAAGATTCAGCTGTCTATTTACGTCTGAAGGACAAGGGACACTCATTTGAAGACAACAATGTACATATTCTTGAGATGGATGGTTTGAGAGAGGAATGAAGGAGGCCATCTATGCCAAAATGGAAAGACCCTCACTAAACAGGGGTGGTTTTCTAACACACCAATTATCAGCCATCTACCACCAGTCCTGACATCGCTTCCCAGATGTTTTAAACCTCTTTCAGAACTTGTGACGACACACATGATGGCAGAGCAGGGCAACGACTCATTAATGAGTCACACGTGGAATCATGTGACCATAACAACTCACATGAATCTTAGGGGGTTCATTATTGAGTCACACCTCAAAACAACTCATTAATGAACTACACTTTACATGTGACCCTGATGTGCATACACAGAGAGGCTCAATGACTCAGGTGACCACCTCCAAGGTGTAACGACCCTACTAGAGGTTAAATACTGGGGACTCCCCACCAAATGTTTACAGCTGAAGAATGCTTTTGGATGAGGGGTGAAACGTCTTTAAAATCAATAAGTCTTCAACTAAAGCACTTAAGAATATTTTTATTTACATTTTTAAAAAACATGTTTGTAGAATAGAATATAAATAGATATCGAACTGTATAAATTGGGTGTCAGGTCAACTGGAACTGGGGGTTGGCACAAACTGTTGCACAAATAGAGGGCCACACTCATGTATGAATACTGTATCATTTGTTCTTATTTTGCAATAGGGACAATTTCAAGTAAATGAGACCCGGCATTGATAGATATGTCAATAAATTAAGTCCACACCCCATTCTGACCTCGCCAGCACCAATTCCCACCCTCCACTAAGTGAAAAGCGACTGAAAGTCAGGTATAATTCAAAATGCAAGTGAATAATGAAGTGGACGAGGAGGGAGCACTGTATTGCCCTGGAGGCACACCTCCACCCAAGAAAATCTGCTAACTCAAAAAGATATGAGTTTGTTTGTAAGTTGTTGTTTTTGAATCCAGCTGAGATGAAATAATTGAATCAGGGCATGTTAAAACACAGATCCAGTGCCACTTACAATGAGCTGTCAGTTTGTCCTGGTGCTGCTACTTTACCAGTATATTCAAATAATGCGTATCTACTTGTGCAAAAATGTCAGACTGAGAATCAAGTACAATTCAAGTGCTGACAGACTGTCTGCTGTCCCTGAGCACCAAGGTCTAATATGACATCTATTAGAATATAATGACGTTATTGATAAATGGATTACCCTTCCAACAGGAGGAAACCGCAATTATATTTCACTGTGATTGTACCTTATAAGATATCATGAGACAAAATACATCGATTGATGGAATTTTTTAATTCCAATTTGAAAAATGATTTGCCACAATTCATTGTTCAAATAAATCAACGAGATTTAGAGTGAGATGAGCACTTTTGATTATAGTGCAATAAAGACAAAACAATATATTAATGTTCCAAATCTTCCCTCGGCTTGTAGCGTATTAAAACACAAGTGCTTATCAACCATGTTTCCAGCAGCAACAGACAGCTGTTTTAGTTCAGTTTTCCCAAAAAACTCAACAAAGTCTTCTCCAACACCAAACAGTTGATGAAGGTTTTTATTGGACTGGCTGATGAAGACAGTTTAACATCTGTTGCCTTTTAAGTTTTTTTCATTAGAAGTTGGTGTTGGTTTACAACTAGACCTGCAAATATTGTCAACATGTAAAACTCTAGATGGAAACAATAATTAGTCACTAACATTTTCTGCTGCTGGTACAGTAGCAGCAGCGATCACCTAAGGTAAAACAATGTGCTGTGAGTAGCACTTTGGAGTTTGTCATATAATTCTGCTTATCCATTGTAATATAACAATAGTATATATACGTTGATTGATGCAGGTTTAGTCAAATGTCACCATATTTTGAATCTGCTAGAGAGTGTTACTTTTTGTTTTACAAATGGCAAAGAGCACTTCCATTTTTGTGCTCAGCAATTTTTATTGTTCCTCTAATTGTCCAGATAAGAGGAGATCTGAATGGATGAAAATATTGATTTTGAGTCGGAGTCACCTTAAGTCATTTTTATAAGCTCAAAGCAATAAGCTTAATGAGCAGCAGCTGCTCTTACAGTGAGAGTTTTTTGGACTTTGCTGCCCTTGGTTTCACATCTCAGGGTACATCCAGGCTGCCTGACCTTGATGGTGAAGGATGTTGTATGCAACCATGATAAGAATATCAGCAAGCACTGTCATGGGTTGAAGAGACAAACAAAATATGTTACTGCATATTTTTGCGTAAAACATGAATTCATCTTTTTTTGTTCGAGATATTCATACACATTGCATGTGTGTGTGTGACCTAATTGCTCCTCTTTTTTCTTTTTTTTTTTTGGTTCACTATGGTCCTAAGCTGTCAAAAATGTTACACTATATAATTTCCCTATTGGATAACAAATCAAACAAGTCAAAAAAGATCTAATTTCAAATCTATCTCTATGTGTTCTGGCATCTCGACATAACATTTTTATTGAATTAGACTATCATAATGCATGTGGATGCAGTCATTGGAGGGCAGTTCTACTGGAGTAAATTGTGCCAGACAATGCACCTTGCAGTGTCCTTAAAATGTCTAAGCTGTGGTCGTTTGCATGTTTCCATTAGTTTGACAGCTCCGAGTGTGCTAAACATTAGGCTAACTGCCAAACAACATAATGTGGTAGAACTAACTGGTTCTTAACACAACCTGGCCACCATCTGCTCTTCCATCCATATGGTCAATTTGTCCTCCCTTTTCACATTGAAAGGAAAACACACAAGCACTGGCACACACACGCATACATGCACAGACTGTACATACTTCTTTAATTGTTTAGGCCTTTCCAGAAACAACTTTACCCCTCTGCCTGTTTTTGTTTTATCACTAGACTCTCTTCTTTAAAATTTCCTTCTTGCCTTCCTTCTCTCACCCTCTGTCTGTCGTTCTTTCCCAATATTTGGACACACATTCAGTCATTCATCCACCTCTGTGTTTTGTAAACTCCTTTCCCTGCTGTTTAACAACCACATGATAAATAAACTCTTTCAAGAATTCAGCAATAGGGTAAGGCCATTCCTGACATAGAAATTGAGGCTGGGGGCTGTTATGACACAAAGCTCTGTAGCAGTCTGCATAATTTAAATTGAAATGATTTCATTAATTGTTTTTCATATTGCAGATACAGTTATGGCCGGATATAAAAAAAAAAAACTGAAGCTACTGCAATCAAGTAAAAATATTTTGCCTTTTGGCAGATCATACAAAAAGGGACCAGAAAAAGCTGTCAAACTGCTTGTGTAACACCGCTACAAAAAATTTGATGTCAACAATGTGAATTGACCGACAGGGGCTTTTCATGAGCTGTCCAAAAAGTGTCCATTTGTTCATTTTTTTTTTTACATACAAGCAGACAAAAATTCCAAATTTAGCTCAACTAAAGAGCATTTGTTGCATGCCATGGTAGACTAATTACACAGAAAGATCTACCGTAGTCCAAAATGTGTGTGCTTGAAGAAAATGAGGAGAATTTTGTTGGATTTGAGAAAAATGTTCAATGTATGGGCTGCAGCCAAATTGAAACTGGCAACTGACCATGTAAAAAGATAACTTTAGTGGTAAAGCCTTAAAATGTACTGATCTTCCACCTCCATCAGTTTTGACTGTTCCTGGAAACTGATCAACACTGGTCTTCTCTAATGGAAAGCCACAAAAAGGCTTTGGTCCACTTTTAATGTAAATGTTCATTGGACAATGTAACAGCTAAAGAGCAATGACATAATTAAATTGGTTCCCTGTTCTTGCTGTTCCTGTTCCCAACAAGAACATTGCAAATGTTGGAAATGTTGGAAATGTTCCATATTTCATTTATTATTTCTGTCAGATTTCATAATATTGTATGTCCATTCGCAAGCCTTTGAAATTTATAAAGCTGACAAATAGATCTTATTAAAAGTTAAACCAGGAAGACTCATTATGCCACCTCCACTCTGCCTCTTGGATTCCATCCATGTAATGTTTCCTCGCTTGCCTTAATTTAAAATTCACAAGGGAACTCCCCTCTGGTTTAAACTACCTACCAAACACCCACTGCATGGGGCAAATCACCAATCAGCAGTTTCTTTTTGAAGCTGGTTAGCTGTGGCAATCTTGTGCTGCCTGCTGCTTTTAACCTGCCAACATTTTTCAACTGTGTTTTTAAAAATTTAGAACAACTGAAGTGTTCTTTACCAACAGTGTTTCAGCCTACAGGTCTGATGACAGTGAAAGTTTTTTTATCCAGCAAGTCCACACATTGCTCTATAAAGAACATGCATGTTTTCCTCCACTGTCTTATTTACTTGAATATGTGCTCTTCATAAATTAAATATTGTTATTTCTGTAATGTTACTCTGTCTTCAGTTATACTGAAACAAGAGGAACACACTATATTATGTAATACATCATCTCTGAAACAGTGTACCATTACTGATTTTTGAAACAGCTAAACTGAAACAATTCTGACAAAAGAATAGCATGGAAAATTAAGAAAAAATAAGGATGACTGGCGATCAAGTAGGTGGTCGGGGGAGTTATCTTTAAGAAAATGTATGCCAATTTGTATGTACAGTCCTGAAGATCAAATCAAAATTGTATCTTTTTATTTCTTCCACCAAGTCACTGGATAAATGCAGCCCGTGAGCTATCTGTCTTAACAAACCTAAAAAAGGAGGAAAATCTTATAACACAGAACACAAAAAAACATTTTGCTGTGCATGGGCACAAACACTGGCGAAACTGAGCCCCATCTGCTACAAAATATTTGTGCTTCTGATGGAAATCTTGAAAAAATAAAATATAAAAAAAAAGGTGCCAAACATACATGGGTGTCCAATTTCCTGGCAATGACATGACAAAATTGCGTAAATTAAATCACATTTAGAAACTTTGATAAGGAGTGAACATGAGTTACTTGCTAATCATATTCCTCACAGCACCACTGATCCATAAGCTGCTTCACTGAACCCATTTGCTCTCCTCCTCTATGTATTTGTTATAAAAAGACAGAGAAAGGGACAATTGGTAGAGAGCATATTGTGTGCTCCTGTGTGTTGTGCATGCATGTGTGCATGTGTGCGTGTGTGTGTGTGTGTGTGTGTGTGTGTGTGTGTGTGTGCGCGCGCCCTGATTGTTCTCAGAGGGACTTGGTAAATGAAGTCTCCTTGTTTCACACTGGGTCCTACTGGGAATCTGCACATCCTAACTTGGAAATGTAGCTTCCACAATACTTAGACAAATAGTGTCGCCTCTGCAGCCTGCATGCAGTTTAATTGTGATTGCATGATGTCCTTGCAAAATAGAACATCCATTTCAACTTCAATATCACAAAAAAATCAGTTAAAGTGAAACACATTTGCTATGTTTTTATGCTAGGGGGTCATGCACTATTTGTTGAATATACAGTATATTTAGATGTGCATATATCTTAAGTATTTACAGTGGTTATGATTTTTAAAAAATTAATAGATATACGAGAAGGATTTGATATACAATGTACAATTACAATATAGATAATAGTTCCTTCCCTCAACCATACATTCAAAAAGAAAAAGAAGAGAAAATAAATACATTTCAAAATATTAAAAGGAGGAGGAAAATATAAATAATTATAGTTTGATTAAAATGGGAAAATGTCAATAATAGACCAAAACAAATTATTAGTAAAATACAGTGTCAAGTAAACAAAGGTGGGCATAATGTGGAAAACCTTCATGTCAATGTCAATGTTGTACTCACATCCTGAGCTCTTTTACTTTAATTTTGCAGATATTTGTGAACTGAGCTAAAGAACTAATTTTAGTGATGGCTTTTACTTTGGTTAGAAGCCAAATCGAAAAGCATAAACATTCATACACACCCCGATACGTTTCTCTCTTCCTGCTCAAACATTTGGTTCTGACAGATTTTGCTTTGAAGTACATGTTTTAATGGACAAACCTCATTTTGATGCTTAATAGCTCACATTAAAGGTTAATGTGGGCTCTTACTTGCATCAATTCTCCAGGTATTCACTTGCTAAGGACAAGGTCTGCTTTATATTCACCTGCTGCTGTAGAATCTTTATATCATTCAAACACTGCTCGCTTGATTTTGGAAAGGTAATGCAACACTCATTAAGTGGGTAAATTCATTACAGTGGTCCCAGATGAAGTATCTATTTTTTGGTTGAATTCTGTAGTGTATCCAAAAGCCTAAATGTTAGTTATTAATGCTCTTGTCATGTTTTCCCAGCAAAATAAAAGCAGTTCACACAAGAGGTCTAATTTTCAACTTTGTTTCTGCAGCAACGAACCAAACAGAAATCATAGGTGGGAACTTAACTC